>UFQX01000105.1:163185-200702 GCA_900497675.1 Arapaima gigas
CCCCCCCCCCCCCCCCCCCCGCCCAGCCTGCACTGCATCAGTAAACTGTTTGATTTTTAATACCCAGACAGCAGAGTGCAATTGAAACAACATTAAATCTGTGTTAATCGTTTGTAGGTTATAGAACATGTTGAGTCGATGATTAAGCTGATGTTTATTCAGTCTTTACTTTGTTCATTAAGCTAATTTTGAATTACTTTCAAATTTGATGTTGATTTAAAAGTGATTCAACAATGAGTCAAGGGTGAGCCTGTGGTTCAGTGTGGGTATTAGGTCAGTTCAAGATCATAAATATATTTTATGGTGAATCACTGTAAGTTAGGCCACAGAATAATTAAAATTAAATTAAAAACAGTTTAACAATATTAAGGATAACAAGAGAAATAAGTAGTAAACCTAAAACAGCGCTAAATCTTGATTCGATGAGAAATAAATGGTAAGATTGTAGTGTTACATGATCTAATTTGGCAGTTCAGCAGTTTACTATTACTAATCGTACCATGTACAACATACAACACTATTAACACTATCTGATAATATTATTAATGACTGATAATAACTAATATTATCAGTTGACATTTGTCAAACACTGTGATCGAAGGGGGACAAACAGGTCAAATATTCACCTGGCTGATCCGGTCATGATATCCAGTGGAACCTGCTTCTCCATTAACATCGACCCTTCTTAGCAAACTGTACTTTGCTGCAATCTGTGGCTTCACTTTTTAACTAACTTGTTGTTTAAAGGAGGGGCAAGCTAAATGTATCGACGCAGGTTATTACACCAGTTTATTGTACCACACAGGGGAGAAACTGCTATGTTGTTGCATCCATTTATTTGTCCCAATTAGTGTCAGTAGCCAGTTCTTCGCACTTTGTTGGGTCACAAGTTTATGTACTAACTGCGGAGCCGACAAATATGTCTGAAGCAAAATTGCACAAAAGGTACAATCTTAATTTCCCTTGAGCAATTTTTCATTCATGAATTCTGATTATTACCATTCAATTTTGGATGAAAATTGGTAAATGAAGTTGGGAAAGGAAGTGTGGAGTCCTTTAAGAAATCAAACCTCACAGCATGAGACAAAGTGGTCTGTGATTTGTGAACATGGCTGTTCCACTATTTAAACATAGACGTTGTCATCTTTAAAGGAAGGAGGGAATGGAGCAGAGGATTCCACAAGATATTAAGATATTTGACAGAGAGGCCACTTCAATGTTCAGCTATTATTATTGTAAGCATTAGTAGTAGTAGCAGAATTAAGCACATTTACATTACTCTTCCTATAAGATTATTGAAGGGAGAAGGCATATAGCTCCTCTTTCTCTTCCTTTACAAAAACTGAGATTTAAACTATAAACCAAACCACTCTACAAACAACTTAACAGTCCCATTGTAAATATTTTGTGGATATTTCCTGACATCTAGTGGACTGTTTATGCAGCTGGGAAAACGTGGGCTGCTTAATTCTTGCTTTCCTGCTACATGGGGAAATGAAAATTTATTGGCTTTTGGCTTAAGAAGCCAGTCAAATATGTAGTCAGCAGTCTATCCAGAGATTTAATGCAAGATAATAAACACAACAGTCGCAGTAGGGATCAAAGAACTGACCTTATCCCCGATTTGTGATTATTTTGAGTCTCGACGAGGCACAAAAAAGCTTAAATTATTTAGTACTGTTCTCCGCATCTTCAGCTGCTGTTATCTGTTACTGACATAAACCTTCACTGTTAAAGTGCAGTTGTGTCTTGTGTGCTGCGCCTTGGCCGTCCTATAAACCTTATATTATTCTCAACATTTGGCCATATTGTCGACCACCAACCACATGGCAGCCTATTTGTTATAGTTTCTGGTAAAACTCAATGTTTGGGTGCCTATTAACTATTATTATTCTATACTAGCACTGTTTAAGCAATAATACAACATATTGTTTTTCCAGTCATCACATTTTCTTGCAGTATTTGGCCTCAGTCAGCGTTTGGTTGTGTATCAGTAAGTTATTTACTTACTCGGGGCTTCTAAATCTCCTTCACATTCAAGAAGGATTTCAGAACACTTTGAAAACCTCTTTCACACCCACTTCCCTCCTGATATCCTGTCTGCTCTGTATACTTTCCCTCCACCATCGATCTAAAAAAAAAAGCCAACGTAACGTATATGTAATGATAAATAAATAAATGTGAGCGTGTTCAACAAAAATATTTATTCACCAAACATTTTTGATTTGTGATTCATTTCAAGTCACTTTCCATCTAAAATGGTTAGCAAGCAAAAAAGTGAATATTCTGGTAGTGCTAAGAAGAAAAAAGATATATAAAATATAAAATATAACTGCAGCATGAAAATATGATGCTGTGCTCATTAATATATATTAGTATTATTTTAACATAAATAATATGTCAGAGTGGAAAAAAATTATTTATATATATATATACACACACACACACACACACACACATATATATATACATATACATGTACGTGTGTGTGTGTGTGTGTGTGTGTGTGTGTGTATATATATATATATATAAACAAAGTCATATTATAGTCCTACTATACAGTGCAGTACTCATGCATGTTGTTGTGGTTTATATAAGACACTTTGCTCCTCCTGATCCATAGCTACCTGGATGCCTTCTCCACACCCTCAAACCTTCATCACTTCTTCTTCTGACTTCCACTGATACTTAGCATTTAATATTCCCTATGCAAGATTTCCCAACAACTTCTCAGCACTCGGTGTAAATGAGCACACATTTTGCCCTCCAGCTGATTGAGTGGGTCTGCTCCACCAGTTCCTCATACCTCGCCATTTTCCTTTCATAAACTTCTTCCATCTGTTCTTCCCAAGGCACTGTGAGTTCTAACAAGATAACTTGCTTACAAGCCTCTGACAGCAACAATATGTTTGGCCTCAAAGATGATACCTCAACTACCTTCTCAAGTCAACCATGAACTGATCATCTTGTACCATCACCAGGAGCACTGACCTGACATTGGATGCTGATTTCACAATGACTATGACCCGCTAAGCTAGCCTGGAGGTCCTGCAGCGTGCAATCCCCCCACTCAAAGATTCTGGCAGGGCCTTCAGCACCTGGCCATGGAGCCAGTAATAGCTACCCTTACTCATTGTTTTTGGAGAGTTGCTGAGGGCGTACTCCAACGGTGCTCTGTTTCAATATACAGATGTGGTCCAAAGAATTGGTACCCTTCCACTGCGAATTGGACCCATGACCTGCGACTGAGACACAGCTTCTGACACTGGGCTGTACATTTTGCTCATCATGAGCTGCACAGATTCAACGCAACCAGTTCAGGAGGCAGCAAAGCAACCCCAAAACATCATTGAGTCCATGCCATGTTTCATGGTAGGGATGGTATTCTTTTCTCTGAGAGCTTCATTTTGTTTTCTGTAAACTTAGAGTTGGTGTGATTTGCCAAAAAGCTCTAATGTTGTTTTGTCTATCTGAACGATATTTTCCCAGAAGGATGGTGGCTTGTCAGCATCTATTTTCACAAACTTCATTCGAACCTTTTTTGTGTCTCTGGGTCATCATGGGTCTTTTACCATGGAGCCCATTTTCATTCAGACAGTATAAGATGGTGCAACTTGAAACTGTTGCACCATGAGCTTGAAGCTCAACTTGGATCAGTTTTGATGTTTTTCTTGGTTCTCGCTACACCGTTTGAACAATCTTTCTCGTCAATCTTTTCCTCTTGCAACCACGTCCAAGGTTGTTGGCACTAGTCTCATGGGCCTTAAACATCTTAATAATATATTTAAGAGTGGTCACGGGCAATTCAAGCTTTTTAGAGATGGTCTTGTAGCTTATAAATTGAGCATGCTTGGCTATTACCTTCTTTCTAACCTCCTCAGAGAACTCTCTGCTTTTCCTTCTGTTTTGTTTAGTGAGATACACACAGTGACACAAAATGTTTTTCATGCATGGACTTTCATTCCTTTTTTTAATTAGATTTGCGAGCAGCATTAAGTCACACTTTTTCATCGAAAGGATTCTAAATGAAACCATTTACCAGCACTTTGACAGCCAATTAATGTATTCTTTTGGGTTCCACTTGTTCACGAATCCATGCCTGCTTTATTCAGTGTAACATAGAGCTGTTGAAGGGAATTATTGAAGATTATAACAGGACTCTTGTGTTTTCTGACATAAAGATGTTCGGTATTGTCAGATTCAGATGGCCTACATGGATTTTGGGCTATAACACCAAGAAATAGGTTCGCATCCTAACTGTAAAATATAAGAGAAAACTACTGTAAGACAATAATGGTGCATTTCAAAAACCATAGCCTGACTTACAGTTGAATGTGTACACCTGATACAAAAGCCTATTTTGAAACAAGGGCAAATTCA
Source organism: Arapaima gigas (assembly GCA_900497675.1). Classification (NCBI taxonomy): domain Eukaryota; kingdom Metazoa; phylum Chordata; class Actinopteri; order Osteoglossiformes; family Osteoglossidae; genus Arapaima; species Arapaima gigas. The sequence continues at coordinate 167,566 of UFQX01000105.1, forward strand.
GAAGCAACTGTGTGAAACTGAGAGACCTGCCAAGTATCTCTCTGCATGTGATGGTTGCCAACAACAGGTGGTGAGGTTTTAATGAAGCAGTTGCAGGCTCCAGAGCGTTCCTCCTTGCAGGATGTCTTGGTCCACAGTGTGAAGGCTTGGAAAGGGGCATGTGCTGGAAACAGAGGTCAGAGCTATCACTACCAGCAGGTCAGTGCAAATAAATAGCACAGGTTTTCTTCTAAACAGAGACATAAAACCCTCAGTAAAAAGGAAATTCACATCTCAAAGCACACAAATCTCTCAGGGAATAATGGGCAGCCATATGATTGCAAAACCGGGAATGAATCAACAGTTTGGTCATAAACAGGTACATCGTCTGAAGTGCATCTCCAGTTATAAGTGTCTACATCAGTTTTTATAAGGAAGCGGTTCAGAATGGAACTGCCCAGACCTGTTACTGACCCCTGGTCAAAGGCAAAGTCAGGGTGGTCTAGAACTTTTGACATAGTGTTGAGGCTTGTTGCATATGTTATGACAGTTTTGGGGCTAAACTGTGTAGCCTGTGATTAAAAAAAAAAAAAAAAAAAGTTTCTTTATTAAGGACAAACATCTGTTTGTTAAAGATGGAAACGTTTCTTTGTTAGGAACTCTCACTTGGGAATTATTAACATGGATGCAGCTGAGTGAACTCCCTGACTGAAACTGCCCTGAACCCTTGGTTATTATTCTTCTTACAGCTGGAGCTGACTTCCTAACCCAAAGAGAGCCTGAAACCAAATTCCTGTGTCATAAATTCTCTGGCACCATTGTTTACCACTGTGGGTGCGTGCGTGTTCTCTTTATTGGCTAACATGAAATTTGCTTCTCTTATTAGTTGCAAGGATCACATCATGCTGTGAACTTGCATGTTTAGAGAGTATGTAAACCTGTAACTGGAAGGGAAAGTTTAAACCCTTTGCAGTAGTTGGATTTTGCTCACTTACTACTTTATATAAAGTGGATTTTTATTTTCATTGACACCTCCAGCACAGAAAACCCATAAAACACAGTGAGCTGCTTAGCAGAAATCCAGGTTAGAAGTGATGTAAAGTAGTATTTTTGTTAGCCTTTTTTTAAGCATCGGAAAATTTGCTCAGCATTGTGTAAGCAACTGTGGGACACACATGAGATGATGTTCCAAGCGAGGAACAGCAGAAACATCAGCTCAGGGGTGACACAAGGCCATTCAGAATTCGGACACTAAGCAAAGGATTTTACCAGTTTGATCAGGGAGTCAAAAGATCAGCAAGTGATTCATGTTTTATAAAATCTTACATTTTGGCAGATAGATAGATAGATAGATAGATAGATAGATAGATAGATAATACCTTAGGTAAGTGTATTACTGAGTAGACATTTCAAAACTTAATTGAACACCAAAGCTTATTCCAACTATCCATCCAAATAAACAGAGAATGAAGTGTGTCTGTTCCTATATCTGAACATTTCTATAGAAAGTTTTCAAAAAAAATACAGTCCACAAGTTCCAACAAACTCAAATGTGGAAAAGCAACATTTCTACTTGTTAATATGCAACATTTCTGCTAGTTTTAGTTGAAAACAAGCACACACTCTGGGCAGATCTAGGTAACATTTGGAAAGGCTAAAAACCAGTAATCTCAGCAGTTTTGATCAATATTCAGTCACTTACTTAAGTTTAACTGGTTTACTTGTTTTATTGAGGGAGAAAGCAGGGGGTAACAACTTGTCAAGTGTCAGTTGTGTTTAATAACTAAATATTTGAGGACAATTTAGGCTTTAATGAACCCTGGGGAAACATGCCCCCCATAATGCAGACGGTTGAGAGGAAACTACTTGATGGGAAAAGGGAACTCAGAGACAGAATAGCAGGATTAAGAAATCACACATGTTTATCTGACCTGCCTGTCACCACGCTCCATCTGTCTCCTTCATTACTGCCTACCAGCTATTCCACTCAGCATCTGGTCCCTCCAGATGTTAACATCCTTCCATAAGTCAGACACCTGAACAGTGCCATCTCTACTTCACACATCAGTCTGATGTCAGAATGGATCGTCTGGGGGTATTATCTGCAGTCCATTCTCAAACACAAGTGATAAAAACATCACAAAATTTGAGATCCACTGATGTTTTTATACGGTCTTGTACACACTCCTGCCAGTCGCTCAGAACACACAGGCGGGTGCACGAGGCATCCCGGCTCCCCGGCGGGCGGGTCTGTCTGCCAGCCTGGACTCTGCAAGCTGCTCAGTGGAAGAGATGGTGCTGTGTTCTGTACCTGCCTGTCCAAAAAAGCCCCGCTGCTGCCATTCACCCCACCAGCTGTCATTTTGCTGACCTTTACAGTCCTTTTATTTATTTATCAAATATTTCTCTTCCGAAAGACCTCCAACGCAGAGTAAATAAAAGTGCATTTCACCAACAGACAAAAATGGACACATTTTTCCCAAAGTGCACAACGTGGCAACTGAGCACAGGGTTCATTCATGTCAGAAAGAAACTGGAAAACAGCAAAAAGGTTACTGCACTGATATAACGCTCAAAACTATATCATGTATCTTGTTTTTTTACCACATCATTTTTGTTTTAATATCAGATTCTTTCCCCACATAACACTGGTTATTGTTATAAGCCGAGTGCTCTTGCTGTTCTGGTGTAAACTGGCGTTTATTATAGTATCCCAGCAAATAGCGAGGCTTAAACAGGACCTGACCTGATACTCCTCTGAAAATACTGGGACTTGAGCGCGCAACCTTCCGCAGCCGATGCTGTGTGTTTAAGGGCGAGGTTAGGGGAAGGGGAGGGTTAAGCAGCGGGATCGAGGAAGAACAGTCCACTGTATATCTTGTCATTTCCGTGCTGGTGCGCGGATCGTCCCCACCGTGGGCCGGGCGACAAAGGAGATGGCGGAGCTGTCGCTGTACCTCACCAACGTCAACGTGTCTCTGGGCCAGACCGTGGACCCTGAGAAGGTGCGGTCATCGTTTCTTCTCTTCGTAAATAACTGGGAAAAATTAATCTCTTTTTTTCCGCTCCAGGGTGTCGGCGCCGCTGCTGATGCTGAGGAAGTAGGTGGTCCAGCCGCGTTTCCGTCCGCATCACAGTTACGTTGGGACTGGCGGTGTGTGTCCAGTGTGTGTTCAGTGTGTGTTCAGTGCTGCGAAAGTATAGCGCCTGCAGGTGCTCACACTTCTTCCGTCTCCGACATTTTAGCCCGATTTCCGCGCAGATGCACCTGCCCGGTGATGCGCAGGAACAACACAAAGCCCACATTGTACAGGCGAGAGTGAAAGTAACCGATGAGATTTATTTATTTATCCATGGTCTGAAACGCTTTCTAAGCATTTGGTGAAACCGAGTTATTTGCTATTTATCTTGGCACATCGTTCTTTAACCCGCATTTTTGTTACAAGCGAAAGCGGACATTTAGGTAGCAGAATTTCTATGCTTTTTAGTTACTCTCCAAGTTTGGAATATTTAAACCTTTCATGCCTTTGTTATACTTCCACATAGTGGAGTGTACTTTCATAGGGTTTATTTAACATATACATACGGTACAATAAAGGTATTGTTGCGTCCCACACTACTCAAGGGCGCCCCTGGGGACAGGAACAGGAACTAAAGCGAAAATAATGGAAATTTGCATATAAGACTTGGGTAATTTGCATAGTTAGGAGGAGTAACTACCTGTACCTGCAGCTGCTAAAGCTGGCTTGGGGTTAGCCATACTGAACAGAGGAAACATCTCCACATGTGCTTACTGGCTCTAACCTCTTCCCGTTGCCTTGTCTTTTAGTAAGGATGGTTTTATGGCAACCATTTCTACTTTTACCCACGTTTATCCGCACTCCCAGCTCCACTTGGTGCAATATAACATTAATTATTTCCATCGATTCATTCAGTCTGCACAGAATTAAACTGTATGAATTGTTTCTTTAAAATAATGTGGGTATGGTCTGAAAATATGTCAAGATGGCTCCTAAACCCTACTTGCTTGGTAAGAGAACATTCAACAGAAGAAAAAGTGATGAGACCTGTTACACAATCCCACATTTCTGTTTTTTTCTAGTGTGAGCTGTAAGCTAGCGGCTGCTTTTCTTTGTATTCAGTTAGTTAACGCACTCACGGTTGAACATGCGCCTGCTTTGGTAGAGTAACATTGCTGTTCAAGCTCAAGGAAAAGTCACAGGTCATCTTGGCTTCAGTTCACACACACACAAACACACACAGTTTTTCCTCTATCTTTTCCAGCAGAGCCCCGGTCCGGGTAAAGATTTTGAGAGCGTGGAGCTTGGTGAGCTGGGAAAAGGTGATGTGCGAAAGCAGAAGGTCCCACGCAGAGTGATCCACTTTGCCAGTGGGGAAACCATGGAGGAGTACAGCACCGATGAGGAGGATGAGCAGGAGGTACTGCAGAAGAAGGAGCTGCCAGTACCAGTGGAGCCTGTGAGTGGGAAAATGTGGGTTCGAGTTTCTTGCTTGGCACAGACTTCCGTGGGTGGCTCTCAGTTCCCTCAACTGCACCCATTATGTCTTCCAGTCAAAACTGACGTGGGGGCCATACCTGTGGTTCTACATGTGGAGAGCTGCTACATCTACTCTATCAGGTGCATTTCACACCACCGATAATACATTTCACCATGTTATATTTTTGATATACACATTAGATCTTTTTACATCTTGCAACCATCACAAGTTTTGGCTTTGGATTGTGATCTTCCAGCTTGTGATTATCTTGGAGAGAGGATGGCTTCACTTTTTGGCATCACCTCACCCAAGTATCAGTATGCCATCGACGAGTACTACAGGATAAAGAAGGAGGTAAGCAAGTTCTCTGCTGGGTCTTCAAAGAGTGCGAATGTTTTGCAGTCTGATTTAGGATTGACAAAGGAAACGCACTCCAGAGAATCTGTTTTCTCACGTCGGACACTTCCACAGGAGGAAGAGGAGGAGGAAGAGAACCGTATGTCTGAGGAGGCCGAGCGTCGCTTTGAGGAGCAGCAGAGCCAGGAAGGCTCAAAAGCCGCAACAGACCAACCAGAGGGCTCCGCGTCTTTCCTGAATGTCACCTTCGAACTGGAGAAGGAGCCCCATGGGATACCTGACACTAACCAGGACGCAGCCCCTGTCTACGCCTAAACAGCTGGCTCCTCCCCCGGTGAAGTTAACATCACTGCGATGGTACATCCTGATTTTAGCGGAATCGCTTTATCACACTGCTGAGTGCATTTGATGTTTCCCCTGTTGAAGCATGTGCCTTTGCTTGTTGGCAACAACAAGTGCGTTCCAAGTTTCAGCAAAAAAAAAAAATAATAATAATATGGGCATTGTTTGCTGAAATTGTGATTTTTTTTTTCCCGCGTGTAGTGTGCATGCATAAGTCCTAAAACTAACCTCTTCTATGTCTTGAAAACAATTGTCATTGTTAAGTGGCCTTTATTCAGTGACTGGGGGAGGTTGATAAAACAGGAAAAACAGATCAAATGCTGGCCATCTGCAGTTGGAGATCCACTGATGTGCATCTCAGTGTGACACAAACTGTCTTGAAGAGAGTTTCGTCTTGAGACCCCACTCATTCACTTACTTGGTGTAATTCACAGAGAGTGAAGACTTAATTTAATTTTCAGGTATAACTAAATGCCTGTGTGTAACACTACCGCTGAGTGCTGTCACGTTTAGTACTGCTGAACGATTATTTGTTCTGGCTTCCTCCCATCCACTTCTAATTTTCTGTTCATTAATAGTCATTTTTACTTACTGAAAGACTTAAAATTGACTCATCACAGATGAAAATGACAGTGAAATCCTTGGCACCTTTGGTTTTTGATTTAATACTTATGTCGTGCGCTGGTCTCATTTCACAAAACTATATGCAAATGCTGAGAATGAAGAAGGTGCAAAGACCAAAAACCTCCAAGTGCTTATGTACCTACCAGTATATAATGCTTCTGTTGTCTTTCTTTGGAGTGTAACTGTAATTGTGCGATTGTTTCAGTAAATCCAAGCATTTGCTTTTAAGGACTTTGGAAGAATTTACAATGGGAGTGAAGTCCAGAGAATGTCTGCACTTATTTGTTAACAGATATCCTTTAATTTATTGATCTGAGAGATGGAAACAACTCACCTTGTTAACTGAAATGCTGCATCATTTATTTTATGCACCGTTTTTAAATCAAACTTGTTCATAATTGTTTTGACAAGAAATGCAGTTTTATTTTGTACATAATACAACTTAATAAACGTTTTAATATGAATAATGTTAATGTTGCTCTTTAATCTTGATAGTAGTGTGATTTTTTTCTAGATGCGGGGTTTTCTCCGTGAAATTCTCGAGTCTTTCTGGAACTTTTCCTGCTTCTCCAAAGGAACAATTAGTATGTGTGATGCAGCACCGAACTGGAGCTACTGGAGCTACTGCTGCCATTACTATTGATAACTGCCAAAAAGGGACTCTGTGAAGTCACAGCCCTTATCTTTACACCACAGAAAAACTCATTTATATGAACAGTGTGGCTTGACTTTCAAATCGCAGTTGCTTTATAGCCTGAAAAAACACTCGTCCTCAATGCGCTTCTCTATTGCGTTCCACAATGTTCCGACAGAAAACGCAAGTCTAAAGATGCTTTATTTCTTTGAGTAATTCAGCAAAAAAGATTGAAAGGTTCCAAGGTTTTAAACTGTTCATTTTCCATACATGGCGAAAGAAGCTGATGCTTCATTTACTACATTTTACATTTAGTGCAATATTGAATACAGTGAAGTAGCTTGCTAGTTATTTGGCTCTGTGTGCAGGATATAATTATAATTTTGTATAGGCATCATTTTGCTCACTAGTTGCTACACTGTTGAGTGACGATAGGTGACAGTGATGTTAATGAACGTCTTCTTTTAGCTTGGTGGCCAACTAACACCTGCTCTGTGTTATTACAAGCCCCCCAGTTCAGTACTTTCTCCGGCCCGGCCTGGAAAGAAAAACGTTCCTAAATGACTGGATGACACAGGGCCACCCTTGTTGCGGACAGAGGTCTTTTTGGCGTGGGACAGCGGACTGTCTGTCTCACTGAAATGACAGTCAGAGGGAGGTGGGGTAGATGAGGACACTCCATCAAGCCATTCAGTGGCAAAACAAACTCCACATTCAGTTCCAAGGAGCCTCTTGGAACCGAACGGTGCATGGCAGCCACTGCTGAACAATGGGCAAACTGCAGTCAGGGTGTGCAGGCGGTCCACCTTTAGGTCTGGAAATGGTCAAGTCAGACACATAGTCACCATTTCACCATTCACGCTGCGCTGCTTTCAGACCCTGGTGGGTGAGAGTTCTTGAAGGCCTACAAAAAGCTGTGTCTTCCACTAGCGTATCGCTAACCGTTTATTAGTCATTACAATGTTTGTAAAGATGACTGCAGTGGTTCAGCAATGCAAGTCCCTTTAGTTTAAAGTCACAATAAAACAGTCTACAGAAATGTGTCCAAATTCAGTCCCTTCCGTCTATAAATCCATTATCAATATCTGTCCAGTGTAGAGTCACCTTGGATCAGTTTATACCAGAAGCAGAGTGCATAAGGCATGGTACACAGTAAATGGGAAGCCAGTCCATCATGGGATAGTCTTTCATTGTCACACACTCAAACCCAGACACACACATGATAGGCAATTTGGAGTAAGTAATTCACCTGAAACACAGGTCTTTGGACTATGGGAGTAAGGAGGTAAAAATCCATACAAACACAGGGAGAAAATGCAAACTCCAAATAGACTGAGCTGGATTCAAACTGTATCTGAACCCACAGCCCAGGATTTAGAGGGCCCAAAGGGACTGCACTGCAGCGACCTTAACACCATGCCACCCGCTCAATCCAGTCCCTTCTTCATAAGATGCTAACTATTTTGTCAGTTTATGAGATTGAATTCTAAAACAATATTTTGCCTTGGTAACTTTGTAAGGTGACAACAGTTATTATACCATACTGGCCACTCAGACTTGAAGAGACTTAGTCCTAGGTGTTAATGCTGGATCAAGAGAGCACTTCTGTGCTCTGCGACTGTCTCAAGGAACTGAGCCAGGACAAGACAGTATAATGACAGGTATTTCCAGCATACAGTGCCATGCTCAGGTTTGTTGAACAACACCATTCGCAACACATAGGAGATTCATATGTGTCTTCCTCCGACTGCACAACCAATATACCAAGAGACTAAGATGTAAGCATTTATACACCTGAGAAACAGTGAGATGCATGTGTGTGTCATCCACCCACAGAGGTATTTGTGTATCTGGCCCAGATAGAAATGATGTATGTGTTTTGTTTGTTTGCAATGAATTGCTCATTCATTATTAGCTGTTTTGTTAATGAGAGAACAATAATTACAAACATCTTTGTAGCAGCAGCATTTATTTATCATAAAAGATTACCTTCCCAGCTGCCTGCCCATTTAGAGGAACGAGAGTTTTGAACAGGTTTATTTCTCGACACCTTACAAGAATTGTCATTGCGGTTTAGGGATCTCCTCTTTTGCTATGCATGCAGTTTGATTAAAATGTATTACCTAATGTCCTAAAATAATCCTGAAATCCCGTGAAAAGCAGCTCGTGGTCTCATTAATGTTCATGCCACCAATTGACACGAGAGCAATGAAAGAAAGAGACTGTCACTTGCAGAACCTTAACAAGTTCACATCACAGTCCCTGACTGAGTTTGCACTATTGTGTGTTTACTACCTGTGCGGTTTGGACTCTGGTTTACCTGTTCCTCATGCATCTCCTGCCTCCTCATTCTCCAGGACCTTCAGTCAACAAGTCTTTGTCTTTCTTTGCACTCCAATCTCCACTTCCTTACAGCACCAAGGCTTCATTTTGCCCCAACTCACCAACGCCCATGCCTTCAAGCTATTATGGCACATTTTGCCCATTTCATAAAAACTGAGATGTCTATTTTCAAATGGTACACTAATTTGTTGTATTTAAATTAAATTTGGAAGCAGCAGGTAGCATATTATTTAATGACACCTTATAATGTGAAGGTTCCTGCTATAATACCACAATCACTGTGCTTCTCCTGAATTGAAACAGTACAGAATACCCAACTGTGTAAACAGGGAAATCACTGTAAAATTTCTTATCTGACAGTCTGAGCCACCTTGGTCAAAGGTGTCAGCTTTGTAAAAGTAATAAAAATATTATGCGAATGCAGAACCCTTAAGACTTCAGAGCAGTACTATGTCTTTCCTCCATTGGGTGGTGACAAAGTCCCACAGAAAGATGGTCACTGCCAAACTGGCTAAATATGCAAAAGGAACTAAGGGTAGCCAGAAGGGGAAATCCAGTCTGTTTATAGTTGGGTTGTACAACAGTTTTAAAGACATGTTGTAATTCAGAGTGAGGTTTAAAGTTATTTCAGTCAGTCTAGGTGTTCTGGGCACCTTCAGGTGAGCGACAGCGTTTGTTGTCCAAGGTGCTTTTTGAAATCTCTAAACTTGCAGATCTATTTGACTGGTGACTCACAGAACCTCGGCGACATGCTTGGAGAGAAGCACGAGACAATAAGCATTACCCTAAATGCTTTTGTGTTTCTGCCACACAAAATTATTCTGTAAGGGAGTTGTTACAAATGTAACTTTGGCCCAAAATTATTCAGTGAAATCATACCATCAATTATTCGGTATATATTTAATTTCTCTGTCCAAGTTTGCACTTTGACTTGTTTGGTAGATAGATGGAAATCAAAAATGAAACAAAACATACATCGACAAGACACGTTTACATACATCTTCACCCAGTTCTAAATGTAGGTCAAAACTTCACTAGCGATAAATGATTTTCCACAATGCGCCGCAGTTAAATGGGACAGGAAGATGTTGCTTTTTCTGTCCTTGGAGGACAGCAGCACCTGTATTTAGTCTGAGGCTTTACTTAAAAACAGAAGGCTGGAGGCAGAGCCCCAGTTCCTGATTTAGCTGGACTGTGGGGGGAATTCCAACACATTTATGGGCCCACACCTCGCTGGTCGAGTGCTTCTGCACCAGAATGACACTCAGCAAAACAGGAAGATGTCTCTTCCATAAGATGGGTTGAGTAGGACTGTTATGGTTGGAAAAGTGACAGATAAATATCTGTCCAGTGTGGTATGAGCTGGTATGTTCAGTTTGCCCCTGGCCGGTCTATCTATCTGCAGGTCCCAAGCTCAACAGTTTGGAGTACAGTGGCAATACAACAGGCTGATACTTAGCAGCTTGAGCTAGACATCATTCAGAAGAGACTGCAGTGTCCAGCAGTGCCTAAGGCAACAGTCCGCAAGTCTTAAGTCAAATCACGTGTGAAACAGACTGTCACAATTTGTTAGTGCTGAAGAACAGTAAGAAGTAAACTATTGCAACACCAGCAACAATGGGTCACAGTTAGAAACTAAAGCAGAAGCACAGAAACATGTATTGATATAATTTACATAATACATGTAATTCAGAAATTATATGACATAATTTACTGTAGCTTTTTTAACTTCTGAAAAACAGTACAAGATTTGCATAATGTAAATGATGTTTGAACAAAACATTGTGTCTGAGTGTGATTAAAATGAGCAGCTTGTCTCAGCCCAGCAAGACCTTTCATTCATTGATGCAATAAGATAAGTCCTTTGCATTTTGCTGAAACCTCCATAATCCTTATAGAGGCATTTCACCTGACATGTCACGAAGCTGTGCAGGTGGGTCAATGCTGCCGTTTGAACTGTATTACTTGCAGAGCTAAAGCAGCCAGCAACCTGCACAGGGAATCTCCCCACTTGCCTGGTTCCCCTTCACATCTCTTCCTTCCTCTTACTCTTAAGAAAAGTTTCAGACGCATTTCCTGAAGGGCCACGTGGCACAGCCGGCCAGATGGCATGAAATGGCTGCAGAATATTCCACCACGGTGCAAAAAATGAGTTGTTATCAGCAGGAAGTCTTGCAAGCTGAAGGTACCCAGTTTGAATCCCACTTTTCCTGTAGTCCCCTTCAGGAAAGTACTTATTTTGATGTGCTCCAGTGAGAGTACGCTGCTGTGTGATAAGGTAGATAGTGGCGCTGTAAAAACCAAACCTTTCCAATGCGTTTAGATACAGAAGTGAGGCAGATAAAAGGTAACAATAATAACTGAAAACCAGAATGCTACCAAAAAGTTCCAAATAGATCTACATTGTCAGTAACAGTGTTCAAATGTAACATAAACAACATCAACATAAACTGAAAATGACAACACTGCTTTTTAAAATCCATTTTAAATCAAACAAACAAAAAATAAATATCAGTGAAGCGTAGTTGTAACAGGTCAGTCAAAATCTAGTTATGAGTGCGGTGTATGTCAGCTGTATGTGTTATAGGACATTGCATTGCTCGGAGTCATAAATAGCTCAAGTATTAAGGACTGTGATATGAAAATATCAGAAATAAAAGGACACAAGAGACACAATTATAGGAAAATGAATATGATCCATTAGCAGTTTTAGTGTTAGATCCTGCTGTAAGCCCTAACCATGGTGCCATTTTTTACCATTTTCAACCCTGTCTGTTAGTCCAAGTGTACCTGACTACCTGGATTAACCGGTGCTGCTTCCATACAGGACCAAACTTGACTCATTACACTTCTATTGCAGGAAGTAAAGTGTAATAATATAATGAGGCCATAATACATATTATCTTATCATTACCCTTCTCATTTCTCTCCTTTTTTTAGTTTCATATTTTGCACTTTTGGCTTGCTCCTCACCTTTAGTGTGGGATGGATTTGGCGAAAACAGGGTTATGTTTAACTAACTGGGCCTTAACTTCAGCTTAGTCAATAAATTACAGCATATCTCTGCTAAATTGAAGGGTAGATCAAAATGCAACTGTGGGCACGTGTCTGTCAGAGCATCAGGTCCCAGTCAGAAGTTCACTTTCAAACATCCTGCTCATTTTCAAAACAAAAGTAACGCTGCATTACATGCAGCAGTGAGAAAAGCCATTCAAAGGTAAAGACAAAGTGCTGTATAGAATTCCATGCTGCATTATGTAGAAGCAGAATGGAAAGGAGGCCAAATGGCAACATTTCAGACTGAACTTTGATGTAGTACCAGCGAACGGCGCTTGGAGGTGAGCCACGGAGCCGACCTCGGAAAGTCCCTGCTTTGTGCACCTACAGCCTTGCACCCGGCCACAGGCCTCACGCTCATTGGCTGTCGTGAGGCTTCGCTGCACAAAGGGTGCATGGTTGGATCTGCTCTGACACTGCAGAACGCTGGTTCCAAACAATAATCTTTATAGATTTATATCTCCTTCGATGAAAAATACAGTATCTATGTATATCTTTCTGCGCCGCACGGTATTTACACATTCATCATTATATGTTAAGCAAAGTTACCTGTAAGTCTAAGGCCATAAAGGGAGTACCTTATTTTTGCTGTTATTCATTGTCTGGCATCTTCATTCAGATAAACCAAGCAGAGGCAGTTTTGCTATGTGTAGGGGAAGGCCTAGGTAGAGGCCATAAAATCTCCCCCATGCAACTGCATTCAAGAAAAGCCCCAGGGAGCTGAGAACCTCTGTCATCCCACTTAAAATTGGGAATTTCCTCTCCCTGCGCAGATCGACTGCAAAATGAACCCATTAAAAACACACCATACCCATGATTCTTATCCACGCAAACATGTACAAGGATTAATCACTCAAAGTGTGGAAGATGCCTTTCAGGAGAGAACTAACAGGTAAAAAGGGTTTTCAAGAATAGCAGGCAGTGAGTCACAGGAACATAGAAACAAAACAGCATCACAAAGGAAAAACAGGTATATCGATTGCAATTCTTCCAAAACAGATCCAAGTATCACTGCCCTGAATGGTCTGCTTAGTTCCTGAGATCACGAGTTGTTGTACAGATCAGATGTTAACTATCTGGCAAAAGGAGAATTCATCACTTGTGTCATCCATATAGAGTGTCAGTACAATGATATTAAGTTATTAAAAGGGGGTTTTCTGACCAGTGATGTGGACATGCTGTGTGGGTGTTGTATCTGTGTCACAGTGGAGCATACAAGGTTCCTTGTCCCATGATTCAGCTGCTGGCTTTTCTCCTATGTGTAGAGGTTTGCTCAGATTATTTAGTTCCTCCCTCAAAAGGATCTTTAAGGCACAGTGGTGTCTTCATGTCTTTCTGAAGGATCCAAGTGTACAGGCACACACAATACCGGAAACACAGGAAAGCTAGGGATCGTGAGACCCACCTAAAGACAACATGAGGGGAAGATGGAGAGTTACCTCTCTGGACAATGCAAGGTTTTTTTTGTCAGTTCCACAGCTTAATATTACATTTTGGTAAGTAGCTTCAAAACACAAAGTGGAACAAACCATTCATGCACAAGGCCATTGAGTCCTCCTGGGATTCCCAGAGAAGATGTTTATCAGTAATGGTGGCCACTGAAGTGAAAAATCATCTCACACATATTTATCATACTCTGTCAGCTCTTTCAGTCATGTGCAAAGTAATGACAGTAACGGATTTATCCAAAATAGCAGTTTTCTACTCTGTGGGAGGGAAAAATACACCTGAGCCATGCAATGAGTTACGTTTCTCAATTAAATGTTACCTTTTACAGCACCATGGTATATTAGTTCAGTAAAATTACCCCTCTGTAAAAAGGGAAAAGCTGTAAGACAACTTTGATGAAATCAGCATCTGTGGAATTAATATGTCTGTGACATTCTGATGGCTAAAATAAGCCACACTAATATCAAGAAGACTACACCTACAGTGTACTTCAGGCTAAAATGACTAAAATGGATTAAACCAGAGGCAGCTGACTCTGGTCCCGGTTTCTGCTTTACCTCGCACAACATAAGGCAGGTGCTAAGCATCCTCTCACATGTGTTATTTTTAAAATTCAAGGCTACATTTTCATTCAAAGTGCCGGAAAAGTATGTGTATATATGCAAATATATGCTTTTTTTGTCTATGATGAGACAACTTACTTTTATCTGTTATGCCCAGGTGTGTTTGTATTCTTCCTTACACAACCGTTGCTATGACTCATCTACATACATCTATTGTAATCTTTCGCCTTTTTTCAGTTAAAGCAGTTGGGTTTTTGTGACAGTGAGCTGCTCCATCAACTTGGAACAAATCAGGTCCTTCACCAAGGTCACGCAGTTGCATTTGCCTGTGTTTCACTTATTTGCAAGGGTGTTTCTTCATTGTACTGCACTGAAGGGATTTGGCTGCTTTTATCCGATGCCATTTTTTCTTCTTTTTTTGTCCCTTTAAGACAGCAAGACAAACAAGGAAATTAAGTGGTACTCCAGTATGGGGGTCAATAATGTAATTTCTCTGTAGTTTCTGAGAAGCCAAGTTTCCTCAGCCTGTCAGTCACTTAAGTAAATCTCATTTTCTATTCAATAAAAGGAAGCGCCCTTCACAACCTGTTCCGATTCATTATTTGCCTTCCTACATGTCGGAAACTAGGATAATAGCACTGGTTGTAATTTGATTTGAAAAAATGCTTTCAAATTATTCACATTATTTTTAAACCTATTCCAGGTCTTTGAAATGGCACCAGTTTTTGCTTTGTATTTTATCCATGATATAATGTAAATTGCAGAGCAGATTATCCTTTGCTTCCATCTGTTGTCCATTTCTTCAGGTTTTTACTTCAAATGTTTTTAATTACACATTTCTTTACACCAAACTGTAAGTGAAATAGTGAGCGGACATTTCAACACCTATATATTTAACTGATGATTATTTTTTAGACTATAATGCTGCTAAGCAACCTCTTTCATCCAGAGTGCTTACATCTTTGCTCACTTATTCAGCTGGATGTTTTACTGGAGAAATTAAAATATTTTCAGATGACTGTAACAGTAGCTGCTGCAGCTACTTCAAGAGAAGGCGCTTAATCGAGTTTGGAATTTGAATAATATTTTACAGTATTGCACATGTGTAGATTCCTGTAGAGGCCTGATCTTTCACTAACTGTATATGATGATCTAGGAATCTATGAGGTGAGATCAGCTCTGCAGGTGTCAGTCAGACAAAGACACCTGATAAATGACGGTCGTAAAATATTACAAGTACATGTGTTATGTGTGTGTCATGTTACAGCCTTTCTTGCTCACGGGGCTGCAACATGTTCACAGCAGCATTAATACCTAAAAGACGTTGAGACAGTCATCCATTCCAAGTCTTCAGGGCATTGAATGCATTTTGTATGCAAGACAGTCATTGTCAGACAGGTGTTTTCTCTTTCCAGATGTTATATTGTGTCTGTTTTTTCCTAATATTGCAACATAGAAGCTATTCACATTAAAAGGTAAACTTTCTATGTATTCGGCTTGTTTTTTTTCTTTTTTTTCCCTGACACTTGTGCACTGTGTTCATACAAGGAATGCAAATGTTTTATGAATGCTGTTCAACTCATTTTGTCTTCTCAGAGAACCTTTCTTAAGAATACAAAAGAAAGATCTTTACTAGAACTATAACCGTTAAGCAGCATGCTGAGTAGACATATTTCGTCTGGGAGACACAACTATAAAGAAATATATACATTTTGATTCTCTTCTGTCAGAGAATTATTTTACTTGCTCAGAAAGTATCAGAAGACATAGAGGTTTATCTCTATGGTAGCTAATAAGTGATTGCTGGACTACGTTCCTAGAAGAAAGTTGTTGGTGAGTGTTGGCCCATGTTCTCTAGCCACCAAAAAACTCAAAAGACAAGTAGTATAATAAGGATAATCTATTGTGGAAATATGAAGTACTTTATGGTGTGCGTGGAAGTCAACTATTGTCACTTGGACCCCATTTTGGTAGTGACTGAAAAGTGTCATTCAGTTAACATCACCTATCATTGACTAAACACTGCGGTTTTGAATGAACTTCTTTAACCTACAGAAGGAATGTCTCACAAAGGAGGCAGAAAAGTACATGAGAACTGTAGGTTTAGTCCTATGACCCAGAACACACAGTCCAGTGCGTGGGAGGAAGAACTGACTGCTCACCACTCTAACTTCCTGTGGGGGAATGCAATGTATTTTTAGATGCTTCTACAGACACTTGTTTGAGCGCAGCTTCACCACCATCTCACCACCTCTGTAGTGGAAAAAGGGCTTTTTTTCTTTTTTTCCACTTAGCAACTCTTATCCTCTTCTGTTTTCACTACTGGAGGCCTCATTGGGGTGTCAAGTCATGAAGGACCTGAAAAGTCAGGTTTAGTTAATTGACTTTCTGTGACTTTCCATGTTGGCTTGACTCATATCATCATAAAATTCCCATTCCTAAGAAACACTGTTGGAACTTTGTGGGCCTGCAGAACTTTTCTATAGGCAGTACCATTCCACAGTTTTGGTAACAAGCCACGTTAATCATTTATTCCATGTATTCCAAGAATGGAACACCATATCCATCAATGATTCTTATTTAAAGTGCTTCCAGGGCCTTGTTATTACTATGTACCCAGCAGACAGTCTGATGGTCTAGGATTCTAATTCTAATTCTGTGTTGGATACTTTAATAAGGATTTTCTTTCCGGTTGGGCTGAAACAGCCAAAGCTGCGGTAGTGGGGTTATCGTGCTTTCTAGCATTGCTTGCTAGACAGGACAGTGTTTGGTTCCTAGAAGCAGAACGATTGCACCAAGGGACCAGAACACTGAGCACTTCCCTTTGCTGAGTTCACACTTCAGGCAGCTCAGCAGGCCCACGCTGAGTTCAGCAGGAAAGCCACATGACTACTCTAGGCTTCAACAAATGTAATTCAAAATATTTCAACTCCTGAGCACTGAATGGGTTGACTGACGGGTGACACAGTGGCAGAAACACAGGGAAATGGGCAGCACAGCTGACTCCCATGTCACCTGAAGAGAACTGATATTTTTCTGTTGGATGATGGACTTCTTTTTATCATGTCTAAAGTCTGGTACTAAGCCTCCAGTGTCAGAAATTTTAAACGTGGCCTTATTTAGCGCAACTCAGGTAATGAAGCTGATTTTCTTCCTCAATAGCTTTTTGAACAAATATCCCAAAGATTCATGGTCAGGCTATACTCTGCATTAATAACAATAATGATTAATAGCGTTCGGAGGAATTATCCATCTACCTTTAAATACAGGTTACAGTATAAAAATCCACTATGCCTTGGATTCACGTGTTGTCTAAGTGTGGAAATGATGACATTTCAAATAATTTTGAAAGTTTCTTTCCAAATTGTTCTCAGTGACCAGAACATGCATGGAATAGACTGATGCCTGATAGCTATTTCAAGGACATTAGTTTTACATATGAAATTTTGATGGGATTCACTGCATTTAGAGAGCGAGAGATGCAGGATAAGTACAGGTGTCTAAGATCAAGCAAACAATGACAAATCTAATGAAACCAGGTCACAGAAAACAAGAAACTGGTTCCAGAAAAGTAAAAGAGATCTCTGACCCACTTGGCTCAGCTCTGCCACATCTGAAGAACAGGAAGGCAGTGTGGGTCTATCCTGTAACACATATCACTTGTTTCACCCTGCAACACAAAGGGTTTGTTGCCACAGAGTATCCCATTTACTAAGAAAAGAAAACATTTGATATGCTCAGGTGAGCACAGGGAACCTGTGCGGACGAGTAAAACGCAACAAAAAAATAAAACTGTACACCTTTTGAGACTGATCTGTGCCCGTGGTTGCTGATCCCACCGGCAATGGTTCCTGAAAACATGGCACTGCTGCCACCGTGGGCCTAGTCTCACCAAGAGGTGACATCAGAGGAGAACAGACATTCTGGACTAGTGACGATTTCTGTGACACTACAGGGCACTGATAAAAGACAGAAAAGGAAAGGGGGTAGTTAGTACCAACATGATCACTACATGTGCATTCCAACATCAATCCATTATCCTCAACTGCTTCATCTTCAGGGTCCAGATCCAGAGCCTACCCTGGAATAACTTGGTTCTACGTGATAAAACTACACCCTGGTAGGGATTCCTGTCCATCACAGAGTGAGGTTACTATGCAGATCTCATAAAAATAAAAACAATTAAAGGCTGGTGCTTTTCTATTCCATAAGGGCTCCTGGGTCCCACCAAAAAATGCTGAACACATTTTCACATGGAACGATCTTCTTTATGTGAACGGTGATTTAGGTCCAGTGATAGAAGCTATTTGTTAAAAAAAACACCCACAGGTCTCCCTCTCAGATGCGTGGTAAGGCAGAAAAAGGGGATTTCTGTCTTGTTGCAATATTAATAAGTTAATTCTTTGTGACCTTTTAAAAATGCACTTTTTTGAAGTCAGTTATTTACAGTTGTCAACTTGTTCCTACCAGATATTTAATATGATGAGTACAAGTTGGGGGACAGAGGAATTGAGAACTTGCTGTTATACTATGAGCAGAAGTGGCTAATAGCTATAATTCTTTGAAAAGGTTGCAGGACAGGGAGATCTCCAGTCATTTACAGTATTTTGAATGAAAGAATCTACTTGCTGTAAAAAAAGAAACATTAGCTAAGACATGGCTTCAGTAGATGTTGTTTCCAAGACAGTCTGCTATGGAACACTGCACAAAACCAACCACAACCTCAGCAGAAGGTCTCAGAAAAAGGCTAGATTATAATCTGTCAAAAATCTTTTTAGTCTTTTTGTTATTCTGCAATTATGGCTAAATACAATCCATAACACTTTTTTGAAAACATTTTTTGAGTTAAATCAAATTTAAATAATTTTTTTTTTCCAAAGTTGACTAAATTGGACACAGTTAAGTTTCAATATATATTTTAAAATATACAAATATGTGTAACCTCAAGAAGGTACTGTAAAAAGACAGGGAAATACATACAGAATGAATTTATATTGTGTAATAATCCGAATACAGTGTGGCTTTCTGTGTAAATGTTTAGTATGAGTGCTGAAAACTGACTTGCAAGGATGGATTTGAAAGGTGTTTTACAACACAGTCCTTGACAGTGAGATAAAGTAATATAGATGCATTCTGTATTTTTGTCCAATCTGGTTTTCACTACATTTTATCAGCAGTGTACATGACTTTATTTCCATATTAAGTCATAGAACCATGGCTGAAAGATGAAAAATTACCCGCCTTGGCATTTCAAAAGGAAAAACATTCCATGCGTTGGTGGGAGATCTTTCTGCAGCAGCACGGTAACTCCCCTCCCCACTGCTGGGGGCTGAGAAGGGGGTTAGCGAGAGAACGCAGAGCAATGGCAGAAAACTCCCAGACTGGTGTGGGGAGAGTGACTGAGAGAGAGTGAAAGAGAAAGAAAAGAAGTCAAAAGAACAGGACAGAGGAGAGGAGTTGTGTACCGGGCAAGTGTTAGCCACAGGCACAGTGGTAAAACAACTACCTTTGGGCTGGCTGAAGTTTCTGAAGAAGCCCTCGCTTGAGTTTTCTGGCCTTATCAGTTCCTTAGACTGGGTCTCTGCTGATATGGACTGCTTAGAATTTATATATAAAATATCAGGTAATGGTGGAATTGACAATCTGAGCAGAAATAAAACATTTACGTTTACTTAACATTTTTAAAGGTGTGTTCATCGTGCAACTTGAAAGGTGCAGATAAAAGCAAACAGCCAAAAAAGAATAAGTAAAAGCCAAAATACAGTTAAAAACTAAACAACGCACTGTTCGAAATACTGTCAATAATAATTCATTATTTGGTCTCCAAGACTGGGATACAACAGCAGAAAGTGAGAAGTAAGGGACGCACAAATGACTGTTTGAATGGAGAGTCACAGCTAAGGTGCTTTAGCCAAGCAAACAAGACCAGCAGGACATAAGGGTGTTTCAATGAAAAGAAAGAGCCAGAGGTGCCAGAACACTTTGTCTCACTGTATTGGGTTTCAGAAGGAGATGAATTTCTGCATTGCTATACTGATTCGAGGATAACACTGTCACGTTCCTTATTAACATTGTTTTGACGACAGCACAAAGGAATGTTGCTGTGCGTGCGAGATCACTGAGCCGCACCCAGCTAGACAAAGGACATGGTACTTACTGTACTAGGACATTCCTTTACAAACTGTGCAGAAAAAAGGAACAAAAGAAGTGTTTTGTTTTGTTTCCAATCACATATGCATTACCTTTTACATACTGTACCTTAATGTCCAGAGGAGATGAGAAAGGTAAATAAAGAATGTGCAGTGTTGCGCGTGCACACACACACACACACACACACACGTATACCGCCAGTGTCTTCAAGTGTCCAAGTGGCCAAGTTGAGGGCCATGACTCAGCTTGCCATGAGTACCTTGTGATGAGTGAGTCATGGTGGAGCATGTTACTTTGGCCCGTGGCATAGTCCTCATCCCCAACAAGTCTCACCACCACCAGGTGGCAGGAAGGAGGTATGAAGGGGATTTTGCAGCAGTTCACTGCACAAAGGCAACCCCCCCACTCTTCTATTGTGAAAGGAGAACTGGCTCCTTGTGAAGGGTGGATAGCACCTGAGAAAGAGTAAAGGTCAATTGTAAAACAGAAAGCCACCACACAGGGTGATTCCCAGGTTAGGGTTAGGGTGTGCGTTTTATTATTTATAACAAATATGAACATATAATTAGTTGAGCAAAGGTGAGTCAGTCAAGCAGAAGTGTTCTCAGTGACTATCAGTCTCCTTTCAGATGAGGGTACCACATACTTTGACTTATTTGATTCAGATTCAGGCTCTCCACTTTTTTTACCGTGTTATTAATTATCATTCATTGCTAAAACATTTTTTATCAAGTTAGTGCAGCTGTACAAAGCATTAAAAAAATCCATATTTATAATTTTGTAGCTGACAGTCAGAAATTCATCTTTGTACCAAAAGTGACCAGGCAGTAAGGAAAATTGAACAACTCTAATAATATGAAGATATCTTTATATGTGTTTTTAAAAAAATGTTTACCATATTGTATGTTGCATGATGTTTATGACATAATCTTTCATTCTAGTGTGCTGTAGTACCCATGAAGAGAAAGGTTGTTTACACCTAGTAAAATGGAAATAAAGTGAGCATCCCGCAGTTGTTATGATGCAAAACTGAATTTTGCTTCGTTCTAATCCAAATTTTATCAGCAAAATTCAGATCTTTGTGTTTTCACAGCTTTTGTTTTTCTGCCTTGGCTGAGTCAAAGACAGGAAGAATATGATAATATGACAGAATCCATTACATGGGAAATACTCATTTCTTGAACAGTATAAAGTATAGTTGAGTGAAACGAAATCCCAAAAATGAATTGAAATGAATCACAGTATAGGGGGACAAAAAAGTGACTTGGAAAATAAACACATTTGTTTCTGCAACAGGAGAAATCCCATAGGCCCAACAGTCAACTCTATACCCAGTCTAATAGGAGTGTGACATTGCAGTCTTCAAGGGCTGGTGTCCAGTACATTTTAGTTAACACATTTCACATCTATGTGCTTGTGGCCAAACTGGCTGGGAAAACAATTTTTACTCCCATAAAGCAATTAAGAGTAGAGGTCTTTCAGGATCACAGGTTACAACTTCTGAGTCTCAAGGACTGTAGAGGATTTCCCTAGATAATTCTTTTAGATTGTTAGGTTTTTAGAGATTAGGGAGAGAATGTAATAGATGGAGTAGCTGGAGGTACAGTTCCAGTCAAGGTAAAGCTCCTTGAAAGAAGAGACGTGCAACTTGAAAAACTACACAGCTCCAAAATTCTCCAGGGATGATCTGTGTAACCCAATCGTACAAGTATACAATAGAACTTCGGCATCTGACCTGACCTGGGGATGACAATGAGCTGAAATTTCAGAACATGGGACCAAAGTGTTTAGACAGTGACTGAATGACCCTGTGGTTTACATGTTAAATATTTTAACCAACCACATAAAAATAACCAGATAATTACAGAGAATTCAGTAACCAGCTGTTGAAATAAGAACTGAAAATGTCTATCTGAAATTGCGTAACTGTGACGTCAGTGAAGTTGCATTCCAAATTCTAGTATCTGCAGTCACAATACAGTGATCAGACATTAAATGATTCATTTGGTAAATTCCCATGGAAACTGTGACTCATAGTTTTTAGTGTTCCTTTTTCAGCCCACTACTAATTAGTAAATATTAAGTAAAATCCACCTAAGCAATCAAAATAGCACAGAATTCCCTATCTACTGTACTGTACTTTCAGGCTTCATATGAAATATTTTTAACAGTCTCATAGTGTAAAATGAGGTGTGTGATGGCATATTTCACAGCTCTTTTCCTTGCAAATATGAGAATCTAATGAGATTTGTGACTTTGTCAGGTATTGGGGAGACAAAAAATATTTATCTGAGCACTACCACTTACCTGGTGGAATAATACAAAGGAGGGGGGGGGGGTGACAGGTTTGACTTTATAGGGCTGGTACCTCTTCTCCACATGTCTGAAGTCCACAAGTCTCTTTCAGTTGGTACCTATAAAATGCCCTTACTGTGTGAATGTGTGAATGACTGAATGGATGGGCTCACCCTGGGGTGGTCTGGTGCCCACTCCAGGGTATTCCCTGTCCCTACACTTACAGGATATGCTCTAGACAACAGTAGTTCAATTCAATTCAATTTATTTTTACACACCAAAATACTCCACAGGTGACACAGAGCACTGAACAAAGGTCCATGGTATATGGGATACATCCTAAGTTGTTATGTATATGGTATTCAGTGATGATACATTTAAAAAATAAGGAGTAGACCCTTCTATCTATAATTGCATCTCATTAACAACAATAATAACTGAAGAGATTTATGTATTTTAAAATTTTATTCGGTTTTAAGTATAATTGGCGAATATTTTCTTTACACAGATTAATCTAATTATTTGTGCGGCTCGACTATAAAAAGGTATCTTTCTAAAAGCGACTGATTCCAGAAACAGAAAATGCAGGTATTCCACAATTACAGTTTCATGACTCATCACCTAGACAACGCTTCCGACTTCCTGGTGACCCCGGTAGTAGTTTTTACAGGACATCCGGATCAAAGTAGTTTTTTTTTTCCCATGTTGTCTGACAGTTTTGCTCCGCGTAGCTAGCTAGTTGTACTGAAACACTTTTGTGCTCGGATTCGCGTTGCATTCAGTACTACAATGTCCCGGGGATCAAGTGCGGGGTTCGACCGACACATCACCATCTTCTCTCCTGAGGGGAGACTCTACCAAGTCGGTAAGTGCCGTGCGCGCGAGGGAAGCTGCTGATGTTGGCCGGCGGCAGGCTGGCGCGCTGCGGGCTAAGTGCTCAGTCATGGTCCCCAGCATCAGCGCCAGTTCTCTCATAAACTGACATCTAAGGAGTTTATCATTTCCAA
This sequence comes from Arapaima gigas, assembly GCA_900497675.1. NCBI lineage: Eukaryota > Metazoa > Chordata > Actinopteri > Osteoglossiformes > Osteoglossidae > Arapaima > Arapaima gigas. The sequence goes on from UFQX01000105.1 coordinate 190,866, forward strand.
GCAGATAACACTGCTGAATACCTTTTAACGTTTTGCAGCGTCAAGACGTATGCGATGGCTAATTTGTGAACGCATTTTGTGTTTTTGTACAAAGAAAGTGTCGCTAGGCTTTGAAGGCCTCGGTATTGTTATTGCAACAGTAATCGAAAGCTTAAAATCTCGGCAGCATTTAAACGTTTTAGTACGGAATATCAGTATAAAGCAAAAGAGCTTAACCTTTTCTGTAGTTCTTGCTGTGTTTCTTAAATAACATTCTTTAAATTTAATCTCTATAGAGTTTACCGGCCTCTGTTTACTGTAATGCTTTGCAGTAGTGTAGTGCTACGTTTGACTGAAGCCCCATATTAGCTCTGTGAATATGAATGTCCTGTTATAATTTTTTAATGTATTTCTTATTTTTGTGTGTGTTGTAAGAATATGCTTTTAAGGCCATAAACCAGGGTGGTCTCACCTCAGTAGCTGTCCGAGGAAAAGACTGTGCAGTAGTCGTCACACAGAAAAAAGTGCCCGTAAGTGTTTTTATCCCCTGTATATATCTGCGTAAAATAAATGCAAGTGTTTTGTAGTTAAGGTCAGGTTTTATGTCATCTGTCTGTTTTCTCCTGGCAGGACAAACTGCTGGACTCCTCTACGGTCACCCATTTATTTAGGATAACAGAAAACATTGGCTGCGTGATGTCCGGGATGACAGGTACAAGATGCAGAGGTGTTCTGTTATTGTTTGTCCACACCTCTGCAGGCAAAAAGCAGCAGATTAGAGTTAGCACAATATCTATTAAAGAAAAACACACTTTGGTTCAGCTTTCAGTGGAGTCCTGCCTGATTGCTTTCCTAACAAGGAGTCTGGAAATATGTTTTTGTTTTCTGTCCCTGGCAGCATTCTTTTTTAAATTCCCTCAAGACTTTCAGCTATAAAGCAGTTCTTGTGTTGTACCAACTAGAATTGCACAGTTATATCAAAATCATATTAGTATTGGCTCATAATTTTAATTTTATTGTCATGCGGCTGATACTTAAATTTCACTGATAATTTAAGCCAGTATTTGTGGATGTAGTCATTGTGTTCTGGATGAGGAATGTGGAAATGTCTGCAGTGTGGAAAATATTTCAAACTGAGTGTGACATAAAATATGCCATTTGCAACACTTGTGAACTTAGTGTCAACAGCAAGAAATTGATTGCAGCTTCTAATGTGGTCAAGGAACAGAGAAACAGATTTACCTACAACAAGGCCGAGGTATACTTATTTGTTACAAAAACTTGCCCCGAAAGTTAAAAAGTTATTAAGTGGTGTTATCATTTTATAGTTTTACCCATCTTCAGTTTTCACAAATAAAATTGTAGGGGCAGCACGGTGGAGAAGTGCTGCTGCCTCACAGCACCTGAGCTGGTTGGTTATAAGTTCAAATCTGGCTTAGCCTGTGCACATTTTCCCTGTATCTGCATGGCTTCCCCCCACAGTCCAAACACATGTGATTCAGCTTTATTGATCACTCTAAATTGCCCAAAGTGTGTGTATGTGCATGTGGTCAGTCTGCAATGGACTGGCATCTTGGTGCAGTTTCCTAGCCTCGCACACTCTGTTTCCAGGATAGGTTCCGGACCACTGCAGCCCTCCTGAGGATAAGCAGTTGACGATAATGGATGGATGATTACTTCAATTTTTATTTATTTATTCACCCCCCCATCAGAAAGAAAGTGAAAAGTGTTATGTAGCATTTATGGCTATCGCCTGTACAACGATTCTCTATTTAAGGATCAGGTAGACAAACGTCGTTCAACAGATGCCAGTTATTTTAGCGTTTGTACATGGTCTGCAAAGCTGAAATGTTACACAAATGTTACATTTGTCTGTAATTCTCAAGTCCTATTTTCTCTCTATTTTCTAAATGTGTGCGTCTCTATCGGCATCGGCTGATAAGGACATACAAATCATGGGCTATCGGCATCAGCACAAATCTCGCATCATTCACCTCATGTAGCAATAGCAGCATTATCACAGAAACAGACCAGAACAACAACACAGCTATATCAACTGCAATACAACTAGATGTGATCAAGTGCTGCTGTCCTGAAAAAGTGTGCATAATGCATATGGATTATACAGATGAATTTTTAACTTTATTCAACAAAAGAGAATGTCTTGTTTTGGTCATCGATACTGAATGGAGCATTTGGCACAACAATAAAAGTTATTAAAACTAAAAAAAAAAAAAGACTCGTAAGACCTTATAAGTCTTCAGTACAATAATGAACAGACTTTCTGGTTTCCTTTTTGAAACTTTCACACAAAATTTAACCAAATTGAAATCCTCATTTATAATTATAGTGGCATCACAAGTTATGAATGTAACTGTAAGCTCAATTTTGCTGTAAAGCAATAATAAGCCCAACACTACAGTCTGTCGTATTTTCAGAGACAACTTGAACAAGAATAGGTGATCCAGTGCAGTAGAAAACAGAAAAAAGAGATAGAGGAGCAATCAGAACGTGAAAAGTGAAGCCAGAGTATAAATAAGACTTCTGACAATACCTCCCTCAAAGAGTTAGTCAGCCACTAACTATATGTACAGGTGACACCTACTAACTCCTAACTAAACATCCCTAACTACATGTTCCCTAGGACCCACTAAAGCAGAAATAGAAAGAACAAAACCCTGCAAATAATTAAGAAACCTGGTAAAAGCCACTAAGATGTGCAATACATATATGATCCACTGTCAGTCTCAGTCCTTCACATTAGTCAGGGAAGGAGTGACAGGTGCACCATTAATTCATTGCAATGTTTCACTCATAGTCTGATTGGTGGGTTTCACTGATTGAATGTGTGCTCCTTTTATTTCAAGCCGACAGTAGGTCCCAGGTGCAGAGGGCGCGCTATGAAGCAGCCAACTGGCAGTACAAGTACGGTTATGAGATCCCCGTGGACATGCTCTGCAAGAGGATTGCGGATATTTCTCAGGTTTACACGCAGAATGCAGAGATGAGACCGTTGGGTTGCTGTAAGTGTCCACCCTGCTGCTGCAAGGATGATGCTTCTGGGTGACACTGATACATGGCTGTTGGTTGTGTTTGTTTGTGTGCATGAGTTTGTCAGTTGTTTCTTGTGCATTGATGCAAATAAGAATAAACTGTAGTATGTTAATGGTTGATAAACAATAACAGAAAGTGGCATGAAAGCCTTTAAAAAGAGTTTCTGTCTTTGGAAAATTTGTTACACAATTCACATAAGATTAAGTAACACTTTATGTAGCAAGAAACCCCAAAGAGTTTACTTTATGTGCAGACTCTTGTGTAAATTCCTGTACAGACTGTACATCTTTTCATTAGAAAAAAGTTAATAAACTTGATAAGTAAACTGACAGATTGCATCATTCATAGCTTTTAGGTTAGTGACTGAAATTCTTCATTTAGATTTTGTACTTAAACATAACAGTAACTCAATCCTTTACAACAGCATCAGTAAAGTGTTGAGTTTTAAGCTCATTTTGAAAGATGTTTGCATCAACCATTAACACTGTTCACAGATAGCACATTTATCCACTGCTCACTGTTTCTGGTCCATACATTTGCTGAATAGGACAATTATGGAAGAAGTGTTTGTGTCCAAAAATTTGTGTGCATTGCTTACAAACCAGTACCTGTTTTAATGATAGCTTTTTTTTTTTTTTTTTTTTTTTTCCCCGTTTGTCAGGCATGATTGTGATTGGAATAGATGAGGAGTTTGGACCCCAGGTGTNTTTTTTTTTATTTTTTTTTTTTCCCCTGTTTGTCAGGCATGATTGTGATTGGAATAGATGAGGAGTTTGGACCCCAGGTGTACAAGTGTGATCCTGCTGGCTACTACTGTGGCTTCAAGGCTACAGCTGCTGGTGTGAAGCAGACAGAGGCTACCAGCTTCCTGGAGAAGAAAGTGAAGAAGAAGCTGGACTGGACCTTTGAACAGACTGTGGAGGTGAGATTTTGTCATGTAGGCCAATCTGCACAGCAGGTCATAGGAAATGAACAATGTAATATTTGCTGAAGAGTATGAGGGTGTTTACTTTAAAACCATGTCAAGGGAAAACTTTTACTATTTTAATTAACTATTTAGTGTTCTGTTATGGTGTAAAGATAACGTTGTTTCCCAGGATTTGCTCATTTGATTATCATTTTGATACAAATGTCAGTAGTATTTTTCAGTTATTGAAATTATTCAGGCATGTAAGGCCACATATTAATACAGTGGCTTCTGTGAAGACTTTGTATGTAAAATTTCTTTGCTGTGCCCAACAGACGGCGATAACATGTCTGTCCACTGTGCTGTCCATTGACTTCAAGCCCTCAGAGCTGGAGATTGGCGTTGTCACAACAGAGAACCCCAAGTTCAGGTAATGAGCTCTGGCTGCCGTCTCTATTACACGATGGACAGTGAGTAACGTTTACAAGTGGTCCATGACTTATAGTCAGTGGGGTTCAGATGAGCAAAATTATTGTAATGTAGAATAATAAGAATATACATACTTTTCCATATTGTGCTGTGTTTTTATGTTGCGCATCTTTCACTTTCATTTATAAAATTATTTCACTTTTCAGCACCAGCAGAACATTCACATTGTGCTTGGTGTAAAAAAAAAAAAGAGTTGAATGAAGTTTTGTAAATAAAACGTTGTTTTAACATAAAAGCCATCAAAAGCAACCCAAAAATCGCGAGAAACAATGATAAATGCAGGTGCCTTGCGGCAGCGCGACCAGCTGATGCGGTCATACAGCAGATGGAGCAGCTGTCCTTATGACCAAGTGCTCTAGCTCCAAAATACTATAAGGTATAAGGGACTTTTTTTTTTTTTTTTTTTTTTTTTTTTTTTTTTTTCCCCCCCTGATGCTTTTCTCCAAAGTGACATACAGTAATTAACTTATTTGCAGTATTTAGCCCAGATTGTTATCCAAGGTCAATTACAACATTAGATTTACTATAATAAACACCCTATGGTTCTCCCAGGCAAAAGTATCCCAGTGTGCAACAGCAAAACCTTGTACTGGAGTTCAGAATGTGAATATTGCTGGTTGATGTCTCAGTCGGGGGGGCTACATGTTGTACCCTTGATAAACTTAGCTTATGCTTTATTGTTTAGGTTATATGTTGAGCCATTTAGCTCAACAAAAATCTCAGCTAAGAGACATAAAGCTAATTCTTTTGAACTTCATGGTCTGTCCCTCGCAGGATTCTCGGCGAATCAGAAATCGACACTCACCTCGTGTCGCTAGCGGAGAGGGACTGAGCTGTTTTCATCTGCAGGGGGAGCATGAAGAGCTGCTTCACGCTCTAGAATGCAGCCCAAGAGCGAAGTCTTTGTTTGCTGTATATTTACCCTGTTCCATTAAAGGTAATGTTTTGGAGAAAAAAAAAAAACCTGTCTTCCTGAACTGTTCATTCCAGGGATCCCCACTAAAATTTCTGCAATGCAGCAGATTCAAGTTTTCAGGATCACTAAATCAGAAAGGATGTATTTAGAGATTTGGGAGTTTGCATGTTTTCCACAAAACGTGAATAAATCTCGCCTCCACCTTTCCATACTGTTTATTCAGTTCTGACGGCACACAGTTTCCGTTAAATTGTACTTCCTTCTGGGAAATTGCACGTTACTTTTCCAGTGAGTGCAAATGTTTGCAATAAGGTGTGAGTAGGTGAAACTGCAACCTGACCAGGGACACATTTCAAACGGAATCTAAATCGGCGTTTGACACATTATGAACATTTCCAAACACAGCCACACTAAAAGTAAATGTTGCAAAGCTTGATTAAGTTTCCAGAATCTTTTCATGCCGTAAGATAGGTTGGATTGCTGGGTAAGGTGTGTGGGGTTGTGTGTGTGTGTGTGTGTGTGTGTTTTTTTTTTTTTTTTTTTTTTTAACCCCCCAACATGACTTGTATTATTGGGCTTGTATANTGTGTGTTTTTTTTTTTTTTTTTTTTTTTAACCCCCCAACATGACTTGTATTATTGGGCTTGTATAATAGGCTGTATAAGTGCCTTCCCCATTTATACAGCATGGAATTTTTTCTCTAGTAAATGTAGGGAAAGTACCATGCTTAAGGGTACAGCATTGGGTGCAGGCAAACAAACCGAGGTTCCTCACTTCAGCACAAAATGCTGTTCCACTAAACTTATAAGTACAATGAGTCCTGATATCTGACAAAAAGTACTGACAGGTGGTAGGATAAACAAAGGAAAAACAATACAGAAATGGCAGCTTCAAGATTAAAGAAATGCAAACTGAACAGAATTTCAGTTTTAATAACAGTAATCTTGATAGAGCTACAGCACATGTTGTAATTGTTGTTTTTACAAAAATGCATTTGTTTACAAAATCAGGTGTAACCCAAGTTACTAATGCAGATGAAACCAACTAAAACGGAAAGATACGATGATATGGTTGGAGCTCTAAAATGTGCATCTCAACACTAAGTAAAGATGAAAAACGGCCTTGCAATAGCTCACATCATGTGGACGTGTCAGATAGTCAGGACTGCTGTTAATAATTGGTCACGCAGCAGGTGAGACTTCTGTAAGTCAAGACGAGCGTTGACGCTCTCCAAGTGTCAGCAAGGTTGGCGTTGCTCTACTGAAGATCTGAATAGGCACAAAAGCAGAGTTGTCCACACGGTTGGAGTGCTTGTGCCCTGTACACCGCCTAGTTCTTTTCCGCCCAGCCATGGTGCGCTTGGGGTAAATCAGGCCCTGGGTTTGTACCAATTGCTACAAGCATTGATGTATTTTTTAAGTCATCGGTTTATGAAAATCCTGCGCCCATGCCATGCTCACGGTCTGCTACTATGCGTCCCTCAGTTGCCACTTATGAATCAGAAGTCATTTGCATGTACTCTGAGCAAAGGGGACCCGTCAGCCCCTGTCTCAGTGTCAGGAATTTACCAGACAGGATGATGACGTAGGCAGCTACCCGGGGCTGCCTAGCATCAAAGGTGCCATGAGCAAAAGCGGGAATCTCGGGAGTTTTCACTGCACCACACAGCAAGCCAAGCGGTTACTCCCCTTCTCACTACGTGAAATGACGAGCACAAAAACCGAGTCGGTTCTTTCACAGTCAAAACACTCAGTTTCCACCAACCTTGTATTTGTGCAACATAGGGTGTCCTCCCACGTGCACGAGCTCTGCTAGTTTGTGAACAATCGGATCAAAAAACCCCGATTTGGGATTTTTGAGCTGGCTGTACTAGCACGTACGAGTGCACACAGATGTCAGCTGACCTTTGGCCTGTGAACTCATTCCAGCGTTTATTGTGTCGCTTCCTTTTTTAGCACGGCATTGCTGTGGAAGGAAGTGTCTAAATGCTGATGGTGGTTAGTATATGGCTGGCGGACAAGTTTGAAGTACCTATACAGTATAAGTGCCTATAAATATCTTTGCAGGTAGCTTCTCCAGAACAGGGCTATGAGGGGGTTTTTCCTCTGACTTCCTCCCACAGACCAGGGCAGCTCTTTCAGATTGTGTGTCAGATTTCCCTTTACCTTCCCCTAGTGTCCTATGATTCTCAGGATACATTTAACCTTCAGAATCAACTTTTTTCCTGACCCCACGCTTCCCAACACATACATCTTGAAGTCTGAATGTGGGATTAAACATTTGAGTTCTAGATTAATTTTGTCTTTAAACCATTTTCTTATTTTAAGATGATAATGCAACTCATGACGATTACCAAAAGCTGTATAACAAAATTTTGACTTAGGACAAAAGTTCAAATAAGCAGACAGGCACAAAAAGTTTCCTCTTGTATTGCTTATAGTAAAATCAGTCAGAATCAATGACTGCTAAGCTGCACTGGGATTGTTTTTTGACTCACTTGCTGGGACAAGAATCAAGAGGGGATGTTTTGTCACCAACTGCAACAAAACCCACATAAATATTAGTTGCCCTAACCATCCTCAAGGATTTTTTTCGGCTTACTTCAACAAAATGAGTTTCTTGCCTGGAAATTAGGCTTATTTAGAAATTTCCCCACTGACTCAAACAATATACTAAGTGCCATAAAAATGGTACAGCTCAAAAGGAAAAAGTTGTATATACACACACATGCTGGTTTAGCCATTGAGTAACAAACAGGGTGGGACCCACAGGGCAGTACAGGAGTCCTCAACTTCTACTTGCTTTGTTACACAACTAGGAAAGTTCTCAGCCGCTTCACACGTCCACAGGAAATGGTTTGGCAGAGGAGCTGACAAAGTTTTACTCAACTGTGGAAATCCCTCCTCTTGCTTATTGGGTCACGACCAGAGGGGAGTACAGCACTACACCATTTACTGCAGTTTCTCAACATACCAAGTTCGGTGAATAGTTTCACCAATTTCATACAGATTTAACTAATAACTGTTCCAGCCTCCTGCTGTCAGGAATCAATGTTCCTAATCAGCAGGAATTTGCTGAATCACACACACACACACACACACACACACACACACACACACACACACACACTTCAACCAGACCATGAAGTGAGACAATTTTAATAATCAGTTCTTTAATTTAAAATGTCTTCTGCAACACAAGTCTAAATTACACTTTTTACATATATACAAAATTACAAGTGTGACATTTTAAATAGTGTCTTTACAAATATACAGAATCAGTTTAAGTGTTCTTCAGAAAGCCAGACCTGTGTTCCTCTATTCCTGTCCATTGTTCATGCCAGGTCTACAGCCTTGACAGTCATCTTCCTCAGCCTGCACTCTCCAACAGGGCATCCTGCCCCACGTGATCCCAACTCGCACCAGCTTCGCAGCAGGTGCCCGGGGCTTCGATCCGCTGGCCTACATCCGCTTCCATCTGCAGGTGCTTCTGTCACCTTCACCCTCTAGGGTTTGGGCTCCTGTCCCTCCTCTTGCCCTTACTTGTGCCCCATCACAATGTCATCATACATCTGCAGGGGAACAGGAAGCAAGAGAACATGAGCACTGGGACCAAACATTCCTACCCAGCAACATTCTTCCCCCAGCATGACAGCCAGATCACACACCTCGCTGTCAGACACCTGCTCCTCATCACTCTCTTCCGCATCACTCTCTGGCAGCTCCCTCAGCTCCTGTGCTGTGAGTGTGTGCAGCTGCTGCCGGATGGCACCATTGGGCCGCCCGTATGTCAAGTGGTATGCCGTGTGGCCCCCGTAGGTGAGGCTGTTGACGTTGGCACCTTTGTTGACAAGGAGACGAACCAGTTCAAGATTCTGTAGGTCCACAGCGAGATGAAGAGCTGTACGCCCATTGCAGTGCTCCTGCAATAGCAAAGAGGACATTAGACAACACGTCAGACCACTTACTACACCTCCTGCATTTCTCAGTTGAAGTTTCTTTTGGGGTGGGGGGGAAACTCACCTGCGCATCTACATCAGCCCCTAGTTGAATGAGGCTCTCCACCAAAGACAGGAAGCCATGGACAGATGCCAGGTGAAGGCAATTGTGACCTACAGAAAGGTGAGAAGATGCAGTTCAGAGACAGGTCTCCAGGGACAGGAGAGTTCAAATCTCCTGGTGTCATAAGGTACTGCAAGGTAGACATACCACTGTAGTTGGGCGTCGCCATGATGGAGCGGAGGTGCTGGATGTGGACCTGGGTGAGCACACCAAAGCAGTGCAAGGAGCCCTTCTTGCAGGCGATGTGGAGCGCCGTGTTGCCACAGTCATCCACCAGTTGGGAGTCGCAACCGGCCTCCAGGAGCCGAGCCACCAGGTCCGCTTGTTCTGTGATCACGGCCAAATGCAGAGGGGTCTGCGCCAAAGGAAATAGGGGTTATGAGCAAATCCCATTGCTGAGAAGGCAAACAAAAAAAAAAAAAAAAAAAAAA
>UFQX01000105.1:200713-233034 GCA_900497675.1 Arapaima gigas
AAATAAAGAAAAAAAAAAAAAAAAAAAAAAAAAAAAAAAAAAAAAAAAAAAAAAAAAAAAAAACTCATGATCAAAAAAAAGAAAGTGGACATCCAATTTCAAATTACCTGTTTCTGATGGTTCTGTACGTTCAAGAAGGGATCGTTGCGAGACATGTTGATCATCCCAACAGCATAATCTTTTGCTTCATGAATGATGGCGAGGTGAAGAAGCCTGGAAAAAAAAACGGCAAGGCAAAATTTTAAGGCTGAAACCACACGCACACGACCCAGTGGTTAAAGCAGCAGCTACACGAGCAGTTGTATTTTTTCTCTCTCCCTCCCTCGTTTTCGGCCAGGTTGTTTCCACCCGCGGCGACTTCACGCACCCCCCACGCTATCAGCAGTCTGGGTTCCGGGCAGAGCGCCAGGGACTTTCCACGTGACGTAGCTACGTAGCCCCGCCCAGCACACACTGACGCACTCGGTATGCCGTTTGCAGAAACCCCCGTTTGCCCCACACACTGTTGCGCTACATTTGCATTTATTTAAAGGTGACAGACTTTTCTCCAAAGCAGTTCTAGTCACACCGCAACCTGCTGCATTGTTTTACAACAATGCATGAAAAAAAGCACGAGGTATTCGCGTAAATAAACACTGTGAATGTTAACATCCGCTCTTACACACGACCTGTTCTAAATAACGATCTTTTTTCCGTCTTATCGCTTCTATTTAAAGACGTTTCCCCTTGGTCCCGTTTTGGGTTGCGGACATTGCTCCATTCGCGACGGTGTTCTGGTATTGAAGAGGGAATATGGAGAAAAAGGAAAGGAAAGCAACGTACGTGTCTCCATCCTCGGTCCTCTGCTGTTTCCACGGCTCGTCGCCGAACTCCAGCGGCCGGGAGTCCATGGAGAGACTCTGCAAATCCCGCTGGAGGCTGTCGCAGTCCACTTCTGCCATCGAGTCCACGCCACTGTCCAGGCGCTCCTCGCTGCAAACTTTTTCCATGTAACCTCCTTCGTAATCCATGTTTTTGTTGTTCTTGTTGTGCAATTGATACATATCCGTTCCGCAGTTTAGGGTGAACCGCACCGTAGAGCCGTCGTCCCACCGAGAACGTGTGAGCGAAGTGAGCGCGGTGCCTGGGGACGTCTTATTTGTACTCTGTTGAAAGGGGGGCGGGGCGACGCGCGTGCACGGGGCTTTCCGTTGAATCCCGCGAGCACAGTTTACAGGGCGCGAGGGAAAGTCAGCGCGGGCTTTTGTGCTGAAATTCCCCTCTGCAAGTAGGTACTTACACTAATAATGAAAATATGTATTTTCCTACACTTACAGGCGAAAGAAAAAAGAATGAATGAATGTGAGTAAAATATGAATGAGGTAGGGTCAACTCCCAGCCGTTTTACCGTGGATGACCACTGAGCGTGGACACTTCAGCAAAGCTGTCCTCAAATCCAGCGCTTTTGGGCAGCCTCAGTTTATACTAAAACTAAATGAATTCAAAATGACCGATCAATAGTATATTCACTATCGTGTCAAATATGGGTTTATTACTGACGTGTACAGTAGTTTCCCTTGAATCCTCATGAGAAATTCCTGGACTAAAACATTTGCGGTAGGTCTGTATCTAAATGCAGGAGAGATCATTTGCGAGATCCTTAATGGAGGCCATATGAACAAACATCAAATAGAGTGAATGACTCTAAGACCCACTTTAAGGAGACATTATGGGATAACCCAAGGATTTCAGCAGGGTGTGAATTGAGTGGGTACTACAGGACTATTACAGTTTGCACAACATGGGACCATTCAGCAGTGACTGTGAAAACATAGCAACAGTATCCATGGGTAACAGCCTCAAGGGAGCTGTTCACATATTGAGTTTTGCAGTGAGACATTTGATTTTTAAAACCCTTTTTTGTTCAGCTCAGTAACAGGGACAAAAGTGGAGTTCTGCTTAGACTGTCTTCACCCATCCATCCATTATCCTTAACCAGTTGTTCTGCTCATGGTCACAGTGGTTCAGAGCCTGTCCCAGAGTCTCTGGGCACTAGGCTAGGAAACTGTATGTTTGATGGGTCACAAACAAATTCACACATTATGAGCAGGTTACAGTGACCCATTCACATGGAACATGTGTCTTTAAACTGTGGGAGGACAAGCACATCTAAAGAAAAGCCATGCAGACACAATTAGAACATGCAAACTCCAAATGTACCTGGAGTAAAATGTAAAATATTTTACATTTCATCGCCACTTAGCCATATGGGCAGGAAAAAAACTAAATACATTCAGAGTGCAAAATTATATACATGCGCACAGTGGCGCATCAAAGAATACTTATGAGTGTGCAGTCATTCCCTTTGTATAAGTGAGGAATGTATGTATTTGCAGTCTTGAACGTATGATCAGTCCACATAAAGCACTTAGGAAGGCCAAGTTGACAAGTTCCAGCAACCTCACATACAACATGGCCCAGGCTGTGCAAGACAAGCAATAAAGGAGAAGCAGGGAATGTCCCCTGGAACGTTCATTGTGTGCTCACCTAGGCGTGGACATCCTGAAATGTCCCAGGCACATAGCATCACCACAGCTCCGCATTTCTTGCTGCACAGTCTAGACACTATAGGGGAACTAGGCTGTCATGTCCAGTCACACAACATCAATTTGAAAAAGACCCAACCACTGCAGTCGGCAAAGCACAAACCATCTTTCAGGTGCCACAATGTTGTTTTTTTCAAGAGTAGTTTACTGTCATTTACACCACTGTCACAGGAGCTTTAAACCCCCCCACATACACACACACACACACACACACACACACACCAAAAAAAGGGTTTCAGAATGTGTGCAGTCAAATTAGAGGGAAATGGCTTTGCAAATTACAAAACACTGGTCAGGCTGTTTCCAAACAAGACCTGCTTTGCAGTTGTGTGTATTACATAGTGTCATTATACAGGAAGAACAAATTCTTGAGCCACAATTGTGAGACAGAATTTACATAACCTATTCTTAGTGAAGTTTGGAAACACTTTTTTTGAATTGTGTGAATGCTTGTCAATTGTATAAACAGTTGTATAGCCCGTGACCAATTGGTGATACTGGAGAAATGAGGTCTTGAGCGACTGTCTGCAGCAGAGGCCAGTCTGGTTTCCAGATTCCCCCTTGGCAGTGACGTCCAGCAGGGCAGTTTATGAAATTCCGGCAATGGCTAGAGCTAGAGGGAACGCTGCAGGGGGCAGGGAACAGCTGGGATGAGGATCACATGCTGGTGAGGCTGGACCCTCTTGCTTCTCCTCAGAGTCCTTGGGTACCTTCACTTTATGGACAAATTGAACATTTTGTATGCAATCGGTATAACTTATTTTCGCAATATGGAAATATATACGACAACATATCAATCTGTGATGTAATGTTGACCTCATTGTACAGAACCATAACAGTAAGATCATTCTGTACAACAGTCTGGTCAGTTCTATTACAACAGTAAAATCTGGTTCTGAGTGTAAGAAACAAAGTACATTTGTCTGCCCGTGTACAGTATACTATTTATGTCTTCTCAATAGAACGTTCTTTTTTATACCAAAAAATTAGGTTTAAGTTCCAAGCTCCCATTATGTTTTTTAGCCTATCCATGTGCAAAAAAATCCCCTTTTCATCGCAAATTCTTGATGGTACAATCTTTTCCAGCTGAACTTTGTAAATGAAAAGTCCCAGTTTGTAATGTATTCCTAATGAGAAATGGAACAGTTGATCATGTGTCTTGCTCGTATCGTCCCCACTGGGTGACCATATTGTCTGGTTTGCAATAAAGTCTCACTGTGCCTGTGGTCATAACGTACAATATATTACACCACTTACATTCCAAAAACCAGTCATAACATCTGAACCATGAGTGGGGAAATTTTGAATATCCTACCGAGTGTGAGGGTGAGTAGTGGATGGTCCACTGTGGCATTTTGTTCAATCAGCTGCACATTTTCCTGCTTTAAGTCTGGTTTTCAGGAATGAATTGGGAACATAAGGCGGGGGGGTCGGTGTATACATGTATCCCCTACTTAGCAGGGTAATGCATTGCTGGAATTCAGTTCATAAAGTTACATCTCGTAAGCTGAAGACCTAATTACCATTAAATCCAAAAGTTGCCATTTTTAAGAATTCCCGGGCGCATGTTTGCTCATGTAATTTATAGTGAAAGAGATATTTCTTTCCATTAAGTAGTAGTAATAGTAATAATAATAATAATAATAATACAGATCATAACATTGCAATCAAGTGGTTTGTGATAATGGATGATGGTTTTTTTTTTTTCCATTTGTCGCCATGGATTGTCTTCTAAATCACTCCTGCATGTTTACACTGAAAAGCCTGTTATATGTGTAAAAGTAAACAAAGATCCTTTCAAAAAGCACAACAAATGAGATAATTTAGTCCTGTTCCCTGCTTAATTCTGTGATAAGCACAGTGTCACTATGCCTCTCAACCACATAACACTGTGGTTTGGCAAACAGGCCACCAAAGGTGGACAGTGTGACACTGTCTAAGTGGCCTCTTCCATATTCTGTTTCTCGAGACCCAGCCTGCGTGGTGCACGTGCGCGCGCGTGCACACATACACGTGCACGATGGTTACAAGAGCTTCTTCCAGGAGCAATTCTAGGCACATTTATGTTGGAAATGTGCAGTGGTGACTCATATGATTCGTGGAAGCGCCCTGTGGTCATGTCATTTGAAAGGTCTGTGTTTCAGACTTTGGAAGACTGGATGCTCTTGGGAATTTACAGTTTTCTGTGACTGATATATTACAGTAAGCATTAGTCAGTTTACAATAGTTCCAAAGTGACTGATATTGATGCTGATACTTCTTGAGGTTCATCTCGCAGCTGAAAGCCGCACAGCAGTAACTGGTGGTTTTGTCCTTTTTGTGTGTGTGGGGGGGGGGGGCACATGGCCTTTGGTGAACTTTCAACTCATCCAGTGTGGATTCATATCCTTGCTCAGCAATGGAAACCTTCAGCTCACCACAAAAACAGATAAACACGGTGATCAAAAAAAAGTTCAAGGCTTTCAGAAATTTGTCATGAAACCAGTTTGTAGGGTCACGTTCCATTTTTTCCACATTTTGCAACTTTATAATTATGTGCACTTGCACATCAGTAACTGAGTTACTGAGTAATAAATTGATTAAAATGTTCATTTTTTTAAAACAACCTACAATGTAGAATTATTATTGTTGTTATTGTTGTTGTTCAATGTTCACTGCAAGTTTATGCTTTAAGTAGACACAAATTTGGCATTTACAGTAAATAATGCAACATGCAGTCATTATAGTACAAATTATTCATATATCTTTGTTTGTTGAGTAAGTCAGTAAGCAAACAATATATATGAAACCACTGGTAGTTTCTGGGCTATGGGATACATCGCTAAACTATTTTACTGTGGACAGCAGTTTTCCTCCAAATGATGTACTTGTACCACAGTTCAATAAAAGTTGTAACCATTTCATCTGATGCAGACTTGAAATTTTCTGAGCACTTTGCTCTTTGTTGAGCATCAAACACATCATATTTTGAACCTGAGGGCTTTTTTGCAGCTGCACTTATTATACAAAGTTACATGTCAGTCATTATAATACAAATGTTTGTAGTTATACTATTATTAGTCATACAGTGTGGCCAGATGATGTGGTTTGGCTAAAACACTGGACTTTTAAGAATTATCAAGAATCAAAAATTGTTTATTGCCGCACAGCCTTATAGGGGGTCGAAGTCACACCCGACCAGCAGCAGCCCCACTTGTTGAGCCACCGTGTCGCCGTATAATGTTTAAACAAATTAAAAATCCTCCTACCAATAAGAAACTGGCATCACGAGGGATACATTTAACAAAAAAAAAACCCAGATACACTGTAAAATACCTGTGGTCCCATTTATATCGCTGTAATGAATTTAACTTTTTTTTTTTTCAAATAAATGGCAGCTTTTCATCTGCGGTCTAAAATTTAACGCAAATGTCCACCAGTAGAGGGCGCCATTTCGCTGCGTAATGTGTCGATGTACCTCTGATGTGGCTGCGGACCCTTTCAAATAGACTTTTCTTGTGCGATGACTGTACGATTAATACAATTTCCGAGAAGATTTTAAAGTTTTAATATTCATATTACAAATATAAACAGTAGAGTTATCGCAGCTGCATCTTCTATGATGTTGATTACGGAAACTGAGAAAAATGGGAAAAAACGGGAACGCTGGAAATGTTTTCCCGTTCAACCACTTTGTAGACCGGTTCTCTGCAGACGACCTTTAAATCTCACAATCCAGCGCTTCACAAACCGTGTTTTACATGTGGGCTCGAAGGTAAAGTTCGTTCCGCTTCATCGGTCCACGTGACGTTTGATTCAGAAATTTCAGCGAAGCCGGAAACAGAGCTGTGATTTAAAAATGGCGCCACGCGCGTAACTGGCGGTAATGGAGTTTATTTTTGGCAGACGCGCCGATTACCGGAGATCCCGGTCAGCCGCGTTTATCCCACAGAAAGTTGAGAATAAAAGCGATCGTAACACAGTGAGTCACTGAAGCGGTAAAACTGCTGTCACCTGACAAACGGTAACAACCGAAAATTTTAAAAAATGAGAAATAGGTGTGAGGTGAAGGTTCTCGCTGCAGTGACGTGCTGATTCAAAAGGAACTGAACATTGTCATTGTCATAAATCTGCTCTTCGGAACCGATTATTAAATGTACATTTAGCCTAGAGAATTTGTAGCTTTTTTTAAAAATGTTAGCGCTTGAAAGTTGTCCGGAGTTCGCGTTTATTTATTAAATAATCCTTCCCGAAAGCACTCATTTATTTTCGAATGACGCTGTATTTGCACATTGCGAACATATAAACTGCACACAAACCGAAATGCGATCGAACCCACGTCCAGTCGCGCAGCCCGTGTCCGGGAAAACACATTACCGGCTAACGCTATGAATTGTCCTCGATACTTCCGAGAAGAAAGGACGACGAGTCAGGAACAGCAGGTGTCCGGCAAGGAGGGGGTTCGAAGATGCTTATTCGGCACGTGCTGGATCGCTTCCCTCAGAGCCCAGTTCCACCAGCACGTCTCGTTCACCCCCGCGGTCATTGTCACCTTGTTGTGAGACAATCGCCACTTATTACCGTTAAATCCCCACCAGGACGGTATATATTTATGCGTTCGCCGGACCCCCAAAAGAACAATTTGGAGGTTTGCCAGTGAGATAAGTGTTGAGTTGCGCAATTTGGAATCGTTTAGTTCCAGTTTCTTGTTTGCTTTTGTTTTTATTTTACACACGATCTTCTACCACCTACGATTTGTTAGAAACAGTCCGAATTTGACAAACTGCTTTTATTATTTCCAAAAGCAATGACTGAAGATAATGTCAACATTTAGAAGTTTAAAATTTTTTAAATTAATTTGAAGAAAACTGTCTAAATAAAAGTACAAATAAAAAACGAAAATAAAATGCCGGCAAACGTTTAAATGCAGCTCTTATCTTACGTCCGTGATGGTGTGGGGTCCAAACGACCCCTACAGTAGTTTAAATGAATGAATTAATGTTGAAAACAGGACATGTTAGACTCGGCCAGCAGGTGGCAGAGTGGTTAAGGCTCTTCCAGTCCAAGGACATGGGTTCAAATCACACTCTTGTAAGACCCTTGATCGAGGTACTTACCTTCAGTTAATATCATTAAAATATTCATTCTGTATTTTGTTAAAATGACAAAGTAACTGCAAATTTGTTTGTTTAACCTGATTGTCTAGATTATACTGGTCCCATTTTTAAGCAACGTGTTTATCTATCAAGGATGACATTTCAACAATAATCCACGTATTATCCATTAATCATATTCTGCTATTAGACATGAAAGCCTAAATATTAACAACACGATTGCAGCATAATAACCCTGACAAGGGATGGGGGGGTTAATATCTAAATCTCAAGGTAAACCTTGCCAGTTCTCATGGGTCAAACACTGTTCGTTTCCATCACGCATAATCCCATGACCATCTGAAGTTAATAACCAACACAGAGCCTGGCCACTGGAAGTGTGCAACCGCCCCCACACACTCATGTCTTATCAGCGTTCGCAGCCTCCCCAGGAGTGGCAGTGCCACTGGGTGGCCGGGACTGGGCTGAACTGGACTGGACTGCCTGAGGGTGGCCCTCTCTGTGTCCCTACAGTGCTGCAAGCATCTGCAGTCTGCTGTCAGAGATAGAGAGGAGCCCTGGCCCCCCAGGAGACTGAGAGACAGAGAAAGAGAGAGAGAGAGGGAGAAAGATCAGGAGGGAGAGATGGACTGGGGGGAGGAAGAAAGAAAGAAGGAATGAGAGGAAGAAAGAGAGGGGAGGAAGACAGGTAGAGAGAGTGGGGATGGTGGAGTGAGATGGGGATGGAGAGATGGGGTGGAGAGAGAGGGATGGAGGAAGAAAGAAGAGAGAGGAAAAAAGAGTGAGTGAGAGGGCGAGAGCGAGAGAAAAAGAGTGAAAGGGGGGCCGCTGCCCATGATAGGAGACAGTGGTCTGGGTTGATCATGATCAATACAACAAGCATGTCCTTCTCCACATGTATGCAGTAGGGAGGAAAACTAGGACACCATGAAAGAGAAACATTTGCATGTTGAAGTACAAACATTTTCAACCGACTGATTCATGCAGCGCAAACATTTTACTGTGTGAAAAAGGCTGTGATCCAAACAGTCTGCGTTTGCACAACTCACTGTTGCTCAACTGAGGAAACTACAGGGCTGATTTCTGTAAATTAAAATGCAAAATTTGAGACAGAACATTTTCCTGCTTATGCACACAGAAGTAAATAAAATCTGAAGCGATGCAATATGGAGCAAAGAAATAGCAAGTATAAAGTATTCAAAATTAGTAAAATGTAGTACAGTGTAAATTAAACCTTATTAAAACCCTGAACCACTTTAATATGTTCAATAATAAAAAAAAACACCAATTTGTGAATAACTAAAATGCACTGCTGAAGTTCTTTAATTTTAGTTTAGTGAAGACAAGACTTTGGGGTTATAGGTTCAAATCCAGATCAGTGTGTGTACAGGTTGCATCTATTCCCTGTGTTTCTTCCAGGAATCCACAGACATGTGATTCAGGTAAAGCAGTGACTCCACGTTGCCTGTGGTGTGTGAACATGCGTGTGGCCACCTTAAGCTGGAGAGAGAGAGAGAGAGAGAGCATGAACAGCTTAGAAAGTCTAGAAAATGACGCCTTGGAAAAATACCAGGGTAAAGTTTAAAAAACACTCACTTTAATATCTTTCAAATGTTAGGTATTGAGGGATACAAGCAATAGTTCTCGGTTGACTGAAGCCTAAATTTTAGGGAAATGAAATGCGCTTGTTTGTATATCGAAGGGCATAATTTACAGGTGTGAAGAGGTGTC
Organism: Arapaima gigas; assembly: GCA_900497675.1. Lineage (NCBI taxonomy): Eukaryota > Metazoa > Chordata > Actinopteri > Osteoglossiformes > Osteoglossidae > Arapaima > Arapaima gigas. The sequence continues at coordinate 210,123 of UFQX01000105.1, forward strand.
TGAGATCTTTGCAACTGTCTGGAGTAGATGAATTAAATGTGACGCAATCGTACAGTATTGTGTTGACGTGCGATCTGGTCCAATTAAATGAGGTTTCAGGTTGGCTCAGAAGAAGACTTTATTCTTCAGCTCAAAACCCTGGAGAAGAATAAAAAGGATCACTAAAGACCTGGGTCTCCATCAGTCCACAGTCAGGAGGATAGTTTGCAAATAGAAGAAAAGTAGCATTGTTGCTACTCTCCCTATGAATGAGCCTCCTACAAAGATCACTGGATCTCCTACAAAGGATATGCAGACACCTCTTGTACGTGATAACATCTGCATTCAGATGTAACAAGACTGGTGTTCATGGGAGATCGCAGAGGAGACCACACTTGGGGACTCGCAAGTGTAAATGGGAGGTACCACAGAGTGGTGGACAACAACAGAGCCAAGGTCCTGTGGGACTTCCACATGCAGACAGATAAACAGGTACTGACCCACCGACCAGATATAGTCATAATAGACAAGGAGAAGAAACAACAGTGGTGAGAGATGTGGTGATTCTGAGTGATCAGAAGAAGGAATGTGAGAAGCTGGGGAGATACCAGACACTGAAAAAAGAAGTGGAGAGAATGTGGAAGGTGAAAACCAAGGTAGTCCCACTGGTGGTAGGAGCACTTGGGGCTGTGACCCCTAAGCTGAAGGAGTGGCTCCACCAGATCCCGTGACAATTTCGGTCTCAGTCCAGAAAAGCACCATCCAAGGAAGAGCGAAAATACTACGCCATACGCTTAAACTCCCAGGCCTCCAGGCACGCGCACATATATATATATATATATATATATATATATCTGTCCATTTCAAGTTTGCTTAAGATCATCTGAAGGTTGCAAAGAATTACTTTTCTGTGAGACAAAAGTTAAACTTCTTGATAAATCTACACTAAGATATGATTGGAGAAAACAATACACTGTGTAGCAACATCAAAACTTTGTCATTATTGTGAAATATGGTGGAAGGAGCATAATGGCTGCTTTCATACCTCAGGGTCTGGGCACCTTGCAACCACTGAGGTACCAGTTGTACAGCAGAATGTGAGAAGGCCTGTCTATGATCCAAAACTTAGAAGGAGTTTGGAACATGCAGCATGAGAATGATCCCAAACAGAGGAGTACATCAACAGCAGAGTGACTGAAACAGAAGGTTCTAGTAGTTGCTGAATAAAAGGGTTCACATATATTTCCATCCTGATTGTTCAAACCATTTGTTCAGTAAAGATATGACACTGCAAATTATTTTTTATTTATTATTATGACTTCGATGTAGATCAGCTCACATTTCAGGACCCGTTCCTGCAGAAATCAAGACAATTCCAAAGGCTCCACAAACTGCTCCTCAGAATTGCATATCCGTGTCTTCAGGGTAAAAAAAAAGAAACGATTTATTAGTTTGTATGCATGGTTGTGTATTTGTTTGTTTGTTTGTAGCGATCTCCTCAGGAGAGGGTTTCTGGCGGTGAATAAACTGGATTCCACCTGGCCCCTCCCTTCAGTTTATCTTTTTGTGAATGTCACTGATTCGCCGGACAGAAATGGTGACAGAAAAGATGTGCCGAGTATTTTTCCCGAAGTCATATTCAGTGACGTGACGATCCATTTTCTTGCAGCTGTCGTCCCAGCGCTGTACATCTTATTCGGTGGTCGTTCCTAAGATCGTGGACGGTGCAGACTGAGCATCTGAAGATGCCAAGGGGGTTTTTGGTGAAGAGGAGCCGATGGATCTCGACGCAGTTTTGTAAAATTCGCCATGGGGACAGAAAAAGGCCAGAAGCGGAGCTGCTGTGTGGAACTCGGAGCTCGGGCAGCGTGGGATCTCCTCCGCGCTGCGACGACACTGTGCGTGGAAGTGTCCCAGAATCGGAGGAAGGGTTCTTTGCAGAAGCCCAACACAGACATGGAGCGGAACACGCGGGCGGCGCAACCATGACAACCGAGCGAGGTGACACACGTGCCGGGCCAGTACGTGACTCCGTGGACGCGTCCAAATCAACGCAACCAGACCTGGAGATCTCGATCGTGGGAAGCCGCTTTGACAACAACCCCTGCGCGCCTTTTGTGGAGAGCCACCACACGCGTCCCCACGCGGATCTTTCCTCCTTCTTCACAGGTGATGGTGGCGATGATGATGCTCATCAGTTCTCATCCCATCGTTGCACCCTGAAGCGCACAAGCACCGGCTCTGGGAAGGAGATGAGTTCGTTTTCTGTGAAGCCCAAAGCGGCCACCGGGGTTCGCGTTAAGCAGGATCTCACGCTCGCGCCTGTGGTTGAACTCAAAGTCAAGAGGACAAGAGACTCAAAGCCCGGGAAGAAGCCGCTGGCTGAGTTTATCTGCCAGCTTTGCAAGGTCGAGTACCCGGACCCGCTGGCCCTCGCGCAGCATCGCTGCTCCCGCATAGCGCGCGTGGACTACCGCTGCGCCGAGTGCGACAAGGCGTTCAGCTGCCCCGCAAACCTGGCGTCGCACCGCAGGTGGCACAAGCCTCGCCCCGCGAGACCCGAGCAGCTCCACGAGGGCAGGCGGTGGACTCACGGCCAGCTGCACGGCGCCCGGGTGCGTGCCCCGCAGCACGAGACCACGGGCCGAGCCACCGCGCTCGCGAGCCCCCGCGTGGCCTCCCACGGAGCGCGCGACGCGCGCGAGACGCACGCGCAAAGCTGGTCATTCAGCGGACACGGGCTTCGGCAGAAGGACGCCGCGCCGCGCGCATGTTACCGCGTGGGAAGTGAGCGGGTCTCCTTTCCCTGTCACTTTTGCGGGGTGCGATTTCCTTCGGCGGGCGTGCGGGACGAGCACGCGATGTGGCACGCGGAGACAGAGGCGGTGCGCGCCCTTCACGCGAGCGAGCTGAGCAGCCTGGGTGTCCTCTGTTTGGAGGAACAAATCTTTCTCTGTTAGTCCCTTTAATAAACGAGGTGCATAACCAGGGTAAAGGAGCCAGGCAGCAGGTGGCGTAGTGCTTGTTCTGGTCGCCTGAAGGTGTGTGGTTCAAATCCCACTCCTGCTATAGTACCTTTCATTGCGATTGTGACCCTGAGCTGCTGCAGTAAGATCCCCTGCTGTATGAATATATAAACCGTTATGAAAATGATTTTCTACGTGCCCTCCTGTATTCATGAGTAAAATCAATCTGCAGTTGCTCATGTAACACTGTAAGTCGCCTTGGCAAAAAGAATCTGAGAAATTAAGGTGACAGACAAGTTTGCAAAACTGTAAATGTTTATATAAACATTCTTAAGCACCTACATTTATTTTTGTCTATTATGTATGTTACCCGTAATACTGTGATGTCAGTTTGTTCAAAGTAAATCACTGTTCTATGTATCTGAGAAAAAAATGCATAATTATCGATGGGCAATTTAATTAAATGAAACTTTATGGTTGAACATCTGAATTTGGCAAGCGTCACTTTAATAGAAAATGTTAAAGAAATTTTTCATTCACCCCTAGTCTGTTTACAAACAACAACAACAACAGCCGTTTCACATTAAGAGTATTATTCCATTATTTTCAGGAGTTCAGATTAAAAAAAAAAAAAAAGCTGGCTGCAACAAAAACTCTATTTCTGTTAAAAGAAGGAAACACGTAAAAGAGACTAAAATCTGTCCTCTACATTTACAGATTGTGTTTATACAGGATAAATATATATTTAATATCAAAGCTGTAATACAGCAAACCAGAACTGGCTTCAGGGACCATGATGTGTTAGAGAAAATGGCCTTGAATTCTCAGGACAAAAACAACTTTGTAACATTATTAAATGAGCATTAGTCCTTGTTTCCAAGATAGAAAGATGCATGTAGACCCTTGGGTGACGTCGCCACAGACAACATGATGTTTAGATGTCATTATCTGCAGTATATACACAGAATGAGCTATACTTTGTTCTGCAAAGTCTCATTAAAACATTTATACGTGTGACGCGACCCATGATGATGGTTCTTTTTCACTCCGTGCGCCTTCCTACCTTCCTGTTTCTCCGGTTTCATTTTTGAACATGGGAAAAGGTCAAACCATACAGGATTAACCACAATAACCCTTAAATAGTTCTTTGGGAACAATCTGTCTGGTGCCCGCAAACTGAGTACAACTGTTGTTAAAATATTAGTTCAGCAACATGTTAGATTTTTGTGACTTAAGACTGCTATACGGTGACTGACAAGTAGATGTTTGAGGGAGAGAAAATGGAAAAAAGGACAGAACAAAGTTTTCAGGGATGCATACAGTATTCCTGTCTAATGTGCTCACTTGCCTCCTGTTTTTATGACAAAAAGCAGCACTTTAAGAGGAAGAAAAGTTCCCTCACCTTGTAGAGACTTTCAGAGGACAGTTACACCCACATACAGTTGTTTATAGTTCAAGGTTCACTTTATTGTCCTTCTGCACTTTGTTCTGCTCAAGAGAGAACAAAATACAGTTTCTCCTGCACCGTGGTGCACAATAAACTAAACAGACAACACAGAAAAATTGAGGTAGAAATACAGATGAATGGATGTATATAGGTTGGATAAATAAGTAAATGGATAAGAAGATGATTGATAAGAAGATCAGTGCTGTCAGCAGTGATGGTGTTCATCAGTCCTTCTGCTGCCCAGAATCCAGCAGTCTGAAACTGCAGGAAAAAAACTGTTCCTGACCCTTCTGGTGTTGTGATGGCATCTTCCAAGTAGTAATGGTGGAAAGTGATGATGGAGCTTGCGAGGGGGGTACTGTGCAGAAATGATATGAGCTCTCCTGACAAACTGTTTGTTGTAGGTGGTCTGGATGGTGGGTAGTGAAGTCTTAGTGATGGACTGGGCAATCTTCACTTCAGATCTCCCCAGTCAGAGGCAGTGAAGTTCCCATACCAGACTGTGATGCAGGAGGCCATGATCTTCTCCATGGTAAACCTGTAGAAGCTGATGAGCATAAGGGGGTGGGGGGTGGAAGTCCAGCTCTTTTTGGTCTTCTTAGGAAATGGAGATGCTGTTGAACTTTGTTCACCAGGTACTTTGTGTTGTGGTTCCAGGTGAAGAATAACTGTGCATTACTTGTAATGCTTTAACTTAAAGCAAATGCTGTAATTAGACAACGCCGGCTATTTTAATCTAGCAGTTAAGCTGAAAACGAATAGTACATTGGCACCCCAGGTAACATTGGAGCCTCACTGCTTCAAGGCTGTAGGAATGAGTACGGGTCTGGATTGTGCTCGGACTTTGCGGAGCTTGCATGTTGTCTTGTGTTTATGTGAGTTTCCTCCCACAGTCCGAATACATTTTTCAGATTAATTAGTGACTGTGTTTCCCTTAGTGTGTGAGAGCGAATGAGTGTGTGAAATTGTTTGATGATGGACTGGTGTTTTTTCCAAGGTGTACCCTACCTCACTCCCCGTTTTTCCAAGAGAGGATCCAGACCACCACAACCCTACATTGGAAAGCAGACGTTGATAACGGATGTGTAGATGGACAGATGTATAGATAAATTAAGGTGAAAATAGCATATTTAGGGTACTTCAGGGTAAACCGGCAGTTTTCCTACTAGAACTTGAACAAACAACCTTCTGGTCTGTATCCTTCACCTCTGTACTACTAGTTGCCCATACTACATCAGGTCCAGCAATAAACAACCACTGATTAAATGACAATAGTTGCAATCCACTGTAGGTCTCTACAGGGAACTTTTCTGGAAATAGGATCAGCCTAGTCGAAGTCATTACATGATCTACAGCGGAGAACTCCCACTGAAGTTTTAAATTAACCCAAAATCAACTGTAACAGGTTGGCTAAAATACTATTATTGACCAATGTACTGCAGGCACCCAAGGTAGGGCCTGATTCATGTAACATTTAACATTTTGCATGTAAGCAATGACAAAAACCTGATGTCTGCAGAAGAAAGTCATCTTTGACAGTCCAGTTTGCTGATGGCTGCCCAGATCAAATGCTCAGTTCAGTAATGGTTTTGATATAAAGCAACTAGTACCATTTACAGTCTCTTTCTGACTGATTTTCATAAATCTTTCCCCTGGCAGATTTCAAATATCATGCTGTCCTTTACGCAAGACTTTGGAGCTACAGTCTGGAGACAAATGAAAAGATCCAGTGACCACCATGTAATCAAGGCTTTTTTCCATCTTTTAATGCTACCAACCTTAAAGGTGCTTAAAGAATGAGGCCAAGGTCCTGTACAGCTGCAAAACAGTTACCAAAACAATGATTTTATGGGCCCTTACAATAAAATTGGGCAGCTATAAGTGCTCAACACGCAAAGAAAAAAATGTAGGAGAAATAACACATGGCATACAAAACAAAGGCAGCTTCAAATTTGCTATTCTATGAATATTTACAATTTTACAATCTCAGAATTATCTTGAGGGAGAAAAATATAACTACAGTTGTTTGTTGAGCATGTTTTTGCTAACACACTCCATGACTTTCTGTGTGGTTAATAATGCCGGCCAGCACAACACCCCAAGATCTACTGAGAACATCTTTAACTAGGTTTACACTTTCTTTGTACATGATGGAGCCAAACCCAACACAACAATCTCACAGTAGTATTACAGCCATCTGTTATAAAGAAGTGCTTTGGCATTTCATGCATTTTGTACACTTTTGGATCACTGTCTATGACTCAAGGCAGACGAAACAAAGGAGAACATTGGTGGATTGTGTAGGGTATCAAGTTAACAATGGTTAGCTCAACAGTTCTTCTTGTCAATGCTCCTTCAAGCTGCAAATTATTTTCAAAGCTCTTTTCTCCGAAGCCTACTTCTTTTTTTCCCGGCCCCATCGCATACGCAGTCGTGGGGGCAGATTATTAAGCTTTTAACCACAGATCAGAAGTGCAGAACCTGCTTGGAAAGGCCATGCTACAGAGGCTGGAGAACAGCATTAGCTTTGTTGCCTCCTGCAGGGCACATTCAGAGGGAGGGCACTGACCCAAACTCTGCTAGTCATGGTCCGTCACACACTAATCCCAGCTGCCCAGAACTGTCCTTACAACCAATCAGCAGCCTAAGTCCCTTGAACCGTGCCATTCTTATTCTTGTTCATCCACTTCTGGACCAAAAATCCTTCCTACTCGTCTCCTCCTGCTTTGGTAATATTGTGTCCGTTGTCCGTGTAATCACCCTCTCACAGATGGATGATGGCAGAGGGCTTGCAGAGTCATTCCCTCCACCTCCTCCAACTGGCTTGGGGCAAACAACCAAACCTCCTCCAGCAACCTGATCATCCGTTTGTACCACTGCCGCCACCAGTCACGCACATCAACAAAAAACAGTGTCGGTTCCAAACCAGTATTTCTCTTCCAAACTCCTCGCTTCGCAGTCATGCTGCATGAGCCATGATGAAGGATGAATAGGGCTCAGGGAGAAGGGGGCTGCTAAAGGATGTGATACATTTCAGAGGGAAAAACAAAGTGTGCATTATTTTTGGCAGACACAAATTGCACAAATTCAGCAATTCTTTTGTTTAATGCACTTGGTTAGTTTCTTGCAGCTTCCCAAGATGCTTCTCACTGTTTTTGGAATGACGTTAGTCCGACCGGAAAAGGTTTACTTCTCCAGTGCTGCGAATTTTACAATCAGTTTTGGCAAAGCATGTCAAGGAAAGACAGCCATCTCTGTTGCCGCTTAAACGTTTTGTACAATTTTTGTATGAACGAATGTACTTTCAGTCTCTAAAATGTGTTTCTTTCACTTTGCTGTGTTGTGAAAATTGTGCAGTACCTTGCTCTCCCGCTCCTCATCAAACAGCAGAAGACAAACCCTACCCCCTGTCCAAAATTTGAACTCCATGAACAGTTTGAATGGGAGCTGCATCCTCAAGTTTGGCAATAAGACCACAGTGCACCTCTGCTATACATCTGCTGTTTAGTCCATCAAAGTTTACATTTCATCCTTTCTCCACTGGCTGCATGGGCTGAAAGTCGAAAGTTGGCACTGATGTACTGGAGTGCATACAGCTTCCCATAAAATACAGTTTTTCCACACATCAAGATCACCATCATTTACATCATCTGGTCATCTTACTTCCCCCTTGATGCTTTAAATGTTCTACTTGAACACTACTGGTGTGAAAGAGCAATTTGTTGTTCTTGAGTAATGGCTGTGAATCACTGCAGCAGATCCTACATCCTACCCATACACACCAGACATTTATACAGACCTTTTCTCTACTTCATTCTGGCAGTGCAGCAGGTAGCATAAAGATTAGAGTCATTGACTTAAATTGGAATCAAGACCCCAGCTTTTGGATCTCTGCTACCTTTGCAGTGGCCTTTAACTTGGTACTTACCCAGATCTGCTCCAGCCAGAAGTCCTCAGCTGTATAAAAGACTAAATAACTGCCCAGCTCAATCATCTAAACAGCATAGTGTATAAACCTGACATTATAAGTTGTTTTTGAAGAAAAACATCAGGTAAATGAATAAATACATTTTGATGTATTACTTTTAAGTTATCAAAATGTCCATCTTTTCCCTTCATTTTTGTAAAAATCATTTTTTGTGAGATTCAACTATGTCTAGTAAACTGTTTTTATTCAGATTATTATAGCACACAGGGGTGGGATCAGTCTGAGGAATGACCAGGTGGGGAGCACGTCTAAGAGGATTTGTTCCTTTTATTCCTCATCTCCAAAATTCAAAACTTAATCTAACAGACATAAGATCAACAAAAACAAGGATCCAACTACACAATAAACACAACCGCATGCAGGCTTTAGTTTTTCACAGTGACAGTACAGATCATTTCCAAAAAGGTTTAACATCGTCCGTCTGTCAACTTCTCTTAGGAAGACACCGGGAATTCAAGAGCATTCATTTGCAAGATCACAAGACCGGAATTTTGTCCAAGAAAAATGCTAAAAAAATGACAAATATGCAGTAGAAACTCAGACTTGACTGTGTTTTCTGGTCACTCTCTCATATAAGTCAGTTCCTTCTTTCTTTGCACCCAGGGTAACTATGGCCATGTGTTCAAAAAAAAAAAAAACACTACACTTGTACTATTTTGAACCTGAATTCCATGTACCTCTCAGCTAAGCATCTTGAACTTAAACTTTGTATTACACACAAAGTAAAGCAATAGTAAATCAATGTCATTCTTTTTCTCTACACTTTCTCTTTCACTTTAAGTCAGATGGATTATAGGGGTGGGCAAATTGCTATGACAAAAGCAAATAACTACGTGCGATCATCATCATCACCATTACCATCATCATCAATCATCCGCCTCCACATTTGACTAGCTGTGAAATTGCCTCAACATCAAAGGCGAGTTTCTGCAAGGCAGGGACAGGCAAAACGTCAATATGTATTGATCTGCCCACTGTGTTCTCATTGTCATCCAGGGCTCTGGTGAGAGCAAAGGCAGTATTAAGGTAGGGAAGAGAGAAGAAGGCTGTGTCACCATTTGTCTGGATTGGTTTAACATGCCTACTAGATAAATATTGCTATTATTCTTGGGATGTGTCAGCTCAGCAGTCCACTGACGTTCATCTCCACACAAGACCCTCCTCAAGACTCCCTCTCTCATCCTACTGTTTTCTTGCTCTGGATGTGTTTGTGTGCAGCAGTAGATCTTTACAGTTACGTGTCCCGTGCTCCTTTTGTACATTAAATTCAGTTCCTTGTGGTGTATCGAGACTTAGGGAACTTTTAAACTGGTGCTTTATGCACACCGGCAACATCAGCTGAGGTGTACATCAAAACCTTAACACACCTTGTGACTTTCAGGTAAGAGACCAGCACCTGCTATTAAGGGAAGAGTTTATACATAAATGTCATGAAGTCACGGTTTCCATTTTCATTTTATTTGAAATTAAGTTCTGTGTGGGCTTGGTTGTGTACTTAGCATGTAAAAACACCATCATAGACAGCCACCAAGATATAGCCTAACACTGCGTGTTGGAAGCATAAAATGTACAACATGTTTAAATACTAAAAACGTGGTGATCAGAGCAATGATACATTCATTTAAGCTCACTAACAAAGTAAATTTACAAGGCAAGGGTATGAGAAACAAAACTGGGGATTCAACGCAGGTCATCCGGTTAAAGGACCACTGTAGTTAAATTAGGATGTCCTGGTGTGACGTAGATAAAAGTGAAAAGGATAGCGAGACGTTGAGACATTTATGACATATAAGGGCTGCTCTTAACACCAGGTATTTTTGACACAGATGTAGGAACGTGAGAAATGGCTTTAGATGCAGACAAATGATTATTAAACTACAGTTTGTTTGATGTCACCATGCTGTTGGTACAAAATGCTAAAACGGTTGTGACGGAAGTGACATTCAGAGAGAATTTGCATAGACACCTATAACAAAAGACTTTATGTTGGTGTTTCCTTTACTTAACAGTTACCGGAAAAATTGGAAAACTAATATACCTGTCAGGAGATCAAGATAGAAATGGGTTTTGAAAGGACTCAGCAGTTCAGGGTGAGAAAATTTGTTCCACTACATTTAGGCTAAACCAAGAACTGGTAAGCCTTTGATGCTGGACCTCTCATGAGTGAGATGAAGAAGTGAGAGAAGAGGTAGAGGAGCATGCCATTTCTTGTTGCAGTGTAGGGATTTCGTAGACAAAATTCAAGCTAGACAAAAACCCCCCCACCCACCCACAGTGCTTGCAACAAAATGACAGTTAGTTTGGAGTGACTGGCAGTTCAGAACTTATACACACCCACAAATGTGGCCTCCCTGATACTAAGCTGCCCTGAACCAGATTATCCACCAAACATGATTACAGTGGGATACAGTAATATAAGATACAATATTACACCTGAACACAAACACTTTAACAGCTTAAGGATCAATAAAAACAACGAGTGACTGATCTTGTTAGGGTGGCATGGTGGCACAGCGAGCAGCACTGGTGCCTCACAGCTACTTGGCTGTGGGATGGGATATTGGAATAAGATGGCTCAGTGTGAGTGGAATTTGCATGTTCTTCTAATGTTTCAGAATGGTTTCCTCGGGGTGCTCTGGTTTTCACAGTCCAAAGAGATATTTTGACACCAAACCGCCCATAGGGCGTTAATATGTGTAGTTACCTTGCAATGGTCTGACGCACCGTCCAGGGTGCGTGGTGACCTGTGGTTCTGCATTAAGTGATTGATAATGAACAATGACATGTCTTATTAGGTGAACTTTAAGGATCCTATTTCTCATCAGTCCCTTCTGATACAGACCACCGCAGACCAGAATGCTTTTCTGCCTAGAATTACAACTGATTAACTGCAAGGCTGGAAACAGTGTATTTCAGCTAAAGTACATCCTCAAAACTCACTTCTGTCATTAAAACTGATTTTGTTCATGTCCACTGGTCTTTCACATTTTTCGTGGAAAGGTGCTTTCAGCCAAGCGGCCTAATACACAACAAACAGGGCAAGCATTGGACTGTTTTTCTCAAGGGTCCAAGAATATTGTTTTCTGAACATGGAATAGAAAAGAAACCGACTGCTTTTTTTTTGGTTTTTTTGTTTTTTTAAATAACCATAAACTTACACAAATGCAAAGCTTGTTTGGCACTCAAAAAAATAGTGAGGGAGCTTGAGTTAAGTTGCATTTTAGAGCTCATATATTAGATATCACATATTTTAGTTTAATATGGTCTGTGAGGATCTTCCAGCAGTTAACTGTCAAGTAAATGAAACACCAACATAAAGTCTTACTGGGGTGCAGATTGAGAATGAGCCACTAGAGCAGCCATACTGCAGCTTGGCATAGATTCTCAAACTATATGGAACTGTATTGATGGGATGTAAGACCAGCTATGGAAATAGTGCAGTTTAGTTGTAATAAGGGTTTTATACATGGTAATATGACCATAGGATCCTGCTCTGTGAAATTCTTACGCTGTTTTTGGTCACCGTCTTAATCCCCAAAGCTCCTGCCAGACGTATCCCAACAATCACCCCTTTCACAAAGCTACTGATATCTCTTCTTCACGCCATAGCAGTCGACATGAAAAGCAAGTGAATCTGCCAAACTTTACATGGCCATAAGTCTGTTGTTGAATTCTCAGTTGTGTTTAGGATTGCACTTGTATGGAAGCACCTGCTTTTGCTGTAATTTGTATTGTTCATTTACTCCATTTTTCCCTTTATTTAGTCAGTTATCTGGAGTATTGACTTCACGTGGGTCTCCAGGCAATTGAAGTCCTTCTTTCATTCTGATAATTTTGAAGGCAGTTTTCAGACAAAGATGGAATCATGGTGAAATCTCTGTAGCAGGAGAGAGGTTTTTTTACCCTTTCCTGCTTCCAACAAGCTGGTGGCTTCCAGACAATATAATAGTGTTCATTTTTTGTACAGAAAGTGGGCTATTTTAAAGCACTGTAAAACAGCAGTGAGAAAGTGAGACAAGGCCTTTCAGAAAGGCTCAGGATTATAATCGCTAGGACTTCAACCAGGTGCAGATGGTACGGTTGTGCTGGAAAGCAGAGGAAAATGCCTCATTAGGAATAAGAAAGGTTACTTTTCTTTTCCTCTCAAGTCCCCTCTTACTACTCCTATCTTTTCCGTTGGATTTAAAGGTAGTGATTATTTAGCTGATGTTCCAGGTTTGCATAACGCACCAAATAACAGGTGTTTATATTATACAGTAATTTACGTTTTACAGTAATAAGCAATTCGTGTGGTTCATGCTACCACAGTGCTTACCGCGGGAAAAACATGCAAAATCATGGAAGACATGTTATTAGACAGCCGCTCATTGTGAAAATTGAATGATCGAAATCGATAGTGGTTCCTGATTCAAGACAAGAACTTGAACCCGTCCTGATTTTCATCAGAAGCAGAAATGATTCTTGGCGGCAGAAAAACTCACTCAGGGTTGAGATTTTCACGTGGAGCAGATATCTGCAGTACTGTCATATTGAAAATAATGGACGGGTCCCAAGGAGGCACACGGTTACTGCGCTCATGTAGAATCAATTGTCTTTTCAAAGGGTAAAGACAACATGAGCCATTATAAGTGAAAAAAGTAGCTAGCAGACAAGTGAAAGGATGTTTGCAAATTAAGGGAAAACACACTTAAAAGTCGAACAAAACTGGAACACGGCAACAGAGCTGCATTTTAAATAGACATTTAGACATAATCGACAATTTTAAAGTGTAGTGGAACAAGATTTCTGTGGGATATGTTAGCAAGGCCTTGGCCACCATTAGAAGATGGAAGTTGTATGTTGCTATAGTATATAATGGACTGAGAGAGAACAGGAGTCATCAGAATGCAGGGTTAGGATTGGTTTTGATGCAGCTGCTGCTGAAATCACTTGTTTTGTGTTTTCTTACAACGCTGTGATAATTATTTTCTACCTTCCTAATTTCCCCTATTCTTGTTTATTTGTCACACTGTATGTTGCAGTTACACTATGGCAAACCCACAGTATCCAAACTTCCTTTGTCTAAATTTTCACTATAACAACTCCAGAAAATGAATCTCTGTATATCAGTACATGAATAGAAACTTTTCCTATAACCTTTTTGCTTTATCTGAAGCTAATCCCTAATAAAAAGTAAAAATCAAAATAAAAATCAAAACAAATAAAACATCTACAAATAAATACTGTACAGTACTGTACATTGTACTGTAATAAAATGATACTGAATGTACTATAATAAATGCATTTATCCAAAGTCAGACATCTGCATGCATGAGTATTATCACCTTTTACTGTCTGTTTATGAACACGTATGCACCGCATCACCACATTTATTGCACATTTCATTTTTTTTTTAAATAAACCAGTAGAATTTATTTAAATGCCAGTTGTTTTGTCAGACAGATGCACACATAGCAGTTACTTTGACTCTCATCTTTATTCCTTTCATTCAACATCTTATAACAATGAACCCTGCCATGCGGCCTCTCATCACCCATTTAACACAGTGACTAACATGTGAAATGTCTTGTACTGTACAAACTGCACCACAAGGTTAAAACATGCAAATTAATGACATTAAGAGTCTTTTCATTAGATAACTGGTGTCTACAATACTTATTAGGCTGAAGTCATGGGTTGTTTGATATGTAGGTGTTTTCCGATGAGCTGGGAGCAGTTTATTTATTTATTTTTCCAAATTTGAAATAGGTACTTCATATCCAAAAATTTCGGCATCCAATGTGTTTTCAAGGACCAATTAAATTCGGATACTCAGGGATTACTGTATTTGTTTTAAGATTTCAGTTAAAACATTGGCAAATCCACTCCATTCTGCTTCCCTCCATGAACCCAGTTTAGCTGGCATGTTACAATTCAAAGAGTTCTAAACTTGATTTGTAAACAGAAAAAAATGTTCCACTCTTAGGACTAGGGACATTGGGTTGTTAGGTTTACTGAGGTATGACACCAACTCAGTGAGTTGGATTTTCATATTTGGTCAAAAGAGCATTCTGCAAGAGTCCTGTGCACTTATAACTGTATTCTTATACCATGCATCCTAACTTTTTTTGTGGCTCATGTGAAAGCCTAAATTTAACCCTTGAGGTTTTACATGTTGTTCAGAAGGCCCCAGATACAAGTCCTGAATTACGAGTCCAGTGCATGTTTGACTCACACAAACTATTCAGCAAGAAAACTGTGTCCATCAACAATGAACTCACTAATCTGGAAATGACTGCTGACAGCAAAGCAGGCAGTACCAGCTAGTCAGTTCAAAGTAGAGGTGACTGATCATTTCTTACAAGGGTTCAGTTGAGCAAGTGGTTCTCAAGCTACTGATATACCTGTCAGTTGTGCCATGAGCCAAGCAGTTGTTCTCGGTATCAACATGCACTTAACCTATCTGACTCAGCAAGAAAAAGCTATGCGGTGAGAGATTATGAGAGTCACTTCTGATGAAATTCTTCCTCACTCATTTGAAATTGATCTATAAGATGAACAAAATAAAGATTTTTATTTATTTATTTAATTTTTTAAATGTAGATTTAAAAAAACTTTAAATGTATACAGCTCAACCATAAAATTTTACCCATTTTGACAAGATAAAGGTAATTTGTAAATATCATTAGCTATTTGTGTATTTACACATCCATAATGGCAACGTTACTATTATTATTATATTATTATACCATTCAAAAACAGTGGATGAGGATATTAAACTGTACACACTGTGTGTGTCAACAGCACGTTGTGTAGAAGTCTGAGGTGCTTTTACCTTGTCCGCAGCTGCTTGCCTTGGACTCAAAAGTTTTAAGTTTATATCCCCTCTCAGGCTGTAGTACCCTTGAGCAAAGTACTTACTCTGAACTGATGCTACAAAAATTACCCTGATGGATAAACAGACAAATTGCTATAAGCTGTATAGAGAAATGTGGCAAATAAATAAATTTGTATACTGCGGGAAAGGGATGATAGTAACAGCTATTCTTCTCGGCTTGAGCTCAGCTTCTCTGGCTTCAAGTTTAATTTGTTAAATGCGACTGTGAAGAATGTATTGTCGGTCTCACCTACAAAACAAATGTATTTTTATCATGCAAACTGAAGTTAAATGGACAACTTAAACTAAAATGATTAAACCTTTTTCTTTGTTACACTGTGTGTGTTTGTGTGTGTTTGTGTGTGTGCTTGAATGTTATTCAGCCACAAATCTTTTATTGGAGTGAAATGAAAACCAACTGGAAATTTTCACAATGTTGGCAAAATTCCGCTTCAGCAGTGTAACACATACTATACTTTATGTAAATCACTAGGAAGAAAAAAACCCTATTTTTTTAGCCATCACAGGTGGCACAGTAATATACCATCCTAGAAGTCTTTGAGGTCAAGTGTTAAGACGCACATCTCTCAACTTCCTCTATACTATATGCATGCAGTGGCTGGTCTAGAATTCAGCTCGCAGGTTTATATGATTTAACCATGTGCAAATAGATAATTTCTGTGATATTTATTCCTTGGTCAACATTGTTATTTCTTTCTTTTGTCAGTATTTCTAACTCCGTGGCAGACTGCCCTCTGCTGGCTCGTGTGAAGTTTTAACATAAACTAAAAAATATGTCCCTGCAAAATGTAGAGTGGAATCTACTGAATATATAGTACTGTAAAATCATAAACACGAGCACCTTGCGTTCTGGAAAAGATTCAGATGATCTTCTGTTGTACATCTAAGTGATAAGGGCAGTGATTGCTTCTTCTCACATCACCTGAACTGTCATTCTTGCTGTCTGCTTCCCTCTCTCTTATTTCCAAGAAGACTAATTACTTCAAAACCATACATTTTTTGGGCCTCATCGCAGAACAGGGATCAGCTTATTTCATATTTCATTTCAGGTAAGACCCAGTACCCAGTTTGCAATCCACTTCCAGTAGTAATAAGTGGAATTTGAGATACAAAACGAAAATGATTAGTTATTATTATTATTATTATTATTAGATGAGAAAATTTAGGCGGCCACTGTAGTTTAATTTCGAGCTGTTGACCTCCACAGGACTACAAATCCCAAAGGAGTTCCAAGTTCCCACCAGCTTTTATGCAAAACGGTTGCGCTGCAATATTATTGGACAGTCTGGCGGGGAAGTCGTTCTTACAAGGCCTTACGTGATTGGTTGCTAACGGTAGCCATTTTTCAACCTCGCTGCTCATTTCCTTTCGGTTTTTAATTGTTTTTGTTTATACTGTGGACGCCAGCCGGCGAGGGACTTAAGTCTCTTTTCGCTCTTCTTTTTCGTCACTGTGTTTTGCCACCCAGTTATGCCGGTCCACTCTCGTGAGAAGAAGGAGAGCAACCACGAGGAAATGGAGGTGGACTTTGCGGAGCAAGAAGCGAGCAGCTCGGAAGACGAGGACACGGAGAGCTCGTCCGTCTCCGAGGATGGGGACACCTCAGGTGGGCCTTCCCTTCCCGCAACTACCCTCCCCCCCATTAGGGGTTTCCTTTATCTTATGTCCATTTTTCATGTCCGTAACCTCTTAATCAGTCCAGTTTAGAGTGACCAGTCCACCAGAAACACGTCTTTGGGCAGTGGGTGGAAATCGAAGACTCAGCGTGTTCTTATTCTCTCTTAGTTGCCTTAAGTGATTTTGTACAATGTGGGGGGTTGTGTGTCTTGATATGCCGCATTATTTTCTCCCCACCCCAGAAATGGATGATGAGGACTGTGAGAGGAGGAGGATGGAATGCTTGGATGAAATGACTAATCTGGAGAAACAGTTCACTGATTTAAAAGACCAGTAAGGAGGTTCCTTCTTTGGTTGTATAGATGTTCTAAGCATACATGTTCTGGATGGTTTTGTCCTCAGTTGTTGATGTTTTCTGACCAGGCTGTATAAGGAAAGGCTAAACCAGGTGGATCTCAAGCTGCAGGAGGTCATAGCTGGCAATGCTGCCGAGTACCTTGAACCGCTGGCCAACTTGCAGGAGAACATGCAGATCAGAACCAAAGTTGCAGGTATCTGGACATATGGATGGGGACCTCTTTCTGTGTATTGATGCCATTGAAGGTTATTTGTTTGAAATTGGGCTGTCTTGATGGAGTGGTTGTCTTGATTTCATAAGGGATCTACCGTGAGCTCTGTCTGGAGTCGGTGAAGAACAAATATGACTGTGAGATCCAAGCTGCTTTCCAGCACTGGGAGGTGAGCGCTTCCATACTTATCTGGCAGTTACACTAAGCACATTAGTTTTTAATTTGTACTTGATTTTTTGATTTCACAGTATACTAACAATTAATGTTTTTTCTTTAGAGTGAAAAGCTGTTGCTGTTTGACACAGTGCAGAGTGAACTGGAGGAGAAGATCCGGCGCCTGGAGGAGGACCGCCATAGTATAGACATTACCTCAGGTATGCTGTGTGTACACCTCAAGCACAGTGAAATATTACAATAATATTACAGATACATTGTAGATTGATTTTCATTTGCACTCTAGATGTGTGGCACGGTGGAATATTATTTTTATTTTAGGGAACAGCACAGGGTATGCATATGCTACAAATTATACTTTTCCCACGTTTTTCTTCATCCCACAACCCAGAGACAAAGGAGGTGCAGCACTGTGAACAAAGCATACAATTTTATTATCAAAATTAAAAAACTCCTAGATGTCAAGAAGAAAGGATGGCCGTGTGTGCATCGAAAATCAAAAAAGTTAAACTTTTATTCTTGATTAATCTGATGGAAGTTTTGTAAGTTTTCAAAATAGGATTGCATAGAATGCCAGGTCTCCTCAAGTGTTTTGATTGGCCCTCTAATAAAATACTTAATTCTTTCTAGTTTAAAGGTGTCTAAGCCAGACCAAAGCTTTAGGTAGGTTTTGTAATTTCCATTCTAAGCAGATTCTTGTCTGGGCCAGAAGAGAGGCAAAAGAAAAGCCATAATTTTGTTTATAATGGAATGAATGTGATCTAATGTACATAGTTGAAAAACACACCATACCTGAGCTAATGTCAAGCCTTGTGCTCTGAGACACTGGGTGAGAATTTATAAAAATAAATTGAATTGAAAACTACGTTATGTAAAGAACAGGACAGCTTAAGCGTGACTCTTAGCAAAATGTTTAAGTTGTGTGTGAGTCTAGCTGAGATGATGTGGAGTGTTAAGAATGTAAAAGTATTGCTTTAAGAGAGTGGGGCATTATGGGAAGTGAACGCAGTTCCAAAGAAGTGTCGGCCATTTTGAGTGTTATTACTTAATTGAATAAATGGGGGCATCTGAGCAATGGGCTTTAAAAGTTACGTGGATGGTTTTTCTGATACATGTCTGGATTCAGTAGCAAGTTACAAAATTCTTCATAGTAAAAACAACGTTTTCAGTCCATCCCTTTGGTTCATTACTTACGCTTTGGAGAACTGGTCAGTTTAAAAATGAGAAATACCCTGGAGCAATAACTCATTTTCACTACCAAATTTTCAGCTCAAAGCTCCCCTGGGATTCCTGGAAAAGTAACAAATGTGCTGCACTCCTACCTCAGCTGTTCTCCTGATAGAATTGCATGTTGTGTTTGTGTTCCTCAAATGTGTTCTGCGTTATCGCTGTCATCTTCTTCAACGTTACTAAAATGTCTTTCTAATAAAAAAAGTGGAACACCATGAAGAAATCTTGGGTCAACTGTTTATAGGTCTGTAAGAGTGTTTTGGTCATGTGTGGGGTCTTTGGATGGGCTGTGAATGCATTATTATTGTTCCCTTTGAGAACAATGGAGTACAGATTTCTACTATTTGACATGCTTTCAGGAATGAATTAGATTTGGGTAATAAGAAGTAGCTGTATATCTGCAGTGTCTGTGGTGCCCCAGTAGGTGTTAGAGTCTTCAGTGACAGACATGCATAATTTGATCTTTTGTGATTTAAATCTTCAGAGCTATGGAATGATGGACTGCAGTCTAGGAAGAACAAGAAGAAAGATCCCTTCAGCCCAGATAAGAAGAAGAAACCAGTCGTTGTTTCAGATATCCTTTTTTGCATAAGTCTTAAACTCTTATGAATGGCTTTGCCCACCCCCCTCCACACCAAAATATTAAATGGTGTTCAGTTAGTAATTATTACTGTCAATTACTGAGTGAGTTATCAAGATTAGCAGTGGTGCTTTCTGATAGTGAGGTCAAAGTATATAAAATTCAATTCTTTTGACTCAGGAGTGAGACATGGCATATTTTTTTCTTAAAACCATAGCAAAATGTTCATATATTGTGTTACAAAGTTTTCTTTAACCTTCTAACGACCATACATTGTTTACATGTTGCAAGATCTGGACATCCTTGAAGACTGGACTGCTATAAGAAAGGTATCTAAAACAAATGAGATGCATTAGATGGTGAAAAGAATCTCAATGAAAATGTGGATGGTTTGATTTTTCCACTCATCCCCTCCATGTCTTGCAGGCAATGGCCACCTTGGGACCACATAGAGTAAAGCCAGATGGTAAGTATACAGTATGTTGTTGGTTCTGTTCTGTGATATCTGTAAAGGTGTACTCAAATAATTTTATTTGTGCTGTCCTTTTTGGGGTTAAATTTGTTATTAATATTCTGCCAGCTGTATGCATGGAGTATTGTTGCAGTTTTCCCCTGAGCCCAACTTATTGCTCTTGCCCTTTCAGTTTCTGCTAAGACTGAAAAGCACCAGCACAGCGCGCGGTCAGAGGACGGACGCCTGTTCTACGATGGAGAGTGGTACAGCCGGGGTCAGCCCATATGCATTGACAGGAAAGACGAATACCCTACCAGGTAACAGTGGGGCATATTCCACTTCTCTTCCAACGGTATTATCACATGTGGCTTTCATTTCCAGTTCACCAAATTCACCTCTCTTCCTCAGTGCCATAATAACAACCATTAACCACGACGAGGTGTGGTTCAAGCGACTGGATGGCAGCAAATCGAAGCTCTACATTTCACAGCTCCAGAAAGGCAAATACACCATAAAGCATTCTTAGGCTCCACACCACTCTGTGGCCTTCCGTGTTTTCATTTTGTTTTGTCAGAGTCACTTTAAGAAATGTGAAAAGTCATGCATCTTACGTTTTAGGTGCTTTGTACAAAAGCAAAGTTAAAACTGGCGGTGCACTTTTCAACTTAAGTTGTCTCTTTAAGCAAAAAGGTTGAGGATGGTTTTAGATGGTGCTGCTAAATATGAAATGGTTGCCAAGGAGATAAAAGAGTGAGAGAGTTGTGGGACTGCTGGGAAGAAAGTACACTTGTAGGATTGAGTATAATAAACTCTTATTAAGATCAAGAAACATTAAGTGTACTTTAAAGTTATTGAATAAAAAAAAAATATATATATATATATATACATAGTGCTCACAGCCTTCCGTTCACTGTGCTGTGGTCTGGTTTGCGCACATGACAGCAGTGCTACTTCATGCACCTCAGCAGAACAGAGACAGGAAACCAAGTCAGAGGAGGCATTACAGTGTTTCACCTTTATATTTAGAAAGGATTTTACTGACCACAAGGAGGCACTCATTTTATCACACGAACATGTCAGCATTTGGCTGCTTTGAGTTCTGTGATCAAAAAAGGATAATAGTGTAATAATAGACTCATAGTTTCAGTAGAAGTTAAAGATGCAGTGATTTAAAAACAAACTGATTAAAATTTAGAAGACACTGAAATCCACTCCCATCCCTTTGCTATCCTTAACCCCCTCAACCCCCTGCTTCTGAGTACATTGTTCTGTTGAGTGAAGGAAAAGAGAAACAAAAGCCAATTTCTCTTTTACCACAGAGATGTTTCAGGAAAATCAAAAGGTGAAGAAAATGCAGTTAAACTCAAAAACGTTCATACCTTCAAATATTCTTAACTCGGCTGTTCGTAACAGGTACAGGTGTATGGTTTATGTGTTTAGTATGTACAGTGTACTAAGGTATTGACAGCCGCGTGTGGGCAAAACTGTCATCGGAATCAATTTTCCATTATGGCAGATGCTCACGAATCCTGTTTGAGTGGCTCATGTTAAATAGTTCTCTACACATATTAAACTGTTTACCTCTGGATGAATCAGCTGCTGTCAGCTTCTTATCCTTAATACAGTATTATATTGTGCGTTGCCGCTATTTAACCATGAGGCTTCATTCTTTGTCTCTGCTAGTATCTGTTGAAGTGTGTTGTTGGTTGACGTCACAGTTTTGCTTCAGTTGGTGGGAGTGATTGGAGTTTAGACTGATTTTGTGAACTGGACAAACCTTCTGTGACTCACTGTTCTATTGTTTACATAAGCCATTATCAAAGGCTTATAAATGTTATAATTTTGTGTCTTGTGACTTTTTTTGTTCTTTTTTTCTTAGCAAAATGCTGCAGAAGCTGTCTATATTGCCATATCTTTTTTGATGTTTTTGCTGTTCACTTTTGTTTAGACTTAAAGAAATTTGGGAAATATATAAGTTAATATTTGTCTGTAGACCTTTTTTTGAGATGTGAACACATACTTGTGAGGGGGTCCTGCCTACACATGGGCTGAAAGGCGAGGTTGAGGAGAGGTAAAAACCAAAGCACCTGACCAGAGTAACTGCCTGACATTCCACAGCTGGATCGCAGCGCTACGTTCCCATCCCGTTCCCTGTGTCTGTAACCCGGCTTTTTATTGACAGTAGCACAGTAACCAAATGCCTACCATGGAAAGCGTTATTGCGTGTGGAGCTGGTATCTATCAAAGTGCAAGAAGCATCTGCTAGGAGCTTTAAATCAGGACTCAGTCAAGCAAATGGATAGTGAGTCAGAATAAATTAAAAGGTCCTCTAGTTTGCTTTTAAGAATACATACTGTCTGTTGCAGATAAACGTGGTTTTTGCTTCATTTAGAAGTTTTAATTATTGTTACATCATTGAACAGGAGCTGGCACAGCACGTGCTCGGCTGGAACCTTCATCTTTTCCTGATTTACAAGAAAGGTATAGTGCTTTCATAGCCTCCATCAGTGATTTGTTAGGAGATTAGAGCCCATTCCTTATGAATAAACAAGGGAACAGTTTGGGGTGCGGTTCCTCTGCAACTTTCTGCTGTTTTATCGTTCTGGTCTGTGAAAGGGTGTCAAGGCCTCTGCTGCCTGCCATCGTAATGAGAAGCTACTGTTGTTTGTCTTTGTACATTTCGTATTGCCTTTGAATTGACAAATTCTGTCCTTTTTTTACTTTCTTTTTTCCATTACACAAAGTGGCCCTGGTGTGCCTGCAATTTTTGTTTTTGTTCTTTATAGTACAGTATATAGAGGTTAATATTTAAGGCTCTTTCAAATATTAAAGCTTGACATTATTACACAATATGATGTACTGCATGGAACATGGAATATGTGAATCTGAGTCACTCCAAAGGGAACTTGGTTGTTTTGAAAGATTTGCAAGTAAAAGTACAGCATCTGCTGACGGTGTCTTGACCCAGATTGGGCATGAGGTGTCACAGCCAAATGCAAAACATTATGCAAATGGGGGGGGGGGGGGGGGG
>UFQX01000105.1:233077-278889 GCA_900497675.1 Arapaima gigas
GGGGGGGGGGGGGTATGAAACAGAAGGGAAATCCTGGAATGAATTATTGGTGATGCATTTTGGATGATGCTTCAAACAACCTGTTTGAAATGTGTAGCAGTGGTGGTGTTAGAAGTTTCATTGTCAGATATGTAGACTGGCATCAAACTTTTACCAAACGTAGAACATCTGATTTCAGGTTTGCATATTTCCTATGTGAATCTCAGACGGTTTAGCATATGCGAGTGTCCAGATGTTTACTTTTTTCATAAAACATCTGCCACAGTTTTCTCCCTGGTTTTATTTAATATGAGCATAGGAATTTTTTTTTGTAAATGCAAAGTTTTTCCTTTTGCATTGTATTATGTCACTTGTGTCAAATTTTACAGAGCATGTAAAACATTAAAAAAATGTTTAAAAAGACAACTGCTGTTCAAATATTATTTGAAGACTGGGATTGGAAAGGTATGTTTTGGGGGTTTGTTGTGCAGCAACAATCTGCAGGAAGTATGTAAGTTATTGTCTGGGCACCAGCTAATTCAAGTGTGAGTCAGTGATGTCGATCATGTAAGAAGAAAAATGTCTTTAGCAAAAATAAACCTTGCAGATTAGAAATATGAGCCAGTTGATCCAAATACCAGTATGTTTGTTTTTTGCCTGCTGTTTATTGTCTTTAAGAGTCTCTTAAAGTTGTTGACAAGCCTCTGACTGACAGTGATTTACTGTCTTCACTCTCAGCTCTGAGGTGTGGTCAACCCCAGAAACCTTGCAGTGGCTGAATGAAGACGACAACTTTTTGGAAAAGTCTACCTGGAGAAGTTTGACGGGGAAATATTTGGTTTATTTTATGTGTTTTTTTTTTTTTTTTTTTTTACTGCCATTTTCCCCATAATCATCTCACATTTCTGAGACATGGAGACTGGATACTGCTGCGTCGTGTCATACTGCTTCCGACCGCTTTCACATAGTGGGTTACAGTCCGAGCTTATGAGGTGCATGCTGATTCAAAGCTGCCGCGGTGCTTTTGACAGACACCTGCATCCTCTGGCTGTTTTCCAGATGCCGGGGGGCTTGGAGATAGGCTGCTGTGGATCTGCAAGCACCTGAGGGGCATGACAAGCTGCAGGTCCTTAGTTGTCCTTCCATGGAGTGTTTCTTTAGCCCTCCAAGCAGGCATCAATGGGCAGCCGTCCTTTGGGGACAGCAGGAAGTGTAGCACGTAGGGAGCTGAACTTGTGATCTAAAGGTCACAGGTCCACAAGCGCTTGGCAGCTACAACAGGCCCAGGGCCCTTAGTTGGTCTAACTTGAAGTACAGTGTGTCTCCAGTCTGTGCCGTCTTAGCAGGTAGCCATGGGACATCCAACAAGCATATTATTTCACAAGGTGAATGCCTGATCTAAAGGTCACAAGTTTATGTGCCGGGGGGCCCTTGCTGACATGCCCCTCAGTACGGTGCCCGAGCTGAAATACTGTTGCTAGTTTATATGACAAACTGACTGATTAGGTTTAAAATGAGGAGCAGAATGTGGTTTTAATGTCAAGTCAGGTGTCTCATCCCACACATCTGTAAACCTTTAAGATGAACACTGGGTTAAATTTTGGACACGACTGCATTCAGATGTCCGCATTTACCCAACTTTTAGATTTTTACTGTCAAGAAGGATGTGGCTACTTATAAAAGCAGCTGCTACTTTGCATGGTATCAATTTTACAGTCTGTGTTGTATTGCATCGATTAATGGGCTGTTATTCCACCATTTTTACTGCGTTTCCCGATCCTTTGGCTGCTCAGGCTGGAGAGAGGGAGCAAGAAGAGCGTTCTATCATGGATCATCAGGTCGCAGTGCAAGACTTGCACACAATGATAACTGATGTACATGGCAACTGATGTACTGGCGGATGTTTCATCTGATAGTTGAAAGTATGATGCTGTGCTCATGTTAGATTTGATTTTGGAACTTTTGAGCAAATCTGGCCTCTTGGATTCCATACAACTTTGTGTATGAGTTTGGATTTGTAAAATTTTAAATGGCCGAGGTCAGCCGTTGAATCGTGGCTCCACCGGGGCTTTTCGCTTTTGTTCAGAAGGGGGTGCATCGCTGAACCGCCCCAAGGCAGAGGGTCCTTTGCAATCTACTCATTCCACCAGGTGGTGGCAGTACCTCCTCAGTTAAACATGCCCAGGACTAGCTCAAGATGTCCAGTGCTCTGTTTTCAGTAGCTCTGTTGAATAACCACAGATCACAGGTTTTTGACGCTGCTTGTGTGGAGGCCATCCTTCCGGATTTGTCACCAAGTCCATTGTTCATTTGTCTAGACCCTTCTGTCTAAACAAGTGCTTCTTTTGCACAGCCTGTCTAGGAAAAGATGCAGAACATGTCTGGAGTCCTTTGGTCCACAATGTTTGGAGCAAAACCCTAATCTTTCAAATGACTGCTGTCCTAGGCTGCTCTCAGAGGGTGGAGCAGCTCTCAAAACAAGACTGTGCTGTTCACTGGCAGGTGCTTAGCTGTGGGGTCAATGAGGTCCGTTTACAGTAATGCAGGAGTTTATCAGAGTCCTCAAAGTGCCACCTGATTATGAATTACTTATGCATTTCAGAGCCCCACGTTTCACTGGCGGATTCGTTGACCACAGCCATCCGTCCCAGGTAATTCTATGCAAGGTTCCACAAAGGGATACTGGATTGTTTTTCCCCCTTCCACGTGTTCGTGACCAAGCGGCCACGAGCTTTCACGGTCTTAACTTGCTGATTTTACTACACCAGACGCAAAACTCCAACAGCGGCACGGCAGATGCCGCTGCTTCTGTCTTGTTTTCCTTTCTGCTTTTCAGCACCATTCTCCTTTCAATGTTCTTATACTGTTACCTCTTCAAGGTTGAACCCACTTTAGCTGAACACATATTTGTAGTATTGATGGTGGTGGTGCTGTACTGTTGTTTGCAGGTTCACTTCTATCTCTGCATAACATCATCTGCTGACAAATTCATGCACGTTGTGAAACACTAATCCGGTCAAATGCTTCTTAAGTACAATCTATATCAACTATTTTACGGGAATTCGTATCAGTTGATGTCAAGCATTAAATTTGCATCTAGGGTCCACACACAGCATAACGCTGATCTTCTATATATGCGATGGAGTTCCCAAGAAGTACCTCGTACTCCTTTGCACATGTCACTTTAGAGGTAGGAGAAGGTGAGCAACAGCTGAGTTGGTAATTCAGACCTGCTTGGTTTTTGGCTGATTTATGCTCCCGATTCTGATACACGATGTAATGACGAAAATACTCTGCTCGCACGAGCAGAAAGCGGGACTCTTTTCGGCCAATGAAACCTGCAGGCGTTCCGCAGCCACGGTGAAGTTGAGGAGCTAGGTGTGCATGTGGCAGGCCACCCTAGGTGGATAAAAATAGCCTGGATGATATAGAGACAAGGGGTGTCAGTCGCACACAGCCTACAGATGGAGTATAGCTTTACATGCACACAAAGGCCATATTAAAAAATATATATGTTATATATTTCCACACTGACATCAGGCCTGTCAGTCAGAAACTAAAGACAGCAAATGCAGTGACACAAAGACGTGGGTTATCTCCGAGTAAGGAGATCTACCGTCTGCTCCGTAACAGCATTCCATGCCAGGCTCTGGAGTCAAAACGGGACACTAGCTGCTATTTTCAAGGGGTCCTGGCAACTGCAGCCGCAGGGGTTTTGCTCAGACCCATTCCATATGCAAACCTCTCACAACCGCGTACAGGTTATGCTTTTTGTTCATGGACAGCTTAATGGTATCTGCTGACCTTCTGGAGACTGGAACAAAGCATTTTCTTACTATCTTTCCTAACTGGTCTTCTTCTCATGTAACCATAATCCTGACTCTAACCTCATAGCTCTCAGGCACAATTTGAGACCCTTACATCGCCTTTTGTTTTAAAATTCCTATATGAGC
Organism: Arapaima gigas; assembly: GCA_900497675.1. NCBI lineage: Eukaryota > Metazoa > Chordata > Actinopteri > Osteoglossiformes > Osteoglossidae > Arapaima > Arapaima gigas. Next base: position 237,010 of record UFQX01000105.1, read on the forward strand.
ATTTATTTGTACGTTTCAGTGAGCATAAAGGATCGGTCCCGAATCTCAACCAGTCTTGTGAGCAGACCTGTAATGATTTTACCCTAAATAAACTGTAACAAATCAGCTTTTGATTTTTGAAAAACCATTTACTGAGACGAGAGAGCAGGTTGCACTGATCAGACTGTCATCACCCAGTCAAAACCAGTCGTCTTTTCTCCTTTGTCTCCGTACCAAACCGGTGTCAAGAAAATCAAGTCCAAAGTGAAATATTTACCATCGTAAACGTGTCACAAAATAAAATGTGTGCATTGTCTGCAGTTTGCCGAGTGGGTAAAGTTATGAAGGATATCACTTTCACCACTGTGAAGGTACACAATTCTGTTTTAAATTTAAAGCATTAATAACAAATAACTTTAGTGTGTGTGGCTACCCTACTGGGGACTGACATCCCTGCCTTCTCTATGCTTTCGAGACCTGTGGTTCGAGGACACACGGTTATCGATGGTGAGTTAGTGTGATCATATCTGCCATTAAGATTATTTAAAATGTAATAAACAGGTGTTTAACCCCTTGACACCTTTAATCAAATGATGTTTGTATCGCAGCTCATTAATCCGTAGTGAAACAGGGATCTCTGTCGCAGGAATGAGATCAAATCTGGAATCAGGGGCTGACTCAGCAGATGGGCGTGAACAAGTGGAATTTTGGAGTGACTAAGACAGGGGAACATAAAATTATCCAGCTTCTTCACCCAGCATCCTCTAGTTTGGGTCAGTAAGGGGTCACGGTGGTGATGGAGCCAACGTAAAGTTGCCACCGCCGTCAGATGCCCGGACTAGTGTACGGGCCGTACGAGGTAATGCGGACGGAAGCTATATTGCATTGGATATGCAATATGTTCCTCTGCACAAAAAACGAAAAGGTGATATCTCCAAAATGTTGTTTTTTTCTTTTTACATACAGCACATGCTTCCAGTTTGAATAAGGCACCTTCATCACCGTTAATAAGAATAAAAAACTGGAGAGGCCAGACTGTGGGAACCTCACGTTTTATCTTTAGTCAGCATGTCTGCTCAACCCGTTCATAGAACACAGTGACAAGCTCACCGAAGATCCCGAAGTCTGTGAACACAGAGAGAGTCCACTATCTCCCTGTAACTCCTCACAATGGTTACTTACCAGTTTTATGGACACACAGCAGCAGTGCATTATGACAAAGCCCCTGGTTTTCACAGTTTTAGGAGGGGGTGGGTTAGTGTGCTTTGTTTGTTGCTGTTGTTGTGCCTTGCAGTATATTTTTTGATGGTGTCCAAAAATCTCCCCCAGGCCCTGAGTACTTTGGGCAAAACTGTGCCTTGGACTGCACACTTACATACTATTCGGACTTCCAATAACATTTAAGTTTTCTCTAAGCCATATATAGTTTATGCTCAGTCTACTGAGTTTCAGTTCCTTGATAGGGGAATAGAACTCTAAATTACATAAAGCTAGTATCAATTTTCCCATTTCCCATCCTGTGTCATTGTTATATGAGAAGCTGTAGCTGGCAGCTGAAGTTTGGGTTGGGAATGCAGATGTTCCACCTTGCCCAGTGCTTCTCTCCACCCAGCTGGAGGGCTGAACAGGTAAGGAGGTTGTTTTGCTGGGGTTGTCCGTGGCTGACTGGGAATGTTCGTGTGAATAAACTTGCAATTCCCAGTGCTGCCTGTCTACAAACTGCTAAACAAAAAAAAATAATTCAAACACAGGTTGCCCGTTATCATCACAATAGAACAACTTCAGCCTTGACTCATCATGGCCATTTCTGGGTCCAAGAAAGCAAAGGGGCTTAAGACTGGTAGAAATGGGGTTTGTTCTGTTCAGATGTGGAATGAGAACAAGGCTCCTTGGCTGAATCAGCATCATAAGAGGATGTGACTAATCGTAATTCATGGATTGACCACACAGTCTTACTAAGAAACCAACTGGTCACAGTCAGTTGGAAACATGGCTGGTGTGTCATCTTTTGTAAGTGGTCTTTGTCGCTTGTTAGTAAGATGTGAAAAGTAGCACTAAGAAATCAGACAGTAGAGACAGAATGATATGGCACAGAAAACTCAGAGTAAGAGAAATGGTGTAATGGCCCTACTACTGATCATTCAAAGCACGCTGCTGCCACACCATCATTCGTCGTAACTATTCAGATTCGCCTTCCCCAGGGCTCACTGGCTTTCTTTACATTTAAGATGGAAGCACATGACTGTCCAATGGAACATTTTTTTTTATCTTGTGGTAAGTTCAGGTCAGTTTATGTGGAAAAAAAAATCACCTTCCATAATTCATCATTTTTCTTATGCATTCAGGGGTCCTGGTGACATCTGAAGATACTGAGGATTATAAACCTTTGGACAGAACTTGTTTTGTTCACAAAACATTCACTTATACATTTTGTATGTGCCCAAACATATCAATACTATTTTGAGGGTCCAGTTTACCTGAGGAATATTTGTTCTAACTCTATTATTAAAAAATTTTCACGAACAACAGGGAACATGAACGGGGGCCAGAGCTGAACCCATAAAACTGCATTTGTATATGGTAATAGCAGGCGCTTGCATGTCAGCCAAGAAAGGCTCAAGAGCAGGAGTTTTCTCATAATCGCACACCGCTGTTTATACATTTTTGAAAAGTTAAGCAGTCCAGTTTTTGAACCATAATGAATCACCGGTCCACTTCAAAAGTGAGAAGAAAAACCATTAAAGGCTGGCCAGACTTGTCCTTGTTGGGAGCTGATTAAAAACTCGTAACTGAATATTTACTTAATCTTGTTAGCAATTTAAATAAGGATTTTTAAGAGTCTATATTTCATTAAGTTTTGACCTCGGAGTTTGGAACATCCTTTTTAAAACCTGGAAAGCGTGTTCACCCTAAGGTGACTGTGGTGCCACTTTTACTACTGCTCAGCAATAAATCATTTGAGTTTTTGACAGATCTTTGGTTAAGGCAGCTTTGGTTAGGTTAAGGAAAAGTTTAGTTAGGCCCTCTGCAGGCTAACTAGTAGGACATTAAGGAAAGGTGCCTGTATGATTATGTTAGGGGTTTGGTCCAAGGACATCCCACCGAATCAAGCAGGAACTGGAGGGACAGTTGCAGATCCAGTGGAACAATGTGTGATGCTGAACAGGGACCGAGGTGAAGAATACTAATACTAAGTAAATTTCACAGCCTTCAAACAAATTCCTCTGTTCTCTAATCCTCTGGTGGGTCCATCTTTTAGGAACTGAAAATAGTTTCAGACAGTTTGTTAGGTAAGTCCACAGGATTATTTCCAGGAGCAGTGGATGCGTTCCAAGGTGGAGTGGTCCTACTGTAGTATGTGAATTACTCACATGAATTACACAGCACCCTGGAAAAAAGTATTGATTCAGGAGAAGAAGTAGGTGGTGATCATCAGGGGCATTCACAGTGCAGTAGGAATCAGGATAAATATACTGAGAAGACAGTGTACTTTCTTGGTTATTAAACATTCATGCAAACTCTAAAGGGTCTTTCTCAGAGGGTCTTGTTTATGTTCATTTTCACCAAAATTTTCATGTCCAGACTTAAAAACAAAAACTTGTGTTTGGTTTTATGGTACTTTCTATGGCCAGGTTGTGAGTTTCTCTATCTGTGCTTCTTGGTCATGCGACACACTTTTACCCACCCATAATAATTGGTTCATCTGCTTCATGCCAGGTTTGTTTTCTCATAGGTGCCAAGCATGATTTGTGGCCTGCTTGGATTAGGGATGGACACACACTATCTACATTCAACTGTTCTCTCCTGAGACACTTGTGGGGCGGATAGGGCCACGGGAGAGTCACACACATGGGTTCGCTCCACAAAGTCAACATGAAGTTCCAGTTTTGCACCATCTGTGTGTGTATGCCTTTGTGCATTATCCCTGTGATATCTGCATGTCTTTTACATCCACATATCTGCATGAACATTCCCATATGCACATATCCCCACCCTCTCGCTGGTGAAACAATGAGTCAACAGAGTTAAAACTTCAGATGGCTGGAAGTCTCATAAATCTCCGATAATGAGGAGTGCAGAATGCAGACTGTAACCTAGCGGTCTGTTCCCCTCCCTGATGCCACGTCCACCAGCAGGCTGCTTTGGATGTCGTGATTCTCTCTCTCTCTTGCAGTCTCTTACACACACACATTAATGGAACGGCCATACAAAAAAGGACTCAGACTTTAAAGTAACTGAATTACAAGGGCACCTGTACAAGTGAGTCACATTAAGTTGAATATCTGTAAAAGACAAAAGAGGTCTAAAAACGAACTCTTTAATGTGTTTCATTTTAATACAATGCAACAGTGTTTTGAAGATGCTAAATCACTAGTGAAACACTGGCAGGTGCATCAGTCACAGAATCTGCAAAGTTATTTACTTTTGCAAGGCAAAAAATATGACAGAATAAAAAACTGCATCGTGAAAGAACAACAGAGCTGGGCAGTTGGGTTTCTACCAGGGATGCACTGACATTTAACATGCCTGAAACCACTAAAAAAAATGAATAAATATTTGAGAAACTGCCATCAGTTACATGTGACCAAAAACTTCTGTCTCTACAAAAACTTTCTACTGTGGGCTTCACAAAACTGGAATTTGTAGTAAGACTGGGAAACAACTGCTGACAATAGCCAGTATACAGATATGTAGTTTAATGCCATATGCATTGAAGGAGGGTACACTTTTACAGTTATGCCGTTTTTGGACCGTGTTCACTAATCGACACTTTAATAAGAGGCATTTTTAAAATTTTTAAATTAAAATTTACACCGAGTTGCCAGTTTATTGGGTACACCCCCTACTTTCACACAAATTCTACATTCTATCAAGTCCTACATCACGTGACCTTAGCATCACATGTTTTTAGCATCAGTGGACACAGGAGCAACTGGAATGGAAAAAAAGTTGCTTAGTCAGTTCCTTTTGCAACATGCTGATGGAGAGATCAGAATTTGGAGCAAGAAACATGAGCCCACGGATGCATCATGTTTGGTCTCAACAGTACAAGCTGGTGGTGGCGGTGTGATGGTCTGGGGAATATATTCCTGGCACACATTTAGGGTCTCTAATACTATTTGAAGAACATCTGAATGGCACAGCATATCTGAACATCCTTGCCGATCAATTTCATCCCTTCATGTTTACAGTTTATCTACAGTCAGATGGACATGCATATCATCACAGAACACGAAAGTGAGTTTTCATTGCTTCAGTCTCTTGTACAACCCCCAGGACTCAACTCATAGCCCTTTGTGAAGACAACATTCCTACACAACACATCTTGCATCATGTAGAATTCATGCTGATACATTCGTGCTGTTCTGAAAGCCACAGGAGGTCCAACATGCAACTAGATAGGTGTAGCTAATAAACTGGCTGCTCACTGTACATCTTTGACCAAAACTAGGTGACCTACCAATAATGTTTGCTTCTGTGCCTTTGGCGCAGTTCACACATGAGTTACTTACACTGAGGAAAAACTAAAAATACAACTGAAACAGGACAACACACATATAAGAAAACACAGAACAGGAGCTTTCAGCTGCAACGGAATCAGAAACCAGTCCAAGCTCAACAGTGAGATGACTCTTCTAACAGACCACCATATGATGGTCGTACCTGCAGCTGATAATCCGGGAGGTGGGTGTGGCCCCGTGCCTATGTTGGTTTAAAAATACTTATTTCCAAATAAAGAAAACTGTAACAGTCACAGATCACCTTTGAGGGGGGCATTTTACCCGGGTGTGCAGTAAGTAGGCAGTGTGGCTCCTGGCAAAGCTTTGGTCCTTCTCCCTGAAACTAACCAGGCAATGACTGTATATTCTTTGGCACGATGTTTTAAAATGTTCGATTTTCCAAATTAATCAAAAGTGGAGCATTAACAGATTTAATCTCTGGTTAATCTCCTCAAAAGTATTTTTCCCTAAAGCAAGTAGGCTGAACTTTTCAGCAAAGTGCTTTTTTGTTTCCTTGTGTTATAATTATATATTTCAGCTCCCAAAGTGTATATATATATTTTTTTTCCTCAAAAACGACTGAGCACTATGAAATTTTTAAACACAACAAAGCACTTTGCTTGATACAGTAATTAATACGTTTTAAGGATAAGCGTCTCCGCTTTTTCTTGTAGTTCTCTGACAACCTGCGGTCCATCAATCACCACAAAAAACATTTGTCCTCAGAACTTTTCTGCTAAGGAAAACATACTTGTGAAGGAATTTGTCTCCAATGTTGGCTGAAAATGTTTTCATCAGCAAGGATTGTGTACAGAGGTTAATCGCCAGTGCTGGCAGGAGAGGCTGTCATCGGCAAATGGTTAGGAGGTAGTCATCACTGATGCTGGGCGCACGGCGTGGGGAGGAGGTGTCGGTACACTGTGCTCTCTTTCTTTTTCTCTTGTCCTCGCCTGCTGAAGTCATCCTGTGTTCACGCAGACAGCCAAGCAAGTCCATTCCAGATACTTCCCTTCCCACATGCGGCATTCAGGCCACCCATCATTCTGTCTCCCCGCTTTGGGTTTCGCTGCTCACATGCACGGCTAGAGCCCCTCGTCCCAGTTTGCATCATTTTCCAGTGCTCTTGCACGAGCGCTCTAGCGGATTCCAAGGGAGGAGACAAGCAGACTTTAATAACATCTAGTTTTTGACAATCACATTTAAAACTGAAATTAAATCAGCTTTTAAAAGCAAAATATTTCTTCCAGTTCATTGTCCTGCTCAGATTCTCTTGTTTCCCTGCGTCACGAGCTTGGCTCAGGCGTTGATGCGGTTTCAAGATTGACATGTAAATTACTACAGATCTTGCCAAAAGACAGAAGGAGCGGGCAGTGTGCATATATCATATTGCTCTCGCATGTTTTAGGTGGTGTGAGAGGCCACTTTGTCTGTCGGTGAGCTGAACGTAGGTCTGGGGGAGAGTTCTCGGTTGTGCCCATTCCTCACAACGTTCCTGGAACTTCTCTACTGAGCCGATGTGCCTCTCAAGCTGTATGTCCACTTTAAAATATCCATATAAAATATGAGTTTCGCATAGTTTACAAAACCGGTTATTCAAGTTAATTCACCTCATTTTCATACAGTCAGCTTCTCAGCAAAGTGACAATGGGCACTGGACTGTGGTACACATGCAATATGGCTGACACAAATGGCAGAGAAAAGCACGCAAAGGGACGATAAACATGGAAGGCAGTCTGTCGTACTGATTTAATCCGGAATATTCTGCTTTGGAATAAACCTTCTGCCAATTAAGGAAACGAAAACGGACAAACAAAAAAATTCCCAGGCCAAGGAACTGGGTTAGGAATAAAAGTCAGGGTTCCAAGTTCCAGTAGCTGTCAAACCCACCAGGATTAATGAGATTTTTTGCTTGTTAAATCACCGTAAGTCATAGCGGAGGAAAACATCATCTAAAGCAGAGGTTCCAACCCTTTTACAGCTTGAAGCCCCCATGACCGACCATAAAAACTCCAACGGCCCATAGAAGGACACAAGGGTGACGATGACTGAAACAGGCAAACACTTTATCTCAGTAGTAAACACTGATAATCTAAGAAAATAAACATATGAAAGCTCGAAATGTGAAGGAGTCCCTTCACAAAACAGCTCTTTTATGATATCTTACACACTGAACGTTCGTGAAACAACGAAAGCCTGTTTGTGTACCAGTGAACTTACGAAGATGCTGAAAACTATTCCACAATTCTAAGAACACTATAAAACACAAATAGATATGAACCTGGTCATTTTGCATCCAACATGCAGATTTTCCAAAGAAAAATGGGTTCGTGAGTATTCACTGGTGAGGAGGCTGCTGTCGTTTGACTGATACCAAATGCTGGATGTCAGGCTGCACAGAAGAAAGCTGCAGGCAGAGGTCTGGCGCCATATTAAGCTCTTACTTCAGTATTTAATCTTTAGTGGCCCCCAGTGCTAAAAATCCAGTTTCACAAAGATTTATTGTTGGAAATGGCATCAAAAAATCCCCGCTTTATCAGGTATATCGGGATACGACAAACTAACATCAAGGCAAAAATTTGGTAATGATTTCTGTGAAAAAAAAAATGAACGCATTGTCCCAGGATCAGTTCACAAGGCTTTTTCGCATAGATTTACCAAAGGATATTCAATCGAGCCAAACTGAACACCTGAAAATAGTTGTGCAGTTGGGTTGTCAAACTTTGCAGGTGCTCCATAATCACCTTAGTAACAGAAGCTGGTATTTGTTCTTTTGTTCAAATCAGACCAATTTTCAAAGGCGCCGAACGGTCGATACGTCTGGGTCACATTTCCAGTTTCTTTATCGTAGCTTCTACTTTGAACTTTTAAAACCATCAGTGATTTACCTCGAAGGCCAAGACTGTGCCCGTTTAAGGGCCTGAAAATGTCGATTCAGCAAGCATTTCAAAATCATGGAAACAATTTGCAAGTTCAAATTTTGAGCCGGATAAAAAAAATTCTTGCTTTATCATGCAACTCAGAAAACCAAGTGAGCACCAGTCATCATACTGCGATGTGCAAAAGTGGAACATGATCACTATTCATTTCTTCACTTGGAATAAGCTCGGTTGACTGTTTTAACTGCCTGATCCAAGACATTCTTAAGATGGGCTGGCATTTTTTGGCAGCCAGCACCTACCTTTGAAACTGTACAGATGTCAAAAGCAGAGCAACAGCTTTCGTGCCCGTACGTGCCTGCCGTTTTGCCCCATTGTCGCTCGGGCTCCATCAGTGCTCGCTCAGGCACATTTTGACCATTCCGTCTTGTTTGACACCACGGAAATGTTCAAAGCCTCAAAAACAGCTGCAGCTGAATGTGTAGAAAAAGGCTTACTGAAGAGAATGTCTTTGTGCGCTTCCCCATTGTGTTCATATCTAGTAAACGCAAGGAGATTGGATAGGTTTGCAATGTCAATAGACTGGGCCGTTGCACAGCATCAAAGCAGCTTTCACACTCTTTGTAACAGCTGCTGAGATACATTATGGGCCATTTCATTAATCTTTCTTTGGACAGTATTGCCTGTAAGTGACTTGAGATTTAGCTGTTTGTCGGCCTCCTCTGCTATCATGAAACCAACCGTCTCTTCTGTAGCAGGCAAAATCAAATTCTCCTCAGTTGTGTGAGGCTTTCCGGTCTTCGCTCTAAGCTGTGCTACACTGTAGGGTGTTTCAACTGCCTTAGCGTTTTCATTACCCGCACAAGCACAGTTTAAAGAATTTTTCTCTGCGCTCTTATATTCCCCAAGTTTTTTCTCAAATAATTCTAAAGGTCTGGATACATATTCTTTGTCTCCAGGTTTTGATGAAATTTGTTGGGCTCATTCTCAGTTCCGGCACACGTAAAGTCCAGAGCCAGATGCTCACAGCTGTATTTCTTTTTTTTGGTTTGGATTTTGATTTATTGATGCGCGGTACTGAGGCTCCTACTTTGCTTCTACAAAGACCTGCTTCTGTGTCTTACCTTGTAAGAGAATTAGACTCCCCCTCCATCATATGGAATTCAGCAGGTATCCTACATCAGGCATATTCTGTGTTACCTTTCTAGTCATGAATGGCGGTTATGTTGATTCCATTGCATGCTAAGGCAAATTTTGCCATTTTTTAAAAATCAGTTTATTAAAAATCATAACCATGACATATAACACATTTATATAATATTGTTTTTATTATTTATTTTCATAATTTTCATTACTAGTATTTTTACGACCCTTCTATAATTGCAGCAGTTACTTTGTGGCCCCCACAACAGTACCACCGCAGCCCATTGGGGGGCTGCAGCCCACAGGCTGAAAACCACTGATCTGATTTCTTTTATTTTTAATGTTTCTATGCTTAGCTTGTTGCTACCGTGTTGCAGGACTGCTTTGAACCAATACTCAGGACTGAAGTTGTATTGTTAGGATTCACAGCGTGTGTAGTTGTACTGGCTGTTGAGTCTTTGGCAGGATCGTGTGAAGGAAATTTATTGAGAAGAAAATGAATGTATCAGGCAAAAATGCTATTATAGTTAATTGTAACTCCCTGTCAGAAAATGGTACATATTTTAACAAGCCTTATCGAGATTTTTCATCACATAGATCCCCATTATGGGTGTATAATATTGTTTCTTTGTAACTTGTTGTTGGGGAATGTCAGTTCACACTAAACTCTTTTATTGTGTCCTCCACAGAATGCCGAGCAGCCATAAACATCCCCCAAAACTGATGCTGCTAGACTATTACCCAACACTGAAGGGCTCAGTCATTCTTGACAGCCCTGAAACCCATATCAGTTCTGCTGCTTGCATGAATTGGCTGTCAGGTGCCACCTGACTCTACCTACAACAGAGAGGTATGAACCCTTTGGTGGTCTAGCAGCTAAGTGACCCAGCTCTAAGTACAGCATTCCAGTCTTGAGTGACAATTCTTCCAGAGTGAGGCTGAAAAAGAAGGTACTACTGAATGTTCCCATTGTTCTCCAGGGCCAGGGCTCCCAATGTTCTGATTGTCTCTGTGCACATGTGTCTCTTTCACAACCCTCATGACTTGGATTTAGAATTACAACCCCCATGCCAGGTTTGTGAATGGGCAGTGACAATTCCTTCATTTTTGGCGCTAAAGGTTGGCCAGGCTTAAGGGGCACATCTGTCCCGTGCCATCTCTTTCGCACCTCCCATTCCATCACTTTGCCAACTGGAAGTCTACAGGCAGGATTCCCATGACAGGGCAAGGCCATTGTAGCAGGGAACCACACAGTGGGCAGAGCACCCGGTTTTCCACTTGGCAGAGAGGAGTGTGTATGGCTCAGAAGACAGCTTATCAATGCAGTGAGAGTGAGGTGGCCATTGCTTCACAGTACAACCTGTGGGATCGGGCACAAGCACTACATAGCAGGTCCCTTCAGCTAATCTAATGCTGTGAGCTCTTCCTGCAGTCCTCCAGTAGCTCCTCATCATGTCAGCCATTGAAGTTCCATCCCAATTCTGACACCAGTGTCATGATAGGTGATTCAGGGATCTTCAGTTTATTTCAATTTGTTATGAGCGCGATTTTATGCTGCAGTAGTCTTTTTATGCGTCCCCTGGTTTGCTGGCTTCATATATTCTGTAATTGCATATTTTGTGTGATGCACTTTTCTAGAACTGTTGTGATGGGTAATGACAAAGTAGTTAGTCTGGTTAATCTGAACTTTTACGTGTGCTACAGAGGAGAGATAAAGGCTTGGTTCTCACCTCTGCAACCTAACACCTGTTGTTAAGAGAGACAAAACAGTGCAAACCTACAAAGAGCAATCGAATATTACAAATTATTACAGACACGCACCCTTCACAGTAATATACCAATGATAAACACTAAAACATTAGCAAAATATTCCCCAACACATGGGAAAGTTCCCCCTCACACTGCTACTGTAAGTCCATTTACTGTTACAATTCACTGGTATTATTGTTCTAACATTACCGAAGAGAATTTTATTAAATGTTGTATTTTTATTGAACAACAGCCGTACAGGTTATTAGTGAAGATGAGGAGCGGGCACCTTGCTGAACACTGAACATCTTTGGCTGGGTTAAAAAGGAACAGTACAGACGTCCCATGTCAGAAAGGATTAGAAAGGGTTGTGGAAGTTAATATTCTGATCAGGAATTCTGTAAGTTCAGTGCTGATTAGATGTTTGCTTTGTGGGTTTATTACAGTCGGCATTTCAAGTTACAGGGTCCTGCAATGCTAACTCAAAATTTCAGGATCTGAAAACAGCACATTATTGTACTACATTACCAATGGCCTTTCCATCTATCGTCTGCAGTTACCGATGTGATGACCCTCCGAACTTTACTACGGCGAAAAAGAAGGTCAGCGGTATGACAGTCGTGTTCTGCTAGCTGATCATGGCTTTATCTGGACCAGTAAATCCACACCGACTGGTGTGGTTTTGCCTGTATGTTCTCAGAAAAGACAGAGCCGGCACAAGAATTGCAAAAGTAGAGCCAAACTTGTCGTCTTGTGTTTTGTCAGAGAAATTTTTCTGTCTAGGTATATCTGACAATAATAACCTGCTTTGTGAAGCAGAACCCTTCAAGGAAGAGACACGGAAACGTCTTGTGGCTGTAGAGGTCTTTTACTTGATGCGCAGGGGAGACCCGTCGTATCACCGAAATTACATCGTAGGGTCTCTCAAAGAGGGTCTCTTCGAACAACATTACAGCTCCGTTTTTATACCCATCAATTACAGTCATAGTAACAGAACTCGTGGTAACAAGACGCAAACTAAGTTCACAACAACGATAAACATCAATATAATTAGGTTTTATAACTATCAATATAACAATAGTCAATTAACCTTATTAATAATATCTGTCATTACAATAGTCAAAAGGAAACTTTTCTGTTAAATAAACATTAATCCGTAACATTGTGTGCGTCCTTACAACATTGTTTGCATCCCTAGTTACACCGACGCAAACAGTATTATCCTTAAACATTTATGACCTCACTCTGAACTCATTTGAACTCAAACAGCATTAATCATAATATGTGAACGAGGGAAAATATTGTGAACAATATGAATAGTAAGGGCATGTCTAAATTTCGCTCCCACATTTTCCAGGTTCAATAATAAATGAACAAACTCTTTTTACAGGGACAGGTATGTTTAATAAAAATAGACCTCAGCTATGTTAAACTGCGCTGTCTGCTATCAAATGTTCTTCCCCTTACTCAACACCACGCTTGCATCAAAACTACCTTTCCATTTGTAATGATGATCATCGATATTTAACAAATAAACCATTTGTTACATATCACTACAGAACTTTCAGACTGTTGGAGTGCTAAAATCTTCTTACTGTAAGTGTACCCTGTTCTGTTATTAGGAAATTATGTAAGAAGTCTTTCTTCTGCTCCTCCTGAATAAACAGTGGGATGATAACTCTCAGATGCCAAGTGGAAAGCCAATCATAAAAAAAAAGCATCTGAGATGCTGTGCTGTTAAATGAGTCACTGAGATATATATGTATATATGTACCTTATATACCAACAGTCTCTCACCATTATCGGTGAAAGAAATCATAATTGTATATATGCAATGATATATATGTATGTTTGTGCATATTTATAGCTGATAAAACCATCCAAATTTGACATGACTGATCAAAGCAAAGTAAAAGACAAGCACCTCAGCGGTCATACAGCATAAAGAATGGCATAAATGACAATTTGTCAGATAAAAATCCAATGTTTGTAGAATAGAATTAATTACTATCCTGTGCTTGTCGAACGATTTTTAAAAAAAAAAGATACCACAATCTCTAAATTTATTTGTAACAGTAAGAGATCCTGAATTCCATTCTCCAGATTGAATTTTTTCTGAGAAAAAAATTTTATGGACACCCTTGTGGAATGTATTGCAGAGTGTTGGATGATCATGTGTGTGATGCTCTGTAACCATCTGAACAGGGTTAGGGTTCACCGTCTCCTTATACAGAGGCACAAGACAGAATAAAATTAATCTAAAAAATGCCATTTGACTGCTAAAACTGCAATATATGCACATACCATATTTCCTACCTAGCAAATAAGTTACATTTCGACACATTCGCCACCTAGTAACAGCTGTGAAGCAATGGCAGCTATTTGCTGACCATCATTGAATGATAGCATGTATCAAGAGCAAACTGTTGGTTAAAGCCCGAAAGATGGTTAAAGATCTGATACGTAGGGAAACTCGACATCTCGTCCATCTCTGGCTGGCTTACCTGTTGTACTCATAAAGCGTCCGAAATCAAAGCTCCTCAGTTTCCTCACCAATGCCATGAAATAAACTTCACATCTCTGTCAGAACTGCTTATAGGTCTCAAAACACATATTTCCTTCAAACCAGTTTGTTGCCTGAAGGCTCCATGAATTTGTCCAGTATAATGATCGTGTAAGTATTTGACTCTTATTTCAAAAGGAAGCTAGTTGAGTAAAGTGCGTGAGGACAATGGCTTTGGCAAATGTCTCTGCATGTAAAGCTCATCATCTACTGTAAAATCCACTTTTAAATGTTCGGAGTTCCACGATCCTTTGCAGATCAGCGTCTGATAAATAAACACATTTAATAGATACGATTTTTTGGAACATGTTTGTATTGTTTTCTCATCAGGATTTTTGTGTGATTAATATGTTTTCTTTCTCACCTAAGAGTTCCATTGTAGTTAAATGTACATGGGTTAATATTGCCTGCAAATGCAGGTCTTATCATGTTTTCTCCTCTCTTTTGTCTCGTTCTCATCTGTGTAGTTACTGAACATACTTATCTCAGGGCTGCATGGGTGTTAGTTGTCCAAACCTGAATTGGCCTTTTTTCGTGACGAATTAGCAGATATCTCATTTGGATTCTTCATCTCAAAATGCTTCTGGCCTCTTGATTTGAGCAGCTGTACAGAAGCTTTCTCATATTTTGTCTGCAGGCTGCGAGAGTGATGCATCCCAGTGTTTTCGCTGAGAACTTCTGCTCATTAGCCAATGCCATTGTTCGAATTAGTCATCCCCCCCCCAGCTCTCCATTATCGTCCACCTCTCTTCAGAGAATTGCTTTAAAATTCACAGAAAACACTTTAAAGGCAGGGGGGATGTCAGCGCAGGAACACCGCTATTGTCTTGCTCAAGGGATGGAGACAGGCTTTGGGAATGTCACCTAAGCAGTCTTAGATTTTTTTTCTTTTTTTGCATTCAAGGACAATCTGCACAGTGTTTCTCTGTCTGTCCTCTTGAATCTCTTGTTAAAAATATGGTGGATAAAGACCTGATTTAAACCAAAGGTTCAAATCCCAGATGAGCCCTTACTTCTGTGTTGTTTGAATAAGATGCTTAACATGATTCACTTTGAGAAGAGCTGTCATATGAAAAAGGAGATCCGAGTCTCTTTTTATAAAAGCAACGTAAATATGTATTACACAGTCTAATCCCCAACAACAACTGCCTGTTTTCAAAGCTCGTGTGAACATAATATGCACCATGTTGTGTGAGTTGCAGCCTCCATGCTCTTCAGCCTTTAAAGAGAGCCAGCATGAACATTCTTCGGGAAGCTCGGTCTGTGTGAACATGTGAAAAATAAAGGTTCTGGGTCTTTGGTTATTAAAAGCAATTCCTCTGTCACGAGGCAAAGCAGCATTTCAGACGCATCTTGTGACTACAGTCAACACATAAACAATGATGAAAGATATGGAGCCAAACAACCTCAGATCTCTATTATTTGTGCTGCCACATAGTAACTTTGGTTTCCCTGTGATTAAATAGGTTTTTTTATGTGTTTTGTGTTATTCTTTCACTTGTAAGAAAAATTAAAGGGGCTGAAGGTAGATTTAAGCTGTAAACGGTTATCATATTATGGATGTAAAAAATGTATAATATGATTTGTACACCTTAGGCCTTTTATGCAGATGACACACAGATTTATGTGTGTGAGTAGTTCATGGTCCTGGCCCCTTCCTCAGTTTCCACAAATACAATATTAATGAACTATGTTGAGATTGATTTTGCCCTCTGTGTTGAACGGATGGATGAATGAATGAATGGATGGATGGATGAAATTAAACTAATTCCTGTGCTTACCTGTTACACTTCATCCAGTAGAACTTGTTGCAGAGCAACTTTAGGTGTAATGAAGTAATGGTGTTCTGACTGAGCTTCATGTTTCACGACATCGCTCAGTTTAGCAGTATAACTTTCATTCTGACCTTAATAAATGATAGGATTATTACAGAGAAGAAAAACTGGATCTCAAAACCCTGCTTTCCTTAAAGCATAAGAAATCTCTGCAAAATAGCTTCACAACCTTAGCATACAATGGAAATGAAATGAGTTAACAAGCAGTTACTTGGACCCCCCCCCCCCAAAGTTTATTTTTCTTCCACTTCCATGTTTTCTTTTCCTTTCTTCAGTTGCTAGATGGATTTTTTCAGACTACAATATGAGCACAGTGCCTTCTATATTTATTGTCTCTTTGCTTTCTTTTCACACCACTAAGTGCCACATGCACAACAATACGGAGGAGTCTGTACACCTTTGTACGCCTTTTTCCTATATGAACATTTGGGAATGATGAACTATTCTGTACTACTCTATTCTGTGATTCTCCCCTCATTACTGGATTGACCAGGAGCTTTAAGGAACCTTAGATGCCAAAGGTAACATACTTAAGTGAGATGAAACACAGCTTTCATGGCACACAGACAAAGTAGCTGTCAGAGGCATGGTGCTTACGAATATGTAGAAGCCTCGAGAGATACACCAAAATCCATCTGCTTATTTTTTTTAGTTCCACGAACAGTTTCCATGGAGATGAAGACAATATAAGAAGGCTGCTGGGACTTCTGGAGCGATAGTAAAGGAAAAACGAGAAAAAAAAATCTGAAAAATGACATCATACAATGATGAAAAATTTGAATGTGGCGTGTGGGATTGAGAGCAAGCGGTGGGGTAAGAGGGTATCAATGGACTGCCGAGGTGCTAGATTTGAAAGTCAAAACAGCTACAGCATCTTTTAAGAATGAAATGGGGTTATGTGTCAAGGCAAGTGTAGGCTTTTGTGTTGAAAGAACCGGAACTAAAAGGCGATACAAATTGGCTCATGTCCTCATGCAGATGACATGGCAGCTGTTCAGATTACAGAGTCTGCAGGAACGACTTTGCTCGTCCACAACACACTGGGCCAACCTTACAGGAGATTCTGCTGATATCCTGATACCCTTTGAATCTGCCTTTGGTGTCCATCCAGCCCAAGAAAACACCTTAGCAACATGGAAGTTCATAGTCAGGTTGCAGGGAACTGTGGTTCTGTCGAGACTCTTGTCGGTGTATATATCTTCACTTATACACCATATCCCTCGTCATTATCTCTGCAGTTCTTTTTTTGACATCTGAAGAGTGTGTGAGATGCGTGCCAGCCACCGCAGCGTGGGGGGGACTACATCTTCAGCACCTGTTTCTAATCAAGACAATACGCAGTAAGTCAAGATGAGCAATTTGTTAGTCTTTCAGAGAAGGAAAGAGAACCTCCAACCTAGAGCTCACGCAACTCTTGTCCTGCACGTCTGTCACCAATTCTGAGTTTGTTTTGTTTAATTACATCGATTATCACTCCTACCCAGGAGCCCAAAATAAATAATTTGTTTGTTCATACAAACAAATGGAGTCAGTCTCTTCCCAGTAGAGGCTGCTCTGCTATAGTCTGCTTTTTGTTCACTTGCATCTTCCCATTAAAGGCTTTACTGTTAACCTGGGCTGCATGTGCCAGCTTTGTACATTTCCACAGTAGATAGGCTGTGTCATTCCCATCATCACAAGTTTCAGATACTTAGAGAGATGCCCTGCCTCTTTTTAGAAGATATGCCCATTGTTGAGTTTCAGTAAAATCAAAGTTTGTGCAAAGTAAAAAAAGCGTTGTCTTGGACTTACACTCCACATACTCTACCAGCTTGGTACCCAGGTACATAGAAGGTAAACCAGCATCTGGCCACCTCATGGCTCCTTCTTACCAAACCCTGATCAACCTTTTCCTCCGTGAGGTCAAAAGTCCCGTTGTCCTCATTGGCTTCTTAGATCTTGAACACCAGTGCCGTCCACTTAAACAAATGGTTTATGCAACCAAGAAATGGGTTAAGACTTCACCTAAGCCACAAGAAGATGTCCTCTCCTTAAAAAGTAACAATGCATTCAAACAAATGTGTTTTTATTTATTTATTTTATTTTATTTTATATTTATTCATTTTTTCTGGCCAAACCACTTTGGACCCTGGACAGAGATCTAGTTTATATATTTTTTCCACTGATATATACATATGCCTGTCCATCTCCAGTGGTGTTTTATACATGTCTAACAACCCTCAGCCTATTTCAGCTCAGGCATCCTTGTGTCTGTATTTCTTATGTAACATGGAGTAGAACAGTGATTTTTCCCTCCCCCTCCTTTTCACTGCTTGAGCTTCAGCATCCTCTCAGGGCATGTGTGTTCCCACTGCAAATAAGAACACACACTGCACAGAAACCATACATATATGAGCGTGCGCTGCATGGCTGACACTTTTTTTGAAAGAATTTTCCAGTAACTGGCCCATATACATCACTGCCTGTTTAACTCAAGCCATTCAGAGTAAGTACCGTGCGCAAGGGTACGACAGCAGCATTATGGTGCAGGGTGTGAAAGAGCCCATTTCTGGTAACAAGTGCTTTCTGAGCTGCTGGCAGAGCTGGAAGTCATAGGCTCCATTTTTATTTCTCAGGTACAACTGCTTATAGTGCAGATCAAACATCTAATATTTTTTAATTTAAATCATTGCCTACACAGTTGTTTTTGGTCCAGGTTGACAAGTACTGTAGCTAAATCCTTTATTTCTGAGTGCTGGCAGAACTTTGTCTTGACTACCATGAAGCTTTTCTGCCTGCTGTTTTACATTCCCATCTATCTTCTCTTCTTGTCTCTCTCCACTGGCTTTCTGTAGCTTCCCATAGCCGCCCGAACCCAAGTTCAAAAATTTGTTTACTGCCTAGTAGAGAGGGAAGGGTTCGAACTCTGATACTAGTACCAAGACCACCATGCTCCTCCTCCTCTGGCTTCTTGGACACTTCATCTCAAATGAGCTCCCTCTCTCCTGGAGACCTGCTGAATCCCTTTCATTGTTCTCCAAACACATCTCTTTGGACTCTTTTCTCTCTAGATCTTCTAATTGTTCTCTAAACTTCCATGGCATCATCTTTCATGGTCACGTTTGCACTTCCTAACAGTTCTAAAGGCAGCTACACATATAATGTGTTGGACATACTTAGCTACAAGAACTGTGTATCTGCATCAATAAATCTTTGCATTTTCTGAAATGCAATTTTTTTCTTCTAAGACATACATGGCTTTGGAGGAAAGTATATGCTAAGGGACTAAATGTGATATAAATGTTTAACCAGCCTGACTGCACCTGTTTATATCATTTATCCTTAATTGTGAAAGACTGGCATCCAATCCAGGGGAGGTTTCATAGCCTAGAACCCTCTGCCTCCAGGACAGAATCCAGACCACCATGACCGTGACCAAGATAAGTGATTAACAAAAACAGATGGATGGATGGATGGCTGGATGAATGGATGTGAAAAATCAGATATTTCAGGGTTAAATGTTCTGAAGGGAATTAGTCACAGTTGCTGAGCTGTGCCTCAGGCTCTCAGAAACATCAGAAAACTAAAAAAAACGCTGCAAGAGAATTACTCAGATTTTATTTACTTTGCCTTTATTGAAGTTACAGGGATCTGCACAGTCTGAGGGAGAAGCATTGCAAGAGTGGCTGATTTGTGGAGGGTTGACCAGACCCATGGCTCTCATAGTTTTAGTTTATCCAGATTTTGAGACAGAGAAAGAGTGTAAAAATTATTTTCTAAGTGTCTCCTTGCATTTCCTAATGTGTGTTTATGCAGGTGAATGAGAAGCCAAACTGTTGACTTGAAGTAGCCACTTAGCCTTAACTGTCTTAGTAAAAATCCAGGTGGTCAAATGGGTTGAGTTTGAAATGATGGGTTAGGTTAGTTGCTTTGGATAAAAGCATCACTTGAGCAATTTAAACAATATTGTAAATAATAAATGTGATGACCCACTTTATTGAAAAGCAGTAAACCCTTAGGGGAGGTTTTTTTTAATAATTAAAATAAATATAATGGAAGTCCTGATAGAACATCAAGAACATAAAAAATGTTAGTCCAAGACAGGCCAAACCTCAGTCATTCTAACTCCCATGAAATCATGCAAAGTATTCGACCGAAGCTCGACTATCAACGTCTCCCAGTTCTTCCAAGTCATGTTCTAGTGGAACCCCACCATTACTTGATATGAGCAATTAACCAGTAACTCGTTCTTCTGAAAAATTTATTTTAGTTGTCCCTGCTTTTCATCACCATATGTTTACTGTCTTTAAAAATGTGCAAAGAACATGTCAAGAATCTTCTGTGTGGTCCACCATGAGGATCTTGCCCAAAAGAAAGGTCAGACACGTGATTTCAGGCAGACAGTCAATACAAAACCACACCTTAATACACTCGGTCTGTTGGGACATTTTATTTTGCCAGTTCTGGCTGAGATCAAAAGATAGTTACAGATCACCTAAACAGTAATGACTGGAGAAGTTATAACTTACATTTTAACCCTAAATAATAAGAATTGTAACATACCTAAGATGAACCTTAAACGTATTTTAGCATTTTCAGCTTTACAGAGCAGGTCAATGTGTGTGCACTAATAATGATTATGTACAGTCTTTGGATGAAAACTTTCTTGATCGTAACAGGTTTAATGCCCAAATGCAAGATCACAGCCTCCATGCAGATTCAAACTGTTAGTTTCACAGAAAATGACCTTTCCCATGTAAAAGGGTGGAAGCAATACGGCGTGAGTTACCAGCAAGTTACTCTCTCCTTCTTCTTCTCTGCCCCTCTCCATGTAACAAAAACAGATCAAGCATTGAAAAGTGCAGCAATTCAATGAGTAAAGTATATTTTCCATTAACTGAAAACATTCCTCACTCTCGCTTCTCCAGGTCAGGGTCACAGGGGTCCCAAAACCTATCCTGGAGCGATAGGGCGAAAGCTTAGTTAGGGTACAGCTCAGACAGGGTGCCAGTCCATTAGAGTAGGTTAGTAACATGCACGCACTCATACTAGATACAGTTTAGAGTGGCCAATTCACTTGGAACATGTGTCTCTGGACTGTGGGAGGAAATGAAAACAACCAGAGGAAACCCACACAATAAAGGATTGAACAGAAGTTCCACACAAACTGAGGTGAATCGAAACCTACGTCCAAACAGCCCAGGTGATGTCAGGCAAGAGTTGTCCCTGCTGTGCTGTCATGTCTCCCCACATGATAACATCTGTAAGAATTAAATTCATCATATTATACCCTTTAAAACAACCTGTTAAATATCTTTCACAGTACACATTTGTTAGACATCTTTTTTTGCATCCATAAAAATCATTAAAAATCATTTCTGTTTCTTAGTGCTCTCTGTTACCTTTCCAAAGTTTTCTCCAGTCTTGAGAATTGCAGTATATGAAATGTGCATATTTTGGAAAAAAAACACATTATATATTATATTTTCCCGACAGCCAGAAGGCCTCTCATGGTTGATTCACTCCGTACTTTGACTCACAAAACATTTTTCACGGTAGCTAAGACAGGAATGAGTGTACCTGGCTGCATCTCCAGGTGACTGGTATGAGTCATGCCGCCTGATGTGTACACTTTGCCGAAACCAGGCCACATTAGCCACCGGATGCTAAACCATAAATGCCTTCGAGGACTGCAGACAGGGCTGTGAAATGGTCGGCATCAGGGGGTTCTTTCATGGTGCGTTGCTGATGCTATTACTTCTGTTGCTGCTGGTTCCAAAGTGTATCAGTCTTAATGGGACCTATAAAGGCAGGATTGGCCTATAAATGTTTTTTGCTCATCTCCCTGTGAATGTAAAAGTCTTCTAAATTGTTCAGACTTGGCTTTTGAATAAATGTGTTCATTTTTTCCATGTAATGTGTACTAATTTGAGTCTGTGCATATTTCTTCATCTTTTCCTAATGTTGAGGAGAATATAATAAACACTGTAAAGTAGACTAACATCTCCGGTTCCCATCCCGGAGTCCACCCATTAGGAGACTTCCAATTCTCCTTCGGATGAGGCCCACCTGCATGAAGGAGCCTCATCAGGATGCTGATAAAAGGATTTCTTGTGTTTTACTAGCATCAAGATGTGTCTGAGTTTGTTCCTGTGCCTACCTGTTTGCCCATGAAGAGTTTCACTTTCTGCACCTGAATCCACCCACGTTCTTGTCCAGTGCCCTGTCATGTAGGCCTTGCGAGGAAGTGTAAAACACCTTTTTTTTCCTTAAACCAAAAGTGCAGGTGAATTTTCAAGTTTTGCTCGAGTTCGGGGCTAGACCTCAACTATCATAAACTGATAACGTGAGTTTTCACGCTTCTCACAGTAAGAAATACAGTTGAAAGAAGTCTGAAAAATGCACAGCTACAGTCCCTTGAAGCCAGCCTGGATTCGCCATTTTTTACGGCAGATTTTCGCTACAGCTGATTTGTACCTGAAGCACCACCGTGTCTTACAACCCAAATAACTACTTTGGCGAATAAAACAAGAAGAGGCTGAGCGAAAACTCAGAAACCCACCGACAGTCTGAATTAGCATCACGTTGGTCTGTGCAGCCTTGTATTAAAAAAAAAAAAAAAAAAAAAAAGCTTTTTTGAGTCACAGGAGCTGCTCTGCTGAGATGCCCTGAAGCATATTACCTAAAATGAATTTATCAAGTAATATACCCAGCTCTAGGGAAAATCCATGTTACACCGGACAAGCAATCCAATGACAACTTTAACCATACATTAACAATGTTAAAACGTTCAGAAATCGTCCGTACTACGTCTAACTTTATTTATTTTAGCCGAAAAGCCCCCGATACCCCTGATGATTTCTAAGTGCAGCCTGTCAGCTATGAGGATGAATTATTAAACGGGTGGGATCGTTTATCAAAGGAATTAAACAAAGTGTTTTCGTTTAGGATCCTGTGTCCAATTAGTGGAAGAACTGCTCCACAGTACAGCAACGCCGCCGCCACGCTTTCATTCCCGAGATGCAAACGCTGCCACTGCTGCAGCTTGATACAGTTGTGCAGGTGCAATTCGTACCGTGTTTGCCGGTCTTCCGTGTACGCCGGGGTTTCGGTTTACTAGGCGAAGTTTAACCCATCCCTTATCTGCGATGCCAAATAAGAAAGTCGTTGTTTTATTCATCTGCGCTCATTTTCTTTCCCTTAAGCATTGTTCAAAGAAAACAAAAAGGACATACATTTTTTAATAAGGAGAAAAAGGCTCCCAGTTGGTAGAAAAGTGGCGCAGACCTAATGAATGGATTCTCTTTCTTTAAAAATGCGTGTCCCTTCCACACCGCCCTGAGGGTCCTGGCGGGGGGCCGTGCCCAGACTTTTGCGAGTCCGTAAGTCACGTATGTGTAGCGAAATGGAGGAGCTCAAAACCTTTCTGCTGAGGGGAACCAGGGGCACAAATTACACCAAGATTGTGTGTAAAAATGGCAGATAGGCAACAAAAAAACTTAAGGCTGTCATTGTTGTAACTGGCATTTCTGCCAAATGCTCAGGCCAAGGGTATGAATACCCAATAAATTTTTAAGTTACAGTAAATATCAAGAAAAAAAACAAAAAAATGACGTGTTGAGGCCAGGCTCACCAGGATTCAGCCATTTTGTGTCTCACCAGTAGGGGACAGTTTTACAGCCCTTTTTTGTCCTGATGTGTTACATCGCGTCTGGTCCCCTGGCTGCTTCTGGGTTTTGGTCTGATGACAAACTGCTCCATAACAGCGCACTCACAGTTAGGAGTCGAACAGGACCCATGCGCAGCTCCGGGGATTTCACTTAAGACATGCACTCCTGACATTCTGTCAGTCCACCAAAAATGCAACAAGAGCACCATTTTAGCTGTCAACTATGTCTTCATCTTACAATTAAATTTCATACTGCATTGATCACATGCTTTTCTCCAACGTGACTTAATGATACTATGTAGTATTTTAGTAGTATCTTTATGTCCCAGATAGCTTACAGTGCTGGATGCATTATAAGTATTCTGCCGACAGTCATTCACTCATCTATGCCCCAGTGCAACACACTATAAGCAATTTAAGTCACCTACATAGCTGAAACACATATCATTGGACTGTGCGAGCAACCCCCCCCCACACACACACATAAACGGGGGAGAACATACAAGCTCCACACAGACCGAGCGGGAATAGAAAAAGCACGTCCTCTCACGCCATTCAGGCGCTGTGAGACAACAGCACTATGTCACCGTCTCAACCAGATTTTACTTTAAATGTCTTTTTTTCCCCATTAGAAGCCTGCTAATAAAATCAGAGAGAAAATTGGAGGCATCACTGAAATTTTGTATGGGTTTTAAAAATCTCTCAGCTTTGAAACATCAAAGGCAAAACACAATAATGGTATGTTATGGACATTTATTTTTAACCCCGGCAACTGAGTCCATTGATTTGTCATCTGAATCGGAGGGAAACACCAGAAATAAGATACAGTACACAAGGTCCATTCAAAAATCATTCAGACTGACAACATAGCTGCTAAGTGACACTGTGCTTCAGGACTGCAGTGGAGTGGAAGTTCAGCAGACTTCTGCTGACTTTGTGTGACCAGTCACAAGTGCGTCACGTTTCACATTCGGTCAAGATGAGTGACACTATTCAGGCGTGAGTCCTGCATCGCTTCTTCTCACTGAAAAATCAGAACATGCTTGTACACATCCAATGTGTGCAACAGTTCCTTACGAAACACCTCATCATCTAAGGTCAGCAGCCTGCATTTTCGCCTGATATTGTCTCCTGCAACTATTTTCTTTGTCCAAAAATCACTACTTTCTCTTTCTAAAAATCATAATGGTGCCGAAAGGACAGCAATTTCTTTGCACAGAACTATGTCAGTGTCCACCCGCCCACCCACCCACCCATCCATCCATCCATCCATCCATCCATCCATCCATCCGTCCATCTATCATTAACTGCTTTACCCTGATCAAGGTCCCTGTAGTCCAAAGCCTGTCCCAGAATCATGAGGCACTGGGTTATGAAATTACACCCTTCCAGTGCTGCACAAGTTGAGGTACATGGAAAACCCTTTTTTTCGGTTACGCAACACATAACAACAAACAACTGCAAACTGTCATTGGTCTTGACCAAACGTGAAATGTGACAACCTTATGACTGGTCACATAGAGACAGCAAAGTTTCACTGGCCTTCCATCCCTACCAAGGGTCCCAAACTGCAGCACGATCTAGTGGCAGTTAATCGGTCCGGAGACTTTTTGAACAGACCTCATACACAGCTTTGAAGCAAGCGTAGCGATGTGACCTGTCACCTAGATAGAAGTGGTCTCTGTGGGTCCCCACAAGTGATTCTGAGAGTTCTGCAATGAGGGGAAACATCAACGAAAGCGAAAAGCTGGAACAAGTTCTCATTTCTCTAGCAGAGGTGAGTCTCAATAACACAACGTAATAATAAATACAGCAAAAAAAAATTATTTCTGAACAAAAATGATGTGTCCATCTGAGTGTACAGTGCAGGTTCTGGTCATCTGTTTTTTACCTGGCCTACAGGGAGTGGTTATGAATACGAATGCATGTGTGGTGTTATGAACGTGTTCGGCACACTGGGGTCCTACCCTAAAATACCTTGTTGAGACTTATACTTCAGAAAATACAGTAAATGCATTATTAAATATACTAAATATTTCTGTGGGCAGCATAGTAAAAGTTATTGTTTTCATTTGTTTGGGTCATAGAATGTAAAAAAATATTTACTGATACCCTTTTGCCTATTTTCAGTTCAGAGTTGCATTTATCCACTTAGTTTAGGTTCATAGGCCAATCTGGGAAAAAACTGTATACCTATTTCCAGGGCCACAGTACAGAGGATTTGACAACTGCTAGGTTAGTGTATAAAAAAGTGTGACAATCAACACTTTGACTTAAAAGATGCCGTGAGCCCATTTTATCTGTACTGTTAAAGATGTTGGAACAAGGAGTATGAAATCATTTCCAGAGATAAATTGCACAATACTGTGCATATACTCCTTACTTGTGATATTCACAAGCTACATAACAATTACGCCTTAACATGCACAGCCCAGCGTAGTTTTACTTTCTTTATTAAGCTGGAACTGCAGTACTATAATGGTTGGAGCGATCAGCTTGCAACTGTGAGACTTTGGATTTGAATACCTGCTGTGAGGCCCATGGTCATGATACTCAGTGTTCCAGAAAGAACAATCCGGCTGGAACTAATTGTAAGCAGCTCGGTTTACAAACCTAGTAAAATGTAGTTAACCATTACAAGCCATTTGTTGTTCCTTATCGGCACTGTCAGGTCATTATTGACCCACCCAACCTACCCATTCAACAGTACACATTCCAAAATCCTAAAGTCACGTGTCACGATCAGTAAATGGATAAATATCCTTGGTTTGGCTTAGTGTGTTAATACCTAAGAACATTCATAAAAATCATACAAAGTGAAATGGGTTTTATTGAAAGAAAACATGGCAAATGTTTTTTTTTTGGGAAATAAAAATGCAGAATTATTTTTATGCTGTTTGGCAAAAGTCTCTGAAATAGTCAATGAAATGACTTTTTTTTAAAAATAAACCTGCAGAATTGTAAAATAAATTTTTATGCTATTTAGCAAAAAAAAAAAATGGTGAATTAAATTAAAAATTCTTCGGAGTCTTCTGATGACTGAGACAGAAACAGTGCACAAAAAGGATGGTATTCAATGAGGGCCAAAATAGGCTCTATTTATGTAGCTCCTTTAAAATGAATGTTCACTTTTTTGCATTCGGGGTGACTTCAGGAAAAGTCATTGAGCTTCAGGCTGAAAAGATGACATGTGTGGCATTTTTACTGCACGCAAACAGCAAAACAGGTCACATATGACCCGTACAGGATGTGAGGTTTAAATATAGATGTGTGATATATTTATATTATTTTTAGAATATGAGCACTGGATGACATAATTTAATTAATTTAAATATATATTTATATACAGTACTGTGCAAAAGTGTTAGACATGCAACTTCAGTGTCTGTTGAGAAGTACAGGTAGATTCTTGTCTACCATCAGGGAGGTTTCTGGTCGGTCCCAAATTCATTCTGCAGCCTGAGAATGACCTCAAACACCCAATCTCAGTCATACACAACTATCTTCAGCAAAAAGAAGGAATCCTGCAACAGATGGTGTGGTCCCCACAGAGCCCTGACCTCAACATGATCAAGTCAGTCTAGGAGGACATGCAGAGACAGTCAAAGTCTGCAGAAAAACTGTGGCCAGTTCCTCAAAATGTTTGGAAGAACCTACCAACCTCTACCTTAAACTGCATGCAAGTTTGCATAAGAGAATCGATGGTATTTTAAAGGCAAAGGGTGGTCCCACTAAATATTGATCTGATTGAGGTTGTTTTTTTTGTCTACTGCACTTTTTAGAAGGTTTATAGGTTTATAGTATTCATGGCATTATTTTTGGAACCATCCTCGCTTTATAGCATTTTTCCCGCAGGTGCCTAAGACTTTTGCACAGTACTGTATAATGGGGACACGACCACATATAACTATGCGCATAGATGGAAACTTAATACCAGAATATTCCAGTAGGGAACACTTCACCATATATCACACACACCTTCAACTTTTATAACACTAGAAACCACTGGACACCACATCAGTCCTAACACACACGCCTACTTACAGCTAACAAGCACCTAGTCGCCAGGACTCTCCTATTTATACCTCGTCTGTCTGCAGAAGGAGGACTTCCCTGGAAGTGAGCCATGGAGACCATAGCAATCCATTTCCCCCAACTTCCCCCACCTACAAGCTCCAGAATAAAGAAAAAACAAAACCAGAAACCCAGAGTCTGTGACCCGTTGTCCCCTGAACCAGTCCAGTTGTCACACGTTCCATCACCAGACACCAGTACCACTGACATACCGGAGGGGCCAGTCCCGCTCTTCTAAGGCACTAAAAACTAAACTTGCTAAACTTTGCTTCATCTCAACTTAAAATTGTTCTATTGAAGCACTTCATAAAAACCCAACCCATGTCTGTCAGATGCAATATAAAAACTGACAATAAGAAGAATCATCTCTTTGTTAGCAAAAAATCCCAGCAATGAGAAACTGAAAAACTCACCCTGCTGTAACCATGTAGGGGTTATTTTCAGAGCAACGAGACAAAGGGATTAGAAGAAGGCATTATCTGGATTTTTAATTTAATTTACCTCCTATGTTATTAAA
Organism: Arapaima gigas; assembly: GCA_900497675.1. Classification (NCBI taxonomy): domain Eukaryota; kingdom Metazoa; phylum Chordata; class Actinopteri; order Osteoglossiformes; family Osteoglossidae; genus Arapaima; species Arapaima gigas. The sequence continues at coordinate 264,895 of UFQX01000105.1, forward strand.
ACTGACGCGACATAGAAGGGATTTAACAACCAATCAACTAAATTGAAATCTGCAGCAGGGAAATTTATTTGCACTAGAAGGTTCTAGAATGCTCATTACATAGTATTTCCTTCATTATAAGTGGGTCAGACAATCCAGAGGAATTTCTGTGAAAGACCTCAGTGTAGAGTGAAGCTGTTTTATATTCTTTTGCATTTTCTGGTGTTTGGTTACTCAGATCAAAGCACCAAAAAAAATGTAAATGGATAATAAAACTAATTTTCCCTCATAGATTTAAACTTCAAATATTACTATTTAAAACACTGCTTCACGCCTTTTGTAATTTTAATGGAATGGACAGTTCAAATAAACTTCAGCTGTCAGTAAACTGTTCACAGGAAAAAAAGATTTTCTTCCAAACAGAAGCTATTACATGTTTTTGTATATATAGTTTTTTTTTTCTTTTTTTTACCTGATATACATACTGCAGTAACAGAATATAAGGAGGCTGCAGTCAGACTTGAATGTCTGACAACTGTCTGTCCATCATTTTACATGAAAATATTTGAGACGTAATGTGCTAAAATGAGAGAAGCTTTTATCATTTAAGCTTGCATATTATTTAAGCTTACATAACATAGCACATTATGTCCATGTACAATGTAATTTTGTAAAATGTAATTTTTTTGTCCCATTTAATAGAGTTCACAATGATTTCTTGTTGCTGATTGTATAACTTTAATTAACATTCTGCTGGAATTTTTTATTTTTGCAATGAATCTCCCTAATATAACCTCCCCGTCTGCAAACGGGGCATATTTTTATCCCCATGCATGTAAGGGTCTTCTAAGGTTTCTTATTATTTTTTTTATTCATTTTTCAGAAGAGTGGTAACAGTTGGTCTCTGTACTAAAAAATATAAACCAGAACTTCATGCCTTGGTGGTCCTTTTTTGAGCAATTGGATGCTTATCGAGAGCTTTAACCAGCTGAGGAGCACAAAGGCACCTCAGCATAGAAAGGATGGCGGCAGACAGGTGGACCAGGCCTCCCCTCCTTGTGAGGGACCTTTGTGTCCCACACGCTGCATCAAAGGCCACTGTGGCTGCATAATCAGATTAGTGTTTGTCTGCGTCAGATCCTCTTCCAGCCATTGATCCCTATTCGGCCGAGGGCTCAGCATCCTCCCGCCACCGCACTGCCGGATCGCCGGCCTCTTCCCCTTCACCTCCCGGGACTCTCCTTAGATCACAGAGCAGCAGCACACAGCATACATCCATGGGGAACCACACAGAGCCCTAAGGAAGTATCAGAAGGAAGTGAAGGAGGAAGTTTCTTTGGAAAGGTGACATCATCAGCAACAACCAGTGGAAAGAAAAGCGAGATTTATTGTCTATGTGTACAAACTGCTTTACATTTCAGGACTACTACTGACTTTACTGGGTAACATGGAGACCATTAATGTGTTTCCTGTGTCAGCTCTTGATACATGTATTAAATATTGTCAATCTGGCACTTTTACAAAATACCATTTCACTTGTGACTCGGGGTTAATGTGTGTTTAGATGCACATGGAGGTGTGGTTTTCAATGTGTCAGTAAGACTTGTAATCTGTAACAGCAACAGGGCTTGTTTTCACAATAAAATGTAGCATAATAGCAGGACATTGCTCCAAAACTTTCAGACAATAACCTCGTAAATATGGAGGACACTGCAAGCAAAGTTACTATTATGCAATTCTTTGGATAAATCCATATTATAAGAATCAGCCCGTATGCACCAAAATACACTCTCACGGGTCTTTCCCTTATCACGTAAAAATAAAAGGATCATCCCTGTTTTCAAAGGTCCATCCTTTCAACCCTTCACGTCAGCTGACCAACACATTTCTAACACATAAAATGTTTTATTGGTCAGTTTTCTCTCACCTCACAACGTACTTCACTGGCACATTCGAGCCCAAGCATGACCTCAGCTGAGTACATGTGAATACATGTGAGTACATGCGAGTACATGCACCCAAGTCCACTGACACACAGCCTTATAATCACTGATTTCTGGGGGGGGGGGGGGTCTCGACGTGTGATTTTCCATATATTTTAATGTGAAATGTGATATGCTGAAAAATGCACTTGAAAAAAATCATCAGAGTGCCATCCAAACTGAACATTAAAATATTCCTGTTTATCAACAGTTCCAAAAACTGCTCACTGACAGTATGACTAAAACATATGTCATTAAAAAGGAATGTACAGAGCCAGGGGCAGCGGAGAGCGTGGTGGTTAGAGCCGTGCTCCTATTACCAGAAAATCCACATTGCAGCTCCCTGCTTAAGCTGTGATTCCCCTGAATAAGGTGTTTCGGTAAAATTTACCCACCTGGATGTATGAATTCACACTAACTTAGTATACAGAGTCTAACAGAGCTGTCAGATAAAAGCATATACAGGATGTGCTTCCTGACACGGACTCTGAATTTATTTAAATTATTTTTTCAGAATGAGCCAAACAAGCCAAACAAGAGAAATACAGCGTCTTTAAAAAAAAAATTAATAGCGTGTTAAATTTTATTTTATTTACGGAAGTATAATAATGCACTTAATTTATGCATTGGAGTATGAACTGAACATGGTTGGATGGTTGGATAAACCATTCATGCTTAATGCAGCATGTAGCTGTAATAATTAGTGTTCCACAGATTTCATTTCTTGTCCTTTGTCTGTTTTTTTAAAATTTATTTATTTAATTTTCATTCCGGGGGTAGCCGGAACCCCTGGGGTCCAAGGCATTTGGAAAATTTATATCATCACAGTTCAGTTCTGTCCTTATTAGAATTTCACCGCAGCAAGCAACTGTCAGTCAGCTGGACGAGGATATCCAACGGATGGCGCGAGAGGAGTCACTTGGATGTGGATTTAGAACCCCGGCCAGTCACATCCTCCAGCGGCAGACAGATTTAGGCACTGCGACACAGCGAGTGCTGCATCACTGTCAGGCAGCAGGAACATCTTCCCTCAGCGGCACGTCGGGGTGTCGCATCCCACCAGAATCATTGTCCCTTTAGAGCATCCTTACAAATGTGGCGAGGCAGCCACTTAAGGGAGGGTAGCGTTCTTTTAATCATCCTGTAATAGTATTAAAACTTCAGCATGCTGTTGATTTTTTTTAACAGAAAATCCATTTTTTATTTAACATTATCAACAGCAGTCAGTGTTCTGACGGATCCAGGAAGAAACAGGTGTCCACAGTATAATGACAGCTTTCGAGACAGAGCTACAAAGCCCAGTACTGTATCTGCCTGCATATCATACTTGTTTAGGCAAGAATGCTTCCGTTTGCCCAGAAAACCATGGTCCATTGTTTGTTTTGCAAATCTGCTTATAAGAATGCGCTCATATTTTAACACTTTCAAAACTGTGAGTGTCGTAACTGATGAAAACAGTTCTGGTTGGGAGCCACTTATCCCATCCTGGGTTTTGCTGCTGCCGTCTTCAAACCCTCCATTTCTTAAAAATTTGAAATCACCACCTGTTGTACATCTAACACATCAGATAAAATGACACACAGCCTAAAAAATAACATGAATGATAACCACTGAGCTACAGGGAGACAGAGAGGAACAATTGGCCTTTGGACATCAGATGTATGTTATCTGTCTAGAAATTTGTAGTGTGCTGTACTGTAGATCTGCATTTTTAAAATCTAAGCAGGATTGGAGGGTATTTTAGACCACAACACAGTCCCCTACTTACAAACTTGCTGAACCCAAGACAAGGTTTGTTACTCAGAAAGTTTGTAAGTCAAGTGTGACATGGAGTGGGTGAGAGGCTTATCATCCATTCTGCATGCAGCCACTTGTGAAACAAATCATAAAAATATGTGTAAATAGTGGCACTGAATTCAGCAGCTCGTGTGTGTGTCTACATCTTTATCGCTCTGGCTGGTGGTGAAATGCCCTCTTTATTCTCTAGTTGCATGTATCTAAAGATGAATAAATAAGGCAACAGTGGAGTTTTTCGAAAAGGAACAGAGCAATGGACCCTCTCTCTCTCTCTCTCTCTCTCTCTCTCTCTCTCTTATTTACTTGCTGAGCATCCTCTGCGTGGTGAGCCAGGACACCTCATGCACATGCCCTGCAGGGGTATTTATAACAAGCTGGAAATGCAAAAGCATAGTAAAGAGCCCAGAGCCAGAGTAGGGTGTTGATAAACTTAAGACAAGTCTTTCTACCTCTGTTGAAGTGAAGCTTCGGTGCACAATTTGAACTGGAATGCATGGTCTCTTTATGAAAAAAATTATAAAACGACTCCAAAAAAGTCAGTAATCGCAAAAAGTTTTCACGAAAAACTGAGAAACCAGGGACCGGCCACATTTGAGTGAATTGTTCTATTGACTTCGTTTTTTTTTCCGCATCAAAATTAATTCTGGAAAAACATTCATTGATTATTGACCGACTGTGAGCCTTAGTGCAGCCGTGCCTTTTTTCTACCTGTACGTGGAATAAATACAATTCCACTTCAAAACCGTATTCGCAGCAATGCTGTATATCAGTTGTCACTTCTGCCCACTATGAACAAACAGCAGCCTACTTCAGCAGTAATAACCTTGCAGAACGGGAACACAGACAATACCAGCGGATTCATGTTATTTTTTTCTTGGAATATGTCATTACACATAGTAAAACAGTCTCCTCGGCTATCAAACCAGCTCCTTGTCGAGGTAGCTATACAACTACAGCTCCACTGCCTGACGTGCAGATCGGTACTAGACAACAGCACGGTCATGCGCACCTTAAAAAGGCCCACAACTTTCCGCATTGCTTTTCCAAAGTAAAGAAAAACTACTACCCACCATGCTGGGAGCACTGCTGTAAACTACAAGGTTGTGGTAAAAGCTGCCACAGACTGTTTAAACACAACCAAATCTTTAAATACACGGAATGGCTGTTTAATGATTAAATGCAGGCTGGCCTTGCCTAAGTGCATGGCTTTTACTCGCCAGTGCTATAAAACTGCACGATTAAATGCAGATTACAACCGTGCTGTTTCACGGTTATGTGCGTACAGTTGCCGCGTAGCTGTGTGGTTAAATACGGACAGCTAAAGTACAACACGGGGCTCTGTGTGACAGAAAGCAGCGCTGGTCCTTTTGGCTGCGCTGCTTTCAGTCCCTTGAAGTGTGGGGCTACGTTGTCAGCCACCTGCAAATCCATTATGTGATTATTATGCATAAAAGGGGAATAGAAAATCCCAGGTAGGAACGACACAGTTCCGGCTCTTCTCCTGCGTGCCACCCGGCCAGATAATCCTGGGAGAGGACAGAAAGCTTATTACGCCTTGGCTGTGTTTAACCCCTGCCAAGACCTGTCTGAGAGCCCAGCTCGCTTCAAGCGCTTGACCCTTACTGCACTCCATCACAGTAGCATGGTTTCTTCAGAGGGCAAGTCTGTGTGTTTGAGTATCATCGTCTCTCCTCACCTTATTTTCATGAACCGGGACCCATATGAGACCTTACGGATGTTTATACTCGTGAATGTGTGTATGTGTGGGTGTCTGCTCTGGCCTGTTCTAGTTTATTATTATTTGGATAATTTTTTTTTTGATGGACCCTTTGTTCTGGTAGTTGTTTGTTTGGGTCCTGACAGATCTCAATAAATACTATTAACTAAGCAGGGCTCCCGTGAGATGTTGGTTGATGCACATGTCAGAGAGAACCCATCTGTTTTCAGTCGTGTCAAATGGAAAGCCTGTGAGGTAAAATCTTTAATCGGTAGGATATTAAGAACAATGCTATGTTGCAACTGATGCAGCACATACACCGATCGAATATATATCCTCAATCTTTTACTCCTCTGGGTAGCAAACTTACTCACTCACTGTTGACTCACTGCCAGGATCATGGTAGTCTGGAGCGTTTTCTGAAAGCACAGGTGAGTAGACTAGTGAGGTCACACGTTGGACCGGATGCCTCTCTATCACAGGTTAGTCACACACATTCATTCACTCACACACATACACAGATAACGGAAAATTCAGAGCCACCAAGTTACCTGAAATACATTTTCTTTAGACTGGGGGTGGAAACCAGCGCAATTGGAGAAAACCCACAGATACAGGGGGAGATCATTCAAACGTCACAGACTGAGCCAGATTCCAGTCAACATCTGAACAGTTACGTTGCCCTTATGGGATTCTGCCACCGATAAATCTTTTTTTTTTCATTCAGTCAATGTTGACCAGAACTGTAAATTTTAACCTGCTGCAGCTGAGTGGAATCTTACTCTATGATTAATAAAGTTTCGTTCATCCATCCATTCATTCATTCATTCATTCATTCATTCTTCTGGGAGTGTCACATTTTGTGACCTGTTAGGCAGCTGTGTGAAATTCCCGAATCTCTGCAAGGTGACAGCAGTTTATCTCAGTCCCACCATGCAAAGTTCCCACTTCCATGTTTTTCTGTTTCGCTGTTGACTGCTGTCACTTTGCCCCGTTTCCACCGAACTGACAAGCGCTTTATGTCTTCTGTCTGCTTGAGGCCAGGGGTGGACAAAGTGAAGCACTTCTACTTAATTTGTGGCACGAGGCAGCGATGGGAGGTCTTGACCCAAGACTGTGTTTGGTACACAAAAACCTGTGATCTGCCCATTATTTAACCCGTGTCTGAAGGGTTTCGTGAAGTTGGTTTCTCAGGAGCAGAAAATGCTGGTGGTGACGTCAGGATTGAAATAAATATCATTAATCTAGGAGATGGGAGAAGAGCAACAGTGAAATTCTCCAGAAAGAAATATAAGCATATTCATGCTTATGCTCATATTCGTGGTTGGCTTGCCAAACTTGGGGGGGAGGTGTGTGTTAAACCTTGTTATGTAACACATACCACATACAGTACAATGCTAGCAGAATACATGAGCCATAAGCAACGCCCATCACACTATCTGTAGCTCCTGTCTCCTCTGCAAAAAAGACGCAGGAGATAGACATTCAGCAGTGCCGTGCTGCAACACAGTCTAGCAGAAAAATCACAACATTCCACTCTGCTTAATCTCATAGTCCAAGACAACTCGTTCACCGATCTGACAAAACATATCTTTAGCGGTGCAATACTTCAGTGCCATTTTTCGTACACTCGCAGTCTGAGTGCCAGCTTATTTCATCATACAAACCCACAGCTCCATGCTGCCCCGCTGATACAATCACACAGTGCAGTCATGATTCATGTTACCACCCCATAGTGCCCGCTGTGGTAACTGCTCAGATCTCTGAGGATCTTCCCCTGACTTTAATCACATTGCCTTGACCAGAGTCTCCTGCTTACAGAAAGGAATTAAATTTAAGCGGTGAAAGACAGCGTGGATAATGGGAACCATACATAATCAAAACATGTGCATAATTCTCTCTTTATTTTCCCTGTTGAGCCAAGGTTTGGGAAATTGCTGCAGAGACACAAACAGCTGCCAAAAAAAGCTGATTAATAAATTGTTCTGGGCTCATTTTGAAAAGCCGTTTGCTTAGCCTGCTTTTCTTCCAGCTTGCAGACTTTTATCATGAGCTATGAATATTTCATAAATTCAGGCTCTCCCTGTTGTGCTAGCAGCTTAATGTTTTAATTCAAATGACTGATGGGTGTTCCAGCACAATAAAAAAAAAAAAAACTAAAAACAAAGAGAAATTACCCAAGGAAAACATAAGCACTATTAACATATAAAAAGGGACAAATTATGCAATATTGAATAATGATGTGACGACAAAGTGAATGAAGGAGGAGGCTGACGGTGGGAGTGTCGGGAACTCCAGGTCTGTGCTGAGCCAAGCTGTAAACAAACATGACTTTTTTGTCCATATGTCTTGACTTGGAGTAATTCAAACAATTGAGAGAGCAGGGGTGGGGATGAGGGTGGCCACCCCTTCTCTGTCAATGAGGATGTAGGAACCTGCTGAAGGTGTATGGGATGCTGCGGCTCATGGCTGATGGGTCTATTTGTTTATGTGCTTTGTAGCACAGATATAAACACTTAAAAAAAGACAGGATGGGATGGGACCACACTACTGGTTGTACCCTGGTCTTGATGTTCCACATTTTACTGACCTCAGTTTTCAAGTCCTTGTACTCACAAAGTTTTTCAGTTTCTCTTAACAAGATGTTTGGAACAGCTATACCCATCAGTAGTGAGGTGTCCTCTTTCTTTTTGTGCAGCACTATGTTGGGATGGTTGGGATGGTTTGCTGGTAACATGCGATCTGTAACTATCGGCAAGTCCCAACTTATAGCGATATCTCTGATATTGGCAAACTTCTCAGGATTATGTTCGGGGGGCTTGTCAGTCACTTACTGTTTGCATACTGCCCAGTGAACATATCTGGCCACCTTGTTGTGTCTTTTGGTGTATTCAGACATATGTTCCTCCACCATGTTTCACATTCTACATTTGCTGTCCGCTTGGACCTTCAGAACGTTCTTCTGAAGCTATCTGGTGTTCAGTGCCTCGTTCTGTGTTGCTATGATTAAGCTTTACGTTTCTCCTTTAAGTCCAGAATTGCAAAACCCTGGCATGGTAGTTTCCTTGTCAATTGCTGGGTTCTCTAAGGAATTGTCAATCCACTGGTTTGTCCTTCACCAAGTTTATTTTCTCTTTCTCAGTGCTGCTCTTGAGCTGTACAGGGGACTGTGCTGTGTTCTCAGCAGTGCCCGCTGTATTTGAGATTGTTTCCTTCTTTTTGTGGACACTGCTTAGCTTTTGCTGAGTCATATGATCTGACAAGCCTTAGAGTCTATGCCCAACTTGATGTAGCTGCTAATGTTGACGAATGCTGTGCTATAAGAACACTGCTGTTCAGTCAGTCCACACCTGCTATACCATTTCTTAATATTCGTTCTTTTAACATCACTTTTTGGATGATGGATTTCCTCCACAGTCAAAATTTTTCTTGTCTTTTGGTCCATCTTGTATCTCAGGCTCAGAAGATGTAAGCTGGGATTGGAACTGCAAGGCTGTCAGTAGCTATTATCTTGTTCTTTGAACTCTACTCTATGTTAAAAATTGGCCTGAAGCTTTCTTCTTCTTCTTCTTCTTCTTCTTCTTCTTCTTCTTCTTTTTCTTCTTCTTCTTCTTCTTATTATTATTATTACTAACATAACAAATTATGTTATTTGAACCTCTCATTGTGGGAGTTTACCTAATGGAGTGATTTCACAGAACACAATAATTCCATTAGGTGAGGAACATGCACTTAAAATATAATACCTGGGAATTATAGATAAATTTTATTATAGGTGCAATAGTGTTTTTACAGCCCTTGCTTTGTATTCAGTGGACCGGGGTTCAAATCCCTGCTCCACTTTTAGTAGCTCTGTGGAGAGTACTGACACTAAATTGATACAGTTTAAATGAATATAAATTGTTCAGCTGTACAGAGATGAGCAAAATGTGTGTTTGTGAGGGTGTTGTGGAGGTTCGCAGAAAGCCAGACATAGCCTGCATAAGAGATCTTATTGCTACTTGACAACAGATGCATCCAGTCAACCGCAATTTGAATTTTATTTCCTCTTTTTGTCACGTTTCATATGGTTTGCTCTAAAAGTATTCAAACCCCTTGAAAGTTATCGACACTGAATTACAAATTATAGTCACACTTTTTTCCAGTCAGTATTTTTTTATTGTGCACTCATATACTTCAACAGTACATTCTCAGGCCCAAAATAAATAATCTGATAGCAGATATTTTTACAGTAAAGATATTTTACACTTCACTACAAGTGTAGGGTGTACAACCGTGGACAGTATTTGGGCCCAAGGGCAGATTCAGCTGAAACAACTTTACGGCACGAGGGCTGAAAGCTGGTGAGGTCCCGCACTGTGGGAACCCTGCTGTCTGTGTGGGAATTGTTCCGCTTCAGAGTGTAGAACACTGTAGATCACGCCAACCGGTCCTGGTCATAACTTATCCACACCTATTTTTAATGAAGTAAATAAAGATGCTATATGCTGTGTCCGTCTAACAAAAGCACTTCTGGGAAAAAGGGACAAATCTATGGACAACCAAGATTTTTAAGCTTTACGCTTTTATCCTGCATTATGCTCACTATACTTGCCTATTTATTTATTTTTTGAGTTACTTATTAACTTGTGCATTCACCTACTTGTCACTTTATATGTATACATAATGTGTGCATGTATGATGTGTGTGTGTATTATGCTGCTGTGATCTAATAAATTTCCCTGTCATTAATAAAGTTTCATCCATCCATCCATCCATCCATCCATCCATCCATCCGTCCATCCTTTCAAAAATTATTAATCTGACCTAGCAGGCCACTACTGACCCTACTGTGTTCTCTCCATATTACTGTCTGAAGAATATCTGATGTTAGCTTGTTGTTCACAAATGAAGCGCATGAGCAGGTTAGTTTGCTCCAGCACGCTGGCGGCTCAGGGAACACCCGTGGTTAACTAGCCACACTCTCCTGCTGGTCAATAACAGAAACAGAGGCTTTGCACACTCAAGGCCAGCCAAACATGTCCCCCACAATTCGCCCCAGAGCAGTAGACTAGAACAGCTGCCGAAACCGGTTCAAACCGCGGGGTTTGTTACCAAGACGGAAAGTCTATTTTCACTCCGAAAAACATCTACCAAAAAAAAGAAAGGATGGCGAAGATGTCCCAAGGCACAGGTTGTAAATGGTACAGTTTAAAGGAGGTGGTTAAAAGGCTTCACTGTGCAGGCTCTAGAGTGCATTACACCACGTTACAAAGTGCAGTGATCCACGCACCCGGGGATCTCAGGAGACTCGAACCGGGATGTGCGCTTTGACAGTGGAATGAGAGGCCTGCAAAAAGGAGTGAACGCACATAGGCCGTAGGGCAAACAGTGCAGATGAGATGCTCGTGTGTACAGATCACACACAAGCGAGGCTGTGATAACTCAGCGTTTTCGCAAACTGGGTTCTGCCTTCAATAGTAATAAACACTCGGAATTACATTTACAGGAAGCCTGATTTGGCCCTACATTTCTGAGTCACATATGCTGAACGAGCATCGGCAGAGATAACAAAATCGATTAGGTGGTTTATTATAAGCGTTTGATGAAACGGTTTTAATAAAACTGCTCTCGTACGGGTCGCTGTCTGAATATTTTATCCTTCTCTCCAGTACACTAATCCCCTCCCCCCCTGTACTTTATCGATCAGCTCTGCTTCTTAAGATCCCACACGCAGCGCAAGGTGCATTGCAGTACCTGGGCTAACTTGTTAGGGTCAGCAGAGACAGCTCTTTTATGGACGTGCATTACTGACACACAGTTACGCAGTTATGCCCCTCTGGCTTCAGCAGCTGCTCCTGCTCTCTCTGGGCAAAGCACACCTTCTTGGCGGTGAAGCACTGCAGCAATTCCATGCATTTAGTGCCCTGTTCACTGGTTAAAATAAGTAGTATCTCGATTTTAATTTTTATATTGTGTTTAATTAAAGGAATGTAGTGCATGTTTTATTCAGAGAGAGCAACATCACTCACACAGCCATGAGTTTATCAGTTTTTGCCAGGCCTCCTTTAAAAAGAGTCTTTACCGTAGTTTTTTGCTACAGCAGTGCAGTTTTGTAGCCACACGAATGACAGGTGGAGTGAAATTCCATAATACAGTACTGTGCAAAAGTGTTAGGCATGCAACTTCAGTGTCTGTTGAGAAGTACAGGTAGATTCTTATCTACCATCAGAGAGGTTTCTCATTGGTCCCAAATTCATTCAGCTGCCTGAGAATGACCTCAAACACCCAACCTCAGTCACACACAACTATTTTGAGCAAAAAGAAGGAATCCTGCAACAGATGGTCTGGTCCCCACAGAGCCCTCATCTCAACATGATCAAGTCAGTCTGGGAGGACATGCAGAGACAGTCAAAGTGTGCAGAAGAACTGTGGCCAGGTCCCCAAAATGTTTGGAAGAACCTACCAACCTCTACCTTAAACTGCATGCAAGTTTGCATAAGAGGATTGTTGCTGTTTTAAAGGCAAAGGGTGGTCCCACCAAATATTGATCTGATTGAGGTTGTTTTTTTTGTCTACTGCACTTTTTAGAAGGTTTATTGATTAATAAGTATTCATGGCATTATTTTTGGAACCATCCTCCCTTTATAGCCTTTTTCTCACAGGTGCCTAAGACTTTTGCACAGTACTGTATATATTTCATTGACCTGTCATCAGTCTGCTTTGCACAGAGGACAGAAAGGCAGAACGAAGGACCTTTCCAAACCTTTTACAGAGTTTAAGTGGCCTTTTCTGTCCAATACTAATGGCCCAAACTGTTAATGACAAACAAAAGGCGCTTCATACATTGTTTTATATTTAACACGGTACTTACTCAGCATGAGTCTGAACCAAGTTTGCATTTCATGATGAAAAAGGGAAGCAATGAAACAAAAATAATGGATCACTGGCAAGTAAAGGGCAGCCAGGCTGTGCTGATGAATCTATGAAATGGAGAACCTGGCACATTTATCAGTCGAACCTCTCCCCACCAGGATATGTTAGTGTCCCCCTTTGGCCTTGTTATAAGACTGAGGGAGCGGGAACAGAAAAGCCCTTCAGTATCCATGACACCGTTGGTGCAACACTGCCCACAGATCGACAGCAGTGAGCCCTGCAGCTCTCAGTCACTGGCACACAGAGTCTCGGAGGCACTGAGGCACATGAAGAGACACCTTCCGTTACACGCAGTAAAAAAAAAAACCAACCGGCACACTCACATCCAGATTCTCTTTTCATGTAGGCACAAATGGATTGTACGTCCATGGATGAATACAGCAAAAACAAAAAAGGTTGCAACAAATGAAACTCAGTAACTCCCAAATTAATAGCACCCTGAAGAAGCATCACCTGAGCAGATACTGTGCATCTGTAGACATATTGAGAAGAGAAGCTACAAGCTGATGGACATTCAGTGACAGCCATGTAATGCAAGAGGGAATATTAGGAGGATAGGTATAGGATATAGCTATTAATCCCTGCAGGGAAATTGAGCCAGCTCTAAGATAGCAATAATATAAGACTTATAACAGTAATAAGAATAAAAAAGCTCCCAAGAACGTGTTTCAGTGGGTGAGCAAGCAAAACTGACTCGGGCTTTGCTTGTCAATACAAAACAGAAGACAGGGATGCTGTCCAGAGAAACCATCTGATCTGGGAACTCCTCTCAACTGACATAAAATATGCAGTGGCGGTTAGCTGTCGAGTGAGAGGCTCGTGTTACCTACTGAGCCCGACGCCCCCGCCGTCACAGTTGTGTAACGGCCACCGTTCTTTCTGCGGATCGGTGAGGCTCTGTACCAAGTTCTGCCCTAAGTTCAGGCTTTATACCAGAGAAGGGCAACAAAGGGCTTTGCTAGAGTGGAGTCAAAGCTAAAAAACTACTAAAGGAGGTATTTATCCTCACTGCACTGAGATGCTTTTTTTTGAGGTGACACTTTTATCTGGAGCCTCTTATATGGTGATCAGTCCTGTGTGACAAGGGGTGAGACTTATATCTTTACGCAGGTTTGTAAAATACTGCAGCTTGACAGTACAGGAACACTGACAATATTTATTTATCTCATGTCTGCTAAGAACCTAAACAGCTGTATGTTCCCTTTCACTTCCTCGCTTTTCACACTGTGTCTGGGCTTTGATATCATCCTCTGTTAGTTAGTGAGCTGCACCTGTGGTTCCTTATTCCATTTCCGGCTACGTTCAGGTGCAGCTGTTAAACGTGGGGGGCGTTGGGTGTGGCCAGGCTTCAATCTGCCACAAACTCCGAAATAAATTTTCAATACTGCCCTCTCCTTTCCCAGTAATGTTTGTACATATGGGTAGTGACAGCTTGTGATGGGACACAGCAACAGCATGGAAACCTCTCGGTTTAATTGGTGCGTTTCAGAAGTTGCACTGAATCTCATAGTATGACTAAAGAGCGACTACTTCCCACAGCTCTGGTGTGTGTGTGTGTGTGTGTGTGTGTGTGTGTGTGTGTGTGGGGGGGGGGGGGGGGGGGGA
>UFQX01000105.1:278920-472587 GCA_900497675.1 Arapaima gigas
GGGGGGGGGGGGGGGGGGTGGGGGGGGGGGCCGGGGGGGGGGGGGGATAGGTTTATGATGCTGCGGGAACCCAGGCGATCAATCCCTTCCTCTCAACTGCCACTGGATCAGGCCACACTTTAGTTTTATTACTGAGATCTGCATTTGCAAGGAGGAGGACAAGAAGGTCTTTGGATCCAGAAGTTCTATAAATCTCTGTATTCCGATTTGGTGCATTTCTTGTCCATGAGCTTCTTGAGGCAATACAGGTGCAGGGAAATACCAAGAGGTTTGGAAGTGGGCTTGAGGGGAATCACCTAGGAATCACCTTAAGAATCCTCAGAAGAAAGTCCTCTCTGCAGCAAAGACAGCGTTGTTCAGGGCAATTTGATTCTTTAAACTCAATCACATCTTCTCACTCTGTGACAACCTGCTTACATGTCTGAGGGCAGCAGCTCCTCGGGTGCAGTGTCGCAGTGTTCTCAGCTCACCTACAAACAGACAGGTGTGTTGGAGTACCATCCAGACTAGCAGGGTGCTGTTTGGTGGGCCCGGTGTGAAGCACTACTGAGTTACCCATGGCAACAGGATCTCCTGCCATCGTTCTCTAGTTACATCATACTCCTGGTGGCCAGGAGATGACATGCATGCCCCCATGAGCACTGCGGGGGCAATAAACACTCAGCTGTCCTTACCGTTCGCTGAACTCTCTGCAACCTCATCCCTAATGATTATGGCCCAACCTTCCAATGTGACCATCTCAGGCTGAACAGTCACGGAGGTTTCCTTCAACTAATTGTCTTCTCCTTGCAGACTGTCTCCAGCTCGTTCAAAAAGAACCTCTTAAAAATTTCTTTGAACCTGTAAAAAATGCCAAAATGTGATGAAATTTGATGGTAGCTTTGTCTAGCTCAGGTACAGACTATCTTTATTGAACATTCTGTATATTCATTGATGCACTGCTGGTGTCCATGGGTTTGTTGTTTCAAGCATGGATAAACAGCAGAAAAATATACAGTGGACACACATTTCACATCTCCAGCACACAGACCATCTGTAGAAGAAAATGTAACTTTCTGTACACTAACTAGAAGTAAGCCGAAATGTGAATTGGATGTTGGTCTACTGAATTGGATGTTGCAACAGCGTTCTGCTGAAACACTGCTCATGTCAGTTAGCTTACCTCAGTCTTTCCAGCCATTGCTCATGTCTGTCCAGCACAGCGAGGTACTGGACCACAGGTGGGAAGCCACCCTGCTGGTCTGACCAGATTGGGTTTTCTTGGGCTAACCCATTTACTCCCAGCTTGGTTGAAACGTTTTGCTGGTGGAGATGTGTCAACAGACAAGAGCACATCAAGAAGAGCCCCTGGGAAACAAAACAAGCAGTCTATTGGGTCCTACACCTTTTATGGAAACAAACAGCCTGCTCAAAATGGTCAAGAACAAGTGGAAGACAGCAGTTCCACATGTGTGAGATCCGACGGCACCTGTTTTGTTCAATAAAGGCAGACTTGTATAGAAATACAAGATTAGTGGAGTTCGTCATCTATAACTCTGTGGCCATATGTGGTCCACAAAAGGATACATGAAAATTACAATCATTCCACATGAAGCAGCATGTTTAAGGATGTGTGCTTCGAACCATGAGGTTTCAATACAAGTCCCACAGGAATCCCAGTAGTTGTTCCCTTGAGGAAATTGGTGCAGAAGTGTAAACTATATAGCTATTGTTGAGCCTTAATCAATAATGACATTAAATCACAATAGAAACTGATCACAACCTGCTCCTATGCTGGACGTTAAAAAAATTACAGAATCGTGAATGATGAGCAGGGAAAAAATAAGACGCATTCTCACTTGTGCAATTTTGGCGTGGTTCCTGCTTCGTGTCTACGAGATGGGAACCCCGGTACCATGTTCTATGTGTGTATGTGAGAGTGAGGGTGTTTAATCTGCTGGGTCAAAAGTGTGTGTGATATGAGACCCAGCCCATCACTCCAGCGCCTGCTGACGGAGAGGCCAGAAGAACCCCTATCACATATATCTCTGCCAAGCCCTGCTTCATTTCCATATGAAATATTAATGTGGCCCAAGTGCCTAATTTAAACCCAGGGAGTTTGAATATCACACGATAGGCTGGTTTGGTGGCCAGTGGACTGGAGAAGGCACGGGCTGCACTGGCCAGCCATTACTGCCAAACGGGCTCTGAGTGCCAGTAACTGAAGCTAAAGAACTTGTCCTCACGAGGCATGTAATTGAACTACTTTGCTGTACTATGTGGCACAATGTATGACCTAAAATATTTTTCAGTCACAAGTAGACAGTAGAATAACTGGTTTTGAATATTTGATAAGATACTGCTCTATGTCCTGGGAAAGAAAAAAATGTGTGGACACAACAACTAATGTTCTGGGAAATGACTTTATTGACCGACTTTGGTGATCTGGTAGCTCATTATGATCCCCGTTTTCACCTCAAAAACAACAGCTTCCAAACTGCTTTCAGGTCTCTGGGAGCAGAACAGGAGCTTCAGTGTTGCTCATGCCCTAACACACCTTCTGCCCAATGGGGAAAAAAAACGCCAGCTGGGAGTTCTGTGATCTGCTGTACCCCTTGCTATAGTGGCTTGTATAATCATTCTTATCGTAACACCATACAGATCTTACATCTGGGCTGACTTTCCAGAAACTCATTAACAGCATGGCAGAAGATGGTAGCACTGCTGCCTCCCAGCACTTTGGCAGTTTGGGTGTGGAGTTTGCATGTCCTGTGTGGGTTTCTTCCAGGTGCTCCAGTTTCTTCCTACAGTCCAAAGACATGTTGCAGGATGGCAGATATAAACTGTCAGTTACATATATTGGTGTGTGTGCCCGGCTATCTCACAACAGACTGTTCTCCCGTCCAAGGTGTGACCCCCTCCTAACCCTTGCACCCACTGAACGTGTGGAACAGGTTCTAAACCACCATGATCCTGACCAGGACAAGTGGTTAATGAAAATGGATGGATGGTAGAACATGGTTAAGTTTGCTTAATGAACAGTAGAGGAAACCATCTATGGTAAAGATGATTCTCAAACAACACAGGGATCTCAGTCATATAACCCTCCTAAGAAGACTTTCAAATGTGCCGCAGGTATCCCCCTACTTACGACGGTGATGTGTTTGTGGAAATCGGCTCCTAAGCTGGAATCTCATTAAGTCAGAGATGTAATTACCATCACGGCACGAACGTTGAAAATTCACACCCCACACTCGGTTCATTACTCATAAGCACAGAAAAAAAAACAGGTCGTAACCCAGTAAAGGGCATTAATTTCACTCATATATGCAGAAACTTGTAAATCAAAGACTCGTATGTTGAGGAATACTTGAACCCAGTATAGGTGAGCTCAGTCTTTGTCAGTGGCCCCAGATGGACACCCACATTGGAGCCACCCAGCGGTGCGTGCTGAGAATTCTACATGTCTGCAAACCAACTCACATCTCCTTGCACAAAGTCTTAGGAAAGAAAATGGTGGAATAAATTGCTCTCACTCCCTCTTTCTTCTAACTGTGAAGCAGTGGATATACAAGACCCCCTCTGAGCAGCAAGGAGGACAAAGCCATACATCCAATGGTGGTGGTTGGGAGGGCACAAATCCTGCTCAGAACTAAAACCAAACAGATCAAAACCCAGTTAAAGTGAACCTCCAACCATCTCTGAATTGTCGCAACGTCCTACAAGTGCAGGGCAGAAGTGCTGAAGTCACACTTCCATTGTTCAAGCCAACATAAGATACCAGGACTCGGTCTGCTCTGTATTTTCAAAACATCTCTACACAGGTGACTGTAGACATGTTGGATATAGTGCTGATGTCCAGCTGCATCCCCAAAGAGAAGCACAGCCATGTCATCACAGCACCTGGATTGTTTCTCCACCAGAGTATTAAGTAGCTGAAATAATGGTAAGGGAATATTATTTCCATAGATAGGAACAAGTGCAAGTTTATGACTAAACCCTTACATAATGCATCATTTGGAAAAGCTCAACTAGGTCTGTGTCTGCAGTGAGAACTCAGTACAGAAGCTTCACTAAAGGATGGCATATAGGACACTTTTTTTTCCCTCTTCCCCAAACTCCCACATTCCTTTTAAAAATACCTCAGCATCCCAGTTCAGCGGTGTGCTGCAGTTGCCAGGCAACCCAGTGGCTCTCGAAGGATGGGCGTTTGGGGAAACGCTGAAGGACAGCGTCTTTCGACAGAACTAACAGAGAAGACCATGCGAGGACAGGCACACCAAGAGAATCTGGGTCGTACGGTCGCAGGGCCACCTGGTCACGAGCACAGCAAGGTTTGAAACAGGTTGAAGCTTCCTCTACCCCAGCACAATACAACCAGCCTGGTACGAACTGACTGCTGCTCCAGTTTCCCAGTTACGTTTAACTAAATTCATTCAAATGCTGAACTGACCACATAAACTGCGGGCTCATTATTTCGGCTGGTCCGAGGTTGTGCTACCAATATATTAAGGCCAAGCCAGCAGACGAAGGATGACACCGGAGCAACCGGGCCCACCGTCAGACCAACCTCACCACCATCGCTTCAGCATATCAGTTAAACAACAACACCAGCGCTTAGACTATCACCTCAAAGAAACACACAGCTCACATTTTCCATCTCCTTGGTCACACAACTTAAAGAATTGCAAACAAACTTGATAAAGTTCATGGTCTTTTATTGGAAAAAATTAAGACTAGCATGTACAACTTGGAATGGATGTAAACTGTATTCAGATGGACAGCCAGAAGACTCTTGTGCTGAAATCCTACGTGCTGCAGACACACAAGACGAAGAATCAATGCACTCTGATCATCATCATAATGCAGAAGATACAAAAAGGTCAACCGTGATTCCTCTGCAATGTCATTTGACTGAGAAGCCCCTGTGAGAACCTAAATACTATCCCCCCCCCCCTTCTTGTGAAAGCCACAATTGAGGAAACCATCTTAAGAAACCCATACATGAAACAACTGCAAAGGAAAAAGAAACAAGTTGAACACACAGCAAAGTCCCACTTGGTTTTAGGCTTGAGCAACAATTCCTTCACCCTTCAAATTGCTCTCCATAGGCTTTTCTCTTAACTGTTATTGTACCCCGTCTTGTCCATTCAGTGGAATCAGCACATTCTGCTTAGCCAACGTTCACCCCAACCTCAAGCTGCATGCATGAAACAAAAAGAAAGGAGAATGGCCAGCCCAAACATTTCACTAGCAAATGGAACTCAAGTTCACCAAGTGCTTTTTTCTGTTTGAAGGTAGTATAGAGATTGTTTTATTACTGATGCTAAACTGATCTTTGGGGACAGGACTACTAACCATTTCATGCAGGTAATTTTGTTCTCGTCTCTCCCCCTCCCAGTGTGGACAAAGTCCCCCCACCCCCTCAACATTCAGTTATGTTTTCTATACAGAAACAGTATGAATAAATGAACATTTTTGCAAGAGGTAAGTAAAACATTTGACTGATTTTTCTTCTAAGAAGGGTAAGGAATGATCTGGAGAGCTTCATTTTGCAGTCATCATTTGTACAAATTCTGTGAAAACAAAAACAAAACAAATTCAGACATTAGGGCAAAGAAACTGGCTCAAATAAAAAACTAACAGCCTTCCAATAGACTTCAAAAAAATCCTATTTTATAAATTGGTTTAAAAGGTCATTTGAAGTATTACAAGAAACAAGTTTGCATAGATTGAGGAGGTGAGAACATGGTGTTGAGGGGGGGGGATTAATTAGTATTAATAAAAACTGCTGCCTACCTATATCAAGAAATGCGGACGGCTGAACTGTGTCGTGTGCATTTCCCTGTGGGTTCTCCTCCCCCTTACCTTCGTAGTTGACCTGGCCATCCCCATCAATGTCTGCTTCTCTGATCATCTCGTCCACCTCCTCATCTGTCAGCTTTTCCCCCAGGTTAGTCATGACATGGCGCAGCTCTGCCGCACTGATGTAACCGTTGCCATCCTGTGGGACAGACCAGCTACAGTTAAGTCCAGGGCAGCGGACAACAAATTTGCTGAAGACCAGGCTTTGTGACCAAGAGGTCATCCAGGGCAGAAGCAATTGCTGTTCTCATGAGAACACAGCAATGTACAACTTCAGCAAAATGTCACATCGTGTTACTTGTAAGCTATGCAAGCTGAACTGAAAGTGCATGCCAAGCTATTTAAATTTCCTTAAATTAGATAATAAGTGTAAACATATTTGCTGTGAAGACATTAGCTGAAAAAACCAGTAGAGACATGGATACAGACACACATCCAGATTCAACAGTGTAGGAAGCACACAGGGATTCTGCCTCAGATGCCATACAGAAAGGGGGTGCTAGAGCTGTAAAGAAACCCTTTGCAGATTCTTTCTGGATGACTAAATAAATCATGCAGACTCTTTCTAGAAGCCCATGTACCTTAAAAGCCCTCCTGGAAACTGTTTTTTCTGTAACAATGCACCTCAAAACTGATGTTGATGGTGTTAGATAGAGGATGCAGGACCACAAAAACAAGAGCTTTAGTTCTCTGCAGCATATTTAAACACCACTCAAAGTGCAATGACAGGGCGGCCAAAGGTGTCAAACCCAAACAAAGGGTCCGCATTCCCCTTATTTCTTCCCATAACATTTAGTACACAAAAATATTTACACAGTACTGGACATCCACAGCTCTCCTGCCACTGCTACACTATAATAAGCAGCAGTTTAGAAAAAAAAAAATAAATAAAAATAACCTAATTTAGGAGTTTTTGTTTCCAATTATCAGCAATCACAGTAAATGGTACATATGATTTGTGAGATTCTATGCTACTTAAAGGTGACTCGAGAAGTAGGAGCAGCAATTATGCATAAATGGTTCATTTTTATCCAAGAATTGTTGAGGAATGTCTTCAACCATTAAGAGGACTGTGTGTTGCTGCTGGGGTTGGCACAGTTCCTCTAGGTTCAAAAAAAACTGAACTACAAGATCAGGTTTTCCCATGATCCCTTCCTTGCTACGAGTTCCTGCTTCAACCTTGTGTAAATAAATGCTGTGTTATATGCTGTCTGTTCATTCTCTTTGTCGAAACCCACAATTGTGCTTGCTACAGATTAATACTATAAATAATGTTGCTGCACAGTGTATTGCAGGGGGTGCCAAAGAAAAGGTATGTGACACCCTAGGCAGATCCTAAGTACACCACTGTCCAGATCATATATTTCATATATAAAAATCAAACTTCCTATTAGAATTGAGCAGTGCGTTATTGGACACCGTGACTCAAACTGGAAGAATGGCTCCATCAGATCTGGGATCTGACAACATTGGTCTCAGTCTGCACCAGCACAATCCTAGTAACGGCAAAATACCACACCATCCCCTCAAACTCCCAGGGCTCTGGTAGAAGGGTGGAGACTGACATGTGTTACCACCCACAGGAGGAGAACAGGGTGAGAAAGGAATTTTTGTATACATTAAAAAAAAAAAAAAAAAAAAAAAGGGGGCTGCAACCTTACAATCCTTAATGTACTGCCTGCTTTTTATTTTATGAAAGATAAAAGGGTTATAATCAGGTGTTAAGAGGAGAGGTTCAGCTGTAGCATGTCTCCAAGTACACACTGACTCTTCTGCGGCAATTCAGGGCTTTTATTAGACATGCAGAACTAGGCTGCGCACCTTGTCAAATACCCGGAAGGCTTCGCGGATCTCTTCCTCACTGTCAGTGTCCTTCATTTTCCTGGCCATCATGGTCAAAAACTCAGGGAAGTCAATGGTTCCATTTCCTGCAAGACAGAGGAAATCCAGTGTGACCGTTATTATTTGTTTTAGCATTTGCAAAAGTACCAACTTTATAATTAGAGAGGAATCAAGGGATGTGTAAACGTTATAAATGAACAGTGCTGGCTGATGCTGAAATTAAAAAGGAAAGCTCATAAGGAACCAGCATTCACCCCACCCACTCTCACCACCATCTGTTCTCACCGCTGCCATCACAGCCTGAGGGCCAAAACCACCAAGCTCAGAAACAGATTTCTACCACAGGCAGTTAGGAAAGCTGAACTCTTATCTAAGGTCTGATCAGCACCACTGCCCACAAATCCACAACATAATATTTTATATGTACATGCTTGCATTTAGCCTCCTTTTATACATTATCTTTTTAATTAAACTTAATTTTGTTCCCCCTATTCTGTACACTATGGACCAAGGAATTTCATTTCATGCTCTCTTGCATACCTGTGGCATAAAGAGGTTCAACGCTGAACAATTTTCTTTGATTGCTTGAACCCTTTTAGCCTACCCATTTTAGACAGTGACTGGCCTCAGGTCTACTGTTGGTCCAAATAGGATTACAGAAAGGCTCTTGGGGACCAGGACAGCAACGCGTTTCTACTGCACTGACACATTAGATCAGTGATACAGACGGTCAAGGGTTTACAGGATTATGAACAGAGTGGAATGGTGGCAGTGCAACTGGACTTAAACACTAGCAGGAAGCCTTAGCTACACATGAATGAGAGGAGGAGCACAAGGAAGGGTGGGGGGGGTTCAGTTGATAGTTATAACTACGTGTCCAGCCAGGGAGCCAACTGCCATGACCGGAATAGCCCTGGTAGCCAACTGCACCATGAGCTGATCACACCTAGGTGTTCAACCTGTAAACAGGTCTTTTCCTGCCTTCAGGCTGCACAGGTACACAGAGCACAAACACCAGAGAAAGACACAAGCTCATTACTTGTCTTTAGAAGCCAGTATGATTGTGCGATATGGAGTCCTCAGACATAACCTCTTCTGTGTAAACGAGCAATGTGAAATTAAACATCTCATAAAGGTGTAAAGATGCAGTATTACAAAAGTGCAAGCACAAGATGCCAAGGGAAGGAACTGAATAATCCACTTAGCTTCAAATCTTTTGTCATTACTGAACTTTTTCTGTAGTCCACAGTGTGAGTAGAAAAATAAAACAGAGAAGGTGGTGACAGCTTTGTAATTAAAGAAAGGGACTTTTAATTGTAGGGTTGCAGATTCCTAAGGAGGCATGCTACGGTAGTGCACACTGCAGAATACACTCTTATAACATGTAAATATGGAGAAAAGAGATGTGAAATACTGAATTCAACTTGATAAAAGTCATCTTACCTTAAAGCTGGTTTACAAAGAATCTGCATCGGCTCCATTATTGCTGCCTTATTTTATGCATGTACATTAAATGCTACTGGAACTAAGTAGAATTTCCCCTATGAAATTTCAATTGCATTCATTTATTCATATCCACTATAATCAGAAAACTGATGACTAAAGTTTGCCTCAGCTCTGGCTTTAGAACTCTCCCTGCTTTTAATTTAATTTTCCTCAGGAAACATGTCTTGGAATTGATCTTAAGACACTCCCATTCCAGAATAAATACTGATAGAAATAAAGCTGCAGATAAAGTTGTTGAAAGAGAAACTGAATGTCAGCCGACAAGGAGAGCCCGTTATGATAACCAACCAACCATCCACATCCATCCGATCGACTGGGCAAGAGTTTCAAATGGAGCCAGACACACCTGTCACTGTCAATGAACCTTTGTCCACAGCAGTGACCTTTATACTGAAGAGGCACCAAGTTTTTCTTCGAGTCAGTCAATAAGCAGCCAGAAACATGTCCAGCCACATTCCTTTGCAAACTAAGAATTGTTTTATCGAAACAAGTCAGTACAAACATTACTGTCACTATGTTACACAACAGGACTGCTACCGTGACAGCACTATTCAAAAACACAAGAGCTAGAATAGCAAAGTGATAACATGAAATTCATTTTAAAAATTATACACTTCTACATGTATTATTTGATTAACCTGCAAAAGAAACCAATTTAGCACATATATTCAACTTAAGCTAAAAAAAAAATGGTTTCACTTATTAAATAGTTGTCTTAGTCTTAAAAAAAAAAAAGTTAGTGGCCCATAATAATACCTGACGGTACTGTGAAGTACTCAAAGCTTGGACTGTGAAATTTGACAGAAGCCACTGCAGTGTTACATGCTCACCGTCCGCATCCACCTCGTTGATCATGTCCTGCAGTTCGGCCTCCGTGGGATTCTGTCCCAGTGATCGCATGACTGTGCCCAGCTCTTTGGTTGTGATGGTGCCGTCGCCATCCTTGTCGAACAGGGAGAAGGCCTCCTTGAACTCTGGTAAAGAATGTATGAGCAGATAAAAGTTCAGCATACACATTAAGGGGGGGGGCGCACATATAAGAGCACCTCCCACCTCAACTACAGAACTGAGGACTTTCAATAAAAGCTACATAAAAATATATTGCAAAATCCTGCTTCTATCCCCACCCCCCACACTGTTACAATAAATATCTTAATGCACATTTCAAATGATTTATTTGCTTACCAGCAATTTGTTCCTCTGTTAGTTGGTCAGCCTAAAAAGAGAGCGAGAGAGAGAGATTTTCAAAATATGATTCAATTGCATCATACCAATAAAACAAAACACACCAAGGGTGTGTTCTGCTCTTCAGGGGACAGCTTCACCCTCAACAGTCACAGATTCAAGAAGGCCAGCCTTCCCACACACCATCCAGAAGAAACATGGTCTGCTCTCACAGAAGGGTCTATCATCAAGATAAACAAAGGAGGCTATCTTCTCAGTACATGATAGCAGTAATGTCACATAATGATAATTTGATTTCATTTGATCAAAAGAATCCTCAGCATCACTAACTTGCTGCACTGTACCAATAACAACTGAACATGGACTATTACAGCCCAAGATACTGAGCCTTCAGTCAATAGCATTAAGTTGGACTGCAAATTCAAACAAATTTAAGGTGTGCAATGCAAAGCACACAGCTTAAGTATTGCAATGAATTCCAGCAGTAATAGGAAGTTATCAGTTTGCACAAACCTCATGGTATCAGACCTTAGACAACCCCAAGCTAAATGTGGCAGTCTACTGAACAATAATAAACTTTGTGATTCTGCTAGTGAGGATGGAACATTACAACTTGCTACATTTCAGGTGAAAATCTGGACCCGACCCATACAGGGCAGGTAAACAGATTGTCACAAGCGTTGGCGCAGAGGTACGACAACACAATGTGCTTTGAAGTCTATGTCACCCTGCCTCTCTCAAAGCAACCACACTGCATTCTTGTCAAACACCAATCCTTATCAGGACTTTCTTGCAGCTCCCAATCGTTCACACTGGTCAACTGAAACACTGTGCTGAAGCAGTGACCATCAAGTGGGTTAAACCCCTAAAGAGAAATGAACTATCTTGCACTTAAGAGCAGGCACAAAGCTGGTCCACCAGGCTAAGAAGGGTCCTTCTTCCCAAACCACAAATGCCAACATTCCTTAGCACTGATTTCTTTTTTTTTTTTTTGGAGAGAAGGGGAAAAAAAGCTAATTTAATTTAAAAAAGTCAGAAAAAAATTCACTCACACACACCTCCAATATGCTTTTTGTTTTAAAGGCACACAAAACAATGCATACCAATTATCAGACAGAAAAAAGAAACGAGACACACAAAAGGATCATTAAACTTTATACTTGAGATGCATATTTTCCCCTCAAGTGAAGCCAGGCTGCCAAAAGAAAGTGAAGTTCATCTACACCCACAGGGACAAAGCAGTACTGGGAAAGTTGTGGCAGTACTTTCCTTTCCCTTGGATTTTTCACATTTTTAGACATGGGACAGGCATTTCGACCTTGGGCAGGGCTCCTTAGCGGGTGACGGCATTCCTTTGGGCAACCAGCCAGGAGGGTGTTTCCCCACACACTGCTCTGCTGGCTCAGCCTGCAGTCTAACTGACTTTTAACACACTTAACCCTTTCACCTTGGGGTTTGCTTCCCCGTGTCAAATTTACAGACCCCCCAGAGAGCTCTAGAACTCCCCCCTGGTTTGCTCATCCTGAAGCTTTAACTGCACCACAGGACCTATTGGAGGCAAAATTCTTTCCGGAACTACAGGGCTAATGCAGACAGCTGCAAGGGAGCCCAGTGCCATGTTCAACAACTGGCTCACAATCATTCCTCTCAGACCTTAAAACAAAAACCTGGCAAAGCACACTGTAGCCTTTAGCAAATACTTCAATACACCTGGAAAACTCTTACCCATCAAAGCACCACAGCTCTATCCTGAATTACTTCTAAGGCAACTCCACATTCTCCCATGAGAAGAGCACAGGACCATGTCCCTGAAGCACTAAAAAGTGTGGGACACTTCTGTTACTTCTCATCACAGTGGAGGGTTACATAGATCAACAAGCTGATCCCCATCGCTCCACTCCAGAGTCCAACAGAAACGGGGGGGGGGGGGGTTGCCTGCTAGGTANAAGCTGATCCCCATCGCTCCACTCCAGAGTCCAACAGAAACGGGGGGGGGGGGGTTTGCCTGCTAGGTAGCCGTTTAAGAAGCTGGCAAAATTCCTGGAAAACTACACATGAAACTATTTTGAAAAACCCCACAATTATGCGAGTCAAGCTAAGACGAAGCTCCCTTATATCGAGATCACCACATAGCCCATTTTATCCACATTTAACTATTTTCCAGAGACAAAATTATTAGCTGCCATATGATCATATAAAACTGGAGCTCCTGCGACCGCCCAGTGTATGGAAGAGGATAAACTCCTTAACATGAAGTGATAACCCAGCTAGTAACTCACCTCGACAACCAGGACCCAACATTCCAAACCTGTACATGCTGAGGTTGACCCCACATTAAAGCAACGTTTCACAAAGAGACACAAAGCAAACCATTCAGCCCCTATGTGCGAGACAGATTCGCCTCAGTCATGAACTGTTTAAAAAAAAAAAAAAAGGTTATGCGTTACCAGGCTGCAGACACACATTTACATGCTGACCGTCGTCGTTTTAAGATAGCAAAATAGGCGCTCGTGCTCTTTCATTTTATATCACGCGTTCGATGCAAAGCGCTATGGACACGTGACGCGCGGGAGCTGCTGTCCCGCGCGCCCTCCTTCTGGCGCGCGCAACGGCTCACTGGAAGCGCGCGGACACCTAGTATGTAGGCAAATGTGAGATTTACCGACGAACAATAGAAATACAACAGGAACAAGAGACAAGTGCGGCCGATGTCGGACATCTGACTTTACGGCCAGCAGCCTCATTAAAAACATGTATTTAGAACGACACCAGAGTCTCACTGAAGCTGATGCGCACTGCAAAAAATATAAACGCGTCCTAAGATCGACGGGTGTGTTGAAGGAGGGAGGGATGCGGGTCGCCGGCAGCCAACAACGACTCTATATCAAGTCCCCGAGCGGACGAGGAGCTAGTGCTTCCCGCTCCATTATTTTAATTCGCTTATCTTAGTGAATACATTAGATCGCCCGGTAATCCTGGCGTCGTTTCACATTAGTCGCCTCAGCGAGTTAAAGCGGTCAGTCTAGTTTGTTAGCCATGCTTACAAATCGCCGTTTTCTACTTTTCATAAATCCGCCTCGCTGGTCCTATTAAAACGATGTAGTTGCGCGCCACCCACGAGGCCTTTACATCGCAAGATCGCCATTTCAGGCTGGGGTCGTACGCTCTTACACACCGAGCGGCGCCCGTCAGACAGCGACATCCAGATAGCCCAACAAGCAGCGATCGTTCCTCCGTCACGCAGAATTTCATTAGTGTGTCAAGAAGATAAAAAGAGCAGAGCGGGCTCGCATACGTACCATGTTCAGTGATGCCGAGCTGTTCGACTGAAATAACTAAGACTACGGGACAACCGGCTCCGCGCGCAAGCGACACTTGTGCAGCTGAAAGGTCTGTATTCGCTGTTGTGGACGTCTATGTAAATATGTATCCCTCCGCCGCACAAGCGCTCACTCCTCATTCGCTTCCCCGGCCGCCTTCTGCGGGAGCCGCTCTGGCTCCTCCCACTGTGGGGCGGGGCGGGGCGGGGCGGTGGGCCGCTGATTCCGTCTTCGAGCTGTCAAAGTGAATTTAACTTTATTTTGTGAGTTAATACAAAACATAAAAAAACACGTCGTTTCCCCATAATGCCGCTTTAAATCGCCGTGGGCAGCGTGTCCACTCTCAGCGTGAACTTGCGCATCAAACTTTATGGAACACAAGTTGTGGAGCGTCAGGAAAGTTTGACACTAGTTTTAACTGTTGAATTGGGTCGGGAAACTGGGACGTCTCAGCTGAGACGAATTGCCATTTTGAATGTGTATGTAAACATAACTTGGACTGTTTGGAAGGGAGGAACGGAAAATGACCGTTTTGACTTGAACCCCATCACACCTGTTGCAGCTGCACGCGCACGTGTTGCGCGCGCCGGCTGATGCGGCGCAGCACCGGACAGAAAACATATAAGGCGGATTGTAGAGCGTATCGCTCGCTTAAATACACGTTAGTTTCTGCGCATTAAAATATGCAGCACTTAAAATAGCAAATGCATTTTGTGTCGGTATTGTAGTCGCGTTAGTCACATAACAATGGGGAAAGTCACTATAATGCCTCGAGTGGGGGACGAAAAGAGGAAACGTGTTTATTGTGACAGCAGTTAAATCTGCAAGTGTCCGACTGACGAAGTAAAAAGTAATTCGCACAATAAGATATTTCTACCGCCGCCGGATTCACTCGGGAAAGGACTATTTTGTTTGCGCGGAAGAATACGCTCCGCCTGTGAAACGGGTTTCCTGGTTGACGCGGGCGTGTGCGGCGCACTCTGTGACGGAGCTCCCTATTGGTCAACGCGGACCTGCAATATTGTACACAGTGCATTGCCGCGCGCCATTGGCCACGTTAGACCTGCAATGCGCCAAGCGCTGGCGCTACGTGAACGAAACATACATGTATCAAAGTTTATAAATGATATTATATGCAGAATAGTGTACATATTTCATTAAAGTAAGCATGTGAGACCGAAAGGGGGTTTTCGTTACGGTTTTAGCATTTTTAATGCTTCGCAACTTTTGAAAACTCAAACGTGAGCTCTGCTATGTTCTACACGGAAGTAGTTGAGTCGTATTTTTGTTCAGTGTGCAAAACAGATGCCGAATCTTAATAAAGAATAAAGTATGATTTTAAGTCGAATTGCGATTATTGATCAAAATTATGTTTGACTGCAGTAATATCTAAACAGGACCTGCCTTAGTTTACCACGTTAACTGCGTGTCCCAATATGGAAAGAGGATAGTTTACAAGTCTACCTTGTCGTTGCTTTTTACCATATTGGTGCAGCTCCCAGAATGATGAGACGCTAAAACATTAAAATAAACTATAATAAAATACGCTTACGGAAATGCGGACTTAACACATTGTACATACGTTTTAGAAGTCTGTAAGTACAACGAACATAAAATTGGACTGGACAGTTTTGCCAGTTTACCGAAACTTTTTAAAAATAGTTTTTAAAGTCTAATTACCGATTACGCAACCGCGGTTATTTCTGTCGCGATGCATTTCAGTTTTTTCCTGCTGTAAATAATGGACAAATTCGATGTGTCGGTAAAACCCTTATTAGAGATGAAAGCAGACATTTAATATTTCATAAAATAACAGGCTTTAATGGCATTTAAAATGTGTAGAAAGGATGTTTAAAAAGAGAATGTATTGTAAACTATATATATATATATATATATATAAAAAACGTATGTATATTTGACTCCGGCTCAGTCTTTCTGGAGTTTGCAGTCTTCCCGTGTTTGCGAGTTTCCTCTGACTGCTCTGGTTTCCTCCCACAGTGCCAGGACATTTCAGGGCAGAACCTTAAATTTACTGTAGTGTGTGTATAAAAGTTTGTGTGTCTATATATATATATATATAATGTAAGAAACTATATGTATTTGTTTATATAAAATATACAGACATGTAGAAGAATCCATAATTTTTTTGTAGAATAATATGATTTTGTGACGTCATCTTACATTTCCAGTCTGCCGTTTACACTACACCACGCGTTATTTACCGTATTTATGCAGAGGAAGTCGACTGGCAAGAGAAGGAGAACAAACAAGCATCCTGTGGGTTGAACAGGAGTATGTTTAACTGCTCCACTGAAATGGCACAGTAATTCGAGTAAATTTGGTACAAATCTTAGTGTGGACCAAGCTGCTGGACCTTACAGAAGGATGCAAATGACCTAAATATACTCATTGGCCACTTTTTTAGGAACACAACTTTTGCCCCAGCACAGCAAGAATTCAGTAACTGGGTTCTTGCTCCATGTTGGGCTAACAGCTTCACATAATTTTGGCAGATTTTTTGGCAACACTTCTTCCTGCTAATATCACAACTTCATCCCAGAGATGGTCTACTGGCTTAAGAGGTGGGGACTGTGATTACTTGGGTAAAATGAAGGCCCTGTCATGTTTGTGGAACTGTCCTGAAATGTTGTGTGTTTTGCGACACGGTATGTTGTCCTGTTGGAAGTATCAGTGTGAGAAAAGGCCAGACTGACCATCAAGGGATGGAAACAACTGGTCAGTATCAGTTGCACCATGGCATTCCGTGGCATTCAAATGATGCTCTGAGGAAATTAAAAAACATTAAAAAGTCTAGAAAACCTGTTGTGTGGAAAGAAGCCATTCTTCACCACCACCATCACAGAGCACCGGACAGATGTGCCCAATAAAACGGCCAGTGAGCGTATCCATAATGGGTAAAGTGAGATGAGAACACGCTGAACAGCAAAAGCTGTGAAGCCATCACTGAATGCAGTTGCCTCAGTATTTGGGTGCGGTGCTGGAGGTGAAGTGTGAGCCGAGCCAAAATAGAGACGGGCTGGAGAAGGAGGGGGTGCTGCAGCATCTGCTGTATGTCTGCATCCTTGCCGTCAGAGCAGCTCCACCTCACACTCCCAACACACACATACAGTAGGAGGACAGAGCTGCGGAGGTTCACACGATTCTCCTGATCTGCCACTTCTAATACGATCGTGTTGAAACGGGACAAGAACTTCAATCGCTACGTTCATAGTCAAACAGCCACTGCAGGTTCTTCTACAACACGTTCCTTCAGTGTCCACATGCTCTTGTTTATTTAACAGCACATCGCAGTCCTAGCATGTTAAAGCACTGATATGATGCAGAACAGACATTTTTTGTGTAAAGGTGGCCCACAAATCTAACACCTGGCATGACGCTGTAGAACAAGAGCACCAGCTCATTACCCAGGGTATGTTCTGGATGCTGGTCATGTCCATCTTGGAGATTTGCTTTCGTTCACCAGAACCTCCCTCCGTCCCTAAAAACAGACTGGTTTTAGTGCCGGACTCCTAGTGGTGCTAGGCTGCTGGGAGAAGAGCAGATACTGCCACCTTGCGGCTCGTGTCCTTAAATAAACTGTGCGGCCTCCAGGAACCCACACACTTCAGCTATGGTTCACTTCATCATGATTTCAGACCCCGAATAGCAGCCTCCCTTCTCCCAGCCTGACAAGTAACTACACTGCAAGGTTCTTGTTATAAATTTTAGTCACTTGTTTTTTTTTGCAGTATCTCCCTAATTTTTCTCTTCAGATACTACCAGCACACAACTTTTCCAGTACGAATCTGCAGCTCCCAGACCCTTTTTAAGCAGTTATATGATTTGAGTTTAAAATGACCATTTGACCTCATGGTTCCTCAATGCCTTCCACTGTATTCAGACATCACGACTAGACAGAAGATCATGTTCTGCGTGGTATCAAATAAAGTATGAAATATCAGGATTTAGTGTTATAATCAAAAATTAAATTGTTTATTATTATTATTATTATTATTATTATTAATATTATTCTTTAGAAGTTTGACATTTACAAATGGACTGAATCAAAACAACAGACATATCCCTTTATAGTCTTTGGACATAAGTAGAGGACAGAACATTCTGGAGGCACTGTGACTTTATAGTTGGCAACAAATCAAGATGATGGTATCCAGCATTAATGAAGTTAAAATACAATAGTGTGGGATAGAATGTTATGTGTAGCCTTATGGGGGCTGTTGGTAAGAAGGACCCCCCAGAAGCACTTCTTAGCGCGCATAAGTTGAATAACCCAGTGGCTAAAAGAGCTCATGGTGATCAGTTCATTTACAGGATGAGTCAACGTCCATGACAAACTGTAGCTTCCTCCTCACCCTGGCCTCCACCCCGGCCACCACCAAATCAGGGCTCTGACCCATGACAGAAACCACTTTCCTTACGAATTTTCTGAGTCTGTGCCTCTCACCATAAGTGTTGTTTCTCCATCACCACACAGCCTAGAAGATCACACTGGTGACTACTGTCTGGTAGAACATGTGGAGGATGTTGCGCCACTTATTAAAGGACCTCCGCTGTCTAAGCTTTGAAGTTGAATGAACTTAAAGGTAGGAATGGAGACAACTGAGAGAAAGCTGGAATGCAGAAGTAAAAAGAAAGAGGCACATGAGGCTTTTAACGAAGAAAGCCGAGAAAAAGTCGTGTGAGATGATAGCAGTAGATAGAAGCACCAGTAGATTTTTTTACATTCAAATTTCAATCCAATAAACTAAAAAAACTACAAACCTGTATAAAATGGTCTAATTAAACTCTATTATCCTAAAAAAAACCAGAATACAATTAACATTCACATTACAATCATTTTCTGGAACAGACCCTCAACAGTGGTGACCCTGACCTGGATGAAGTGGTTAATGATAATCCATGGATGGATGAGTTACACTGATTTAAAAGGACCATAAAATCACCAGTAAGGGACAGCGATCATGTGTACATCTATGAGGTCTCAGTTAAAATTGAATTTGAAAACACAGGAGTCAAAAGCTGTAGAGAGGTGTAATGTTTAAGCTAGACTGAGATACTTTGTAATTTTTATAATCAGTCTGGCTTGTTGAATGATGTTCATTTTAATCGTTTTTATGTTTTTACATGCATAAAGTCCCAGGATTTTATCCTCAGGAAGAAGCTTGTCACGTTTGATCGTTTTTATTTCACTATTCAACATTTAAAAGATTTGTTAGCTTGCGAACTTCATGTTTTCGTGTTACCATTTATAAATATTTCTCAAACTTGTGCCTTTTTCCAAAGTGACTTCAAATATTTCATTTGTATGCTATGCTTTTTGCAACGATTAGATCATTTAAAAAGCAGGGGACTTTGCAGTGGAGGAATTCAAGATGAGTACCCAGCTCAAGAGACAGAGGGATTCAGGCCGGGTTCTACGGCAGCAACACATCTGCAATACCTTCAAGGACAGTGGCGATGAAGGGGGAGTCCTGTATTTTATCAAAAAAAAACAACTAGAAGCTGGTGATGTTCTTTTAATGATAATAAGATAAGGTTTAACTACATGCTGACGTGGAAAAGACAAGGGCACAATGTTTTATTCATAAGTATTTTAATGGAAGATTTGATAGTAAAGGAAAATGGTGCCTCGTAATTACAAGTATGAATAAGCTGAAGAAAGAGCAATTTGCATGAACAGCTGCTAGTTTGAAATGTTCTAAATCTCTTTGATATCCTTGCAACAAAAATGACAAACCAGAGATGGGAACCAATTAGTTTTATGAGTTGTGGTCTATAATGTGCTCTATACGACGGCAACTTTGACCAGGAAAATGGATGGATGGGTGGGTTTTCCAATAAAGGAGGACCAACCAGGAGACATTTTAGGATAAGGATGCTGTTCCTGTTCAAACCTGAAACCTACTGACTACCTGCTGCCCACAACGCTTTTCCTCCCAAGTTTCCTTTACACCTGTTTAAACATCTGGGACTTTTATTGCAGCCAAGTGGGTAAACTAGTGTGCAGCTGTGTTAAAAAGTGATAGTGAAGCCCTGTGGTCACCAAGAATTGACATCAACATCATCTAACAAAAAGCATGTTTTATACTTCCTGACAGCTCTTCCACTCCTAAACTGATGTTTTGTTCGCTGCAGCATCACCAGTGGCCTACAAGGTACTACTTATCCAACCAACTCTTGGGTTATAGGCTTGGATGTAGATTTGAATCCAACTTTGGCTGCACAGAGTTTGTATTTTCTCTCTAAATTCAGTTATTTGTATGAAAAATGTAATGATGTCCCTCCACGCCACACTACTGAACTTGCCCTGGTTACGTCCTTCTGTCAGCTGATACAAGATTTCCAACAGTGCTCCTCCTCCTAGATCTCACTGTGGCCTTCAATGCGATCAGCCATGGCATCCTTGTACACAAGTAGAAGACATGCATGGGAGTATTCAGAACTGTCCAGAAGTGGTCTGGAGCCTGCATCACAAACAGATGCCACTATATACAGTTGTGAGAAGTTTGTGACCCTTTTGGAATTATGGGGCACAGTGTAGTGCAGCACCAGAAGAAGACCCTGGAGAAGAAAAGTGAATACAAGACTGAGGTGGATGTTGATGTATGAACTCACTCCAGGTTACAACGGGGTACAAGGAAAACTGTTCCAACACCTTGACCTCCAGCTGCTCAGGCATTGTCCATCCATGTTGAGCCTCATGTCTGAAGTAACACAGATAGAGAAATAGAGCCACCCAGACCTTGGTTGGATTTAGAGGGAAGGAGAAACACAGGCATCAGTTCACAATAATTACTATTCATTTATTTACCTGCATCTTATAGGTTTGTGTACTAAACTATGCAGAGCCCCTGTGTTACTAACCCTGCGGTTATGAATTGTTGACCCAGGTTTTACTGTATATTTACTTGATGTTATTTTCTTCCCCTGTTGGTTTTCAAACATTTCAAAAATTTGCAGAGGAACTGTTTTCAGGGTTCTGTGTTCAACTGTTACCTGGCAGTAAAACTCACCCAGACAGAACAGAAACAGATCATTTCAACTTGCTTCTGATGTTCGTTGGTGTTGATGATCAGAGACGAGATGACAAATGTTGCACATTTTGACACATGCTTGTGGGACAAGAGGAGACATGGCTGCTTTCTGGGTTCCAGTGTTTTAGTTTGAACTCCTGGCTCAGAGTAAACAGTGGGCAGGACATCTGTATGCTCAGTTTCACGTTTCAGGGGAAACCGTCCCCATCCCATGGACAACAAAGGCTTGAATAGGGATGTAATGGCAACTTAAAATCTCTTTCACAATTTCTTTGTTGATTGTTACTAGGAATTTGTGGAGACAAAATACTTTGGTTTTCAGTTAGTTTCAAATTAGATTTAATTGTAGCTCAAAGTGAAAAAAAGTTAAAAACCCTAAAGCATATATATTAAGGCTTGTCTATTGTTGACAGGTAATTCTGAATGTTCACAGGTCTGGTTCATTGTAACATGTGGGGTACCTTTCAAGAAATCAACGTTGTGATGAAGAAGAGAGTGTTTCCTGGAAGCTGCTGCAATTATGGAAATAAAATTAGATGTTAATGCACTGAAGATAAAAACAAAACATTTTAATGCTGCATTTCACAGCAGATGCAAAATACTGATTCACAATGACCAATTGGCAAAAACAGCTGCAGGTTTCTTGACAACTTTTCCACATTTCTTTGATACCCTCACAGTGTAAAATGGCAAAACATATTCAGAAACCTGCCAGATTTATGACAAATTATGTAAGA
Organism: Arapaima gigas; assembly: GCA_900497675.1. NCBI lineage: Eukaryota > Metazoa > Chordata > Actinopteri > Osteoglossiformes > Osteoglossidae > Arapaima > Arapaima gigas. Next base: position 300,410 of record UFQX01000105.1, read on the forward strand.
AATATTTTGATTTGCAAACATGTTTGCATTCTTTCCTCACCCACCAGCCAAGGCTTTTTTTACTATGCTCCCCTCATCTCTAAAACAGTAGCTTTCTGATGTTGAGCTTTTTTACCACAATTTCAGTAGAGCAATTATGAGGGGATGGAAGAAGCAGGTCTTCAGCTGAGATGATAAACTCTAGATTGATGTTCAGAGGAAAGATTCTCCCAGTTTGCTGTGACAACATCCTTCTCAGTTTCCTCGTAATCCACCTACACAACTGGTTACTTTACCTAAGTCACTGAGATAACCTACTACACTACAGCAACATTCAGGTACCTCCCGAGGTGTTAAGACAGCGGTCGTAATCAAAAAATTTAAAATTTAATTTTTTTTAACATCAAAAATTGTGTGTTGCGTAAAAACAACATTAATTGAAGGTCACAATAAACTGACGTTTTGTGTATTTACGTTCACACATTTTCACATGAAAGTGAGTATTCATGATTTGTGATATTCTTTGTAGCTCTAATGATCCAAATCATTGATTTTTGACATATTCAATATGTAGCTCCAGAGGTGCCAATTGAATGAATGAACAATGGGTTTCACATTTTCTAAAGCAGTTAATATTTTTGTGAAACGATTTTCCCAGTAGTTAGAAAGTATATATTTACTGGTAGAGTATATATTTGCAGAAGTCTAGTGTTAAAATCATTTTAACTTAAAATCAATTCGGAAAAATAGCAAAAACACAAAATACAAGCGCATAAAATTATTTTGTGCTTCTAATTGAAGACACTGCTAACTTATGACAAAAAGCACATTTTGTGGTGGTATTTAACTATTTATTGTTTAATCAACTGTATCATCTTGAACAAACAAATTTAAACCAAACACAAATATAATATGGACATATCAAAATGTCCTTTGTTGGAACAAGATTTCACTCTCTACCCCCATTTGTGCTGGATGAGCCATAGTTGGCAGTTATGAACATGGGTCAGAGGTTAAAGGTAGAGTCCCTCTGGAGTTCCTTCCTGTTTCTTGTAAAGAACGTTCTCTTTCGATTTCTTGAAGTCCTCATTGGTGACCTTCATCCTGCGCTCCCGTAGTGCCATGAGGCCAGCTTCAGTGCAGATTGCCTGTGACACACACACACACACACACACACACACACACACACACACACACCAGCAGGGGGAGCCATCACCAAACAGAACCTTATGACCTCCCAACAGTTGCTGAAGCACCAGAAACAACAGCCTGCAGTATATAATTTATGAGGACCCCGAATTAATGTTTAAAATCTCTGAATTGTGCCATTTCTGTAGGCTGCCACATGGGGTCTAACTGAACACTACAGTTAAAAGAATTTAAAATGAACTTGCTGTGTATTCTGCACTTTGTCAATGCATATTACATATGAAAAGCTATGAAATATTCCAAATGTAAAGGGCTTCAACACACAATGTACCTTAATGTCTGCTCCTGACAAGTCATCTTTGGCCAAAATGAGGTCATCGAGGGTGACATCCTCAGCCAGAGTCATCCTGCTAGTGTGGATCTGGAAGATCCGCCGCTTGGTTTTCTCATCTGGCAGTGGGAACTCAATCTTTCGATCAATTCTCCCTGGGATGAAAGTGATCAGCAGTGGTCAGATACATGAAATTATACTGATTAAGGCAGTGAAAAGCTTCATTCCCTCCTGTGCTCAAGCACTGGTATTGAGCAGTTCTCCATTGACACAATATAACATAAACCCCCCTTTTTCCACACAGCAGCTGAGTTACCCAGGGCTGCCTGGGTCAGAAAGAGGAAAGGTAAAACGAAGTAACACATTATATAATCACAAACTGTAATAACCTTAAAAGTGGTTGCATTTAGAGCAAAAGTATTGTTAATGATATCGAACAGGCGGGCGTCACAGAAAGCTGTACAAACACTGGTCATAGTCCAGTGGAGAGGTGAAAAGTAATAAAATATATATCCACTTTCACTGCTGTGTCAAATTTCAAATCTATGGAAAAAAAAAACAAAGCTGCGCTTTAAGACCAAACAGACAAAGAAAATGTGTATTTTATAGATGTAGAAATGCACACCTGGCCGGATGAGAGCAGGGTCCAGGGTCTCTATCCGGTTTGTAGCCATAATAACCTTGACGTCGCCCCGTGAGTCAAAGCCGTCCAACTGGTTGAGCAGCTCCAACATGGTCCTCTGAATCTCACGCTCCCCTCCAGAGTTGGAGTCGTATCTGTGTGAAGTGGTGGATCACTCAAAGATGATCATAGCCAGAGAGATGCAACCTACTGTGCTGGCAACAATCTGACATGAAGCGAACAACTGGACTTTGCCGTACGTTTTAAAAGCGAACAATTAACAGAGCACAAACCAGTACAACTCCTTATCAATCATTTGAGAGTTACACAAAAGACCAGGGGTCCCATCCAGGCCTTCCCCAAGTAGCACAGCGCCACGTGTTTCGGAAATAGGGTTACACTGGCGCTAGAGTCTCACTTGGACAAGTGGTCACTGATCCTAAGTAAGTGACTGAGTTTCAGGTGAGAAATTTGTGAAAAGCAAATCCCCATTTTCTCTATGTACTCTACTGTTTTATATAAATAAACTAATAAACTCCTACAGGTGTTTGGTGATTCTGAACAACACAGCATCGCATTGCAGTGTCTACCGCTTGGTTCCGATGGCATCGATTTCATCGATGAATACAATGGAGGGCGCGTGCTCCTCGGCGACCCTGAAGAGCTCGCGCACCAGCTTGGGCCCATCGCCCAGGTACTTCTGAATGAGTTCAGATCCCACGACACGCAGGAAAGTGGCCGATGTCTGGTTCGCTACTGCCTTGGCCAGCAGTGTCTTCCCTGAGAATCCCCCAAAGACAACAGTGAGCCTCACAATACATGACAAAACTGTCTGCAGCAATGAAATCAAACTCAGGTGTCAAAAAAGCTACAGAAAAATATTCAATGGTACTGATTTACATAACTAAGCACAAAACCTAACAGATGCTATCTGGGCATCTTGAGTCTCAGTGGAACATCAGAAGACCTTTTCCCACTCAGTAGTGCTCACCTGTTCCAGGAGGACCGTACAAAATGACTCCTTTGGGTGGCTTAATCCCCATTTCCTCATAGTACTCAGGGTGAGTGAGTGGAAGCTCCACAGACTCCTACAGGAAAAATCCATGGTCAGGGAAGCACACTACCATGCTCCAGTGTCCATGGCAACAGTGATTTTGTCTGTGGAAGCAGTACCTTTATCTCCTGAATCTGGCTATCCAGTCCTCCGATATCAGCATAGGTCTCCTGGGGCGCCTTCTCCACCTTCATGACAGTGACCAACGGATCCGTGTCATCCATCAAAACACCGATGACGGCATGCACCTGTTAACAGACGCCACTTTGTAGGTTACAACTCAAAACCAACCTGATTTTTCTGCACAGAATAAATACTACCTTACCGCGTAGAATTTCAGTTCAAGTATTCCTCTCCACCTACAAGCATAAATCTGCCTGCAAAGTGAAATCTCCCAAGTCGAAGACATAATTACCACTAGACTAGCACTAATAACTATTGTCAATCTTGTCTTTTTATACAGTCATTGACAACACAATGAAATCCTCATTCATGCTAAAATGTACACGTAGCAGGGAGTGGTCTAAATTCTTCTCTAATTTCTCGCTTTACAGTATTGTGTTGAAGATACGGAAGCACCGTGGTGAACCCTGTGATCTCGTGACAGGCAGATAATATGCTTGAACACCTATTCCTCTCACTGAAATTCGTTCACGTTTATGAAGAGCATACCTTGTGGTTGAGCAAGACAGAGCACCCGGGTTCCAGAAGATCCTTGTCCACAAAGGATAGGATGCTGACGTAGTGCTCCGAGCCCACAGATGTAGACACGATGGCGTGATTGTCATCTATGATTTCCTCCAGAGTCCCCACTGACATGGGGGAGCCACGTAGATCATCTACCTTTGACCTTTCCTCCTGTTAAAACTCACAGCAATGACCAAAACTATACAAATTTCTCTTTACAGCAAAGAATTGTAGAATCAGGAGTGACAAGTACCTCCTGTTTTTCCTCTAAGGGTTTCATTTGCTCTTGGTTTCGGATGAACTCCTCCTCCATCAGAAGGTAATCTTTAATTCTCTCCTGCTTCAGAAGCTTAAGACGACACTGTGTATGGGGTGTAACTGAACAGAAGCAGTACGTGTTACAAGTTAAGAAAAAATAAACAACATACCATGGAAAATGTTCATGTTCAAAGAGCCACTGTAAATATTTCCCCTCCATAGCAAGTGGAGTGGTTCGGATATTTTTGGACAGAGACAGAAACTCGATGTCTCAATTTCAAAACATTTTGACTGTCAATGGTGTCAACTATTCCATTTCTGCCTAAATGTAGTATATTATGCTCTAAATTCCATGCAAACAATGCAAACAAAGCTTTGGTTTGGCAATCAAAAGAAGATCATCTAGTGTAAAACATCTGTTAGTGAAAAATAACCATTTGCCTTTCATTTGTAACATGAATCTGTATATATTTACATTATATTTGTAAACATAATTGTGTGAAGTTCACTTTATACCATAAACATTCATGAACCAAAATATGAAAACGTCTCCTGCAAAGAAGGTGCTTTCTCAATAGCCCGAAACGAAGAGAAAAACGTACTCAAAAATATTAGATTAAAATAATTATTTAGAAGTTATATTTTTCAACTATTTTTTCTCCTCTAAAGAAATACACATTTGATCCTCTTACAACAAAGATTTGCCGAACTGGTACAGTTCATGGAACAAATTTACACAGTTACGTTAATGACGTGCATTTGTATAGGAGTCCCTGTATACTAATATACGTAAACCCTGTCATATTGCAATACGTTTGGTCGAAAAAAAATCAATTGGGTAAAATGTAAGGGTTGCATTTTTTTGAAGTTAATGGAAAAACAATATTTTTCAGGTCTTCCCAGTTATTGTGTGAAAAGATAAAGTTTTTACTTATTTGGGATGTAGGAAACACAATGATTGATAAAATGTGCATGTGACATTTTTAATATCTATGAAGAGAACAATGCCATGACATCCTGTTGTGTTTCATTTCCTCTTTATTTTCATACCCCTGTGAATGGATGGGAAACCCTAAAAGTATTATATCTGCATTCGTATTATTGTGGGATTTTACTATACATTAAAATGTAGGTTTTTTTAGGTCAACTATTTGAGAGACGTACCTAAGGGGAGCTTGCTGGCAGCATCAGGCCCCTTTGTTCTCTTCTTCTTCTTCCCCACCCTGGTAGGAATTGGTGGCTCATATTTCTTTTTCTTATCCTACCAAAAAACATTAAACAAAAAAAAAATAAGAAAAGAACAAAAAAACAACCTTTGAGCAATATTAGCATACACTCCCTGCTACCAAAGCTGATCACTCACATTGGCTTTTACTGAGATACTAATTTTTAATCTGGAGTTCTCTTTTTCACTTCTGTGTTATTATTTTCAAGGTGTAAACAATAAAAACACAAAGCAAAGATGTTGGAGTTCGGGTTTATCCAGCCAACAAGACACTCAAAGATTACCTATCAAGTCCTATTTGCAATACTTCAGTAATTGGTTTATAAGTTCAGGTGATTGGTTGCAGAAAAAGATGCAAAAATAACCCAACCAGAAAATAAAAGTGACCGCAAGTACAGAAACACAACATCAGCACTTTTAAATTCAAAAGCATAAGCTTTTGAATCAAATTTTTTGGAGCTGAAAAACATTACACATTTCAGTCAAGATGTTTTCCAGGGAGGTCTTTACAGTCCTTCCAGCTAGGACAGTACACAGTCTTTACTGTACAGTCCAACTGCTTTATTACACCCCTTTTATACCTTGGTAAGAATGCAAATTACATCACATTACATAAATTAAGAATGCTACAGCAATGTGAATTAATTGTTGTTTTTGTACGTTAACCATTCTACAACACTTTTGTAACACCTGTCAAAAAATATATGATTTAAAGATAATAAAACTGACATAGCACTGTTTACATGTTAATAAAAAACACAGCCTACTAAAGACAAAATGAAGAACAGTTAGTCTTCCAAAATGGGGTTAAGACACGTTAAAGAGTTGCAGAAATTGCCTCACCTTGTCCTCCTTCTTCCCACCTCCTGGCCCATGGCCGCCACTCTGACTTTGACCCTGCAGCCACACACAGAAGACACCCACAAATGAGGTAAAGGCTTTTCATCTACTGACCTTTGTCAGATTTTTTGAAAAGTTCAAAATCGTACATGCGCCCTCCAGTACACAGAGAAACCACAACAGATAAAATTTTTCCTTCAACATGCACAGTAATTTCACAAGAAATTTTAATTTCAAACCAATTTGAGCAAATCTCATTAATATGATCTTGTGCAGTTAGTACCAGACTGCCTTCATCAGTCACAGGTCTATATCATTAACCTGCTGTTACCATTATTTATCTGGGATCACATGGTGGTGAACTTAGCTTGAAGGTGTTATTGGTGAATTTAAACTACTGTGTGTGGCTCCAGACTACGATGATCTAGACAGATAGGACAAGTGGGTATAGGAACTGTATGGATGGACTACTTAGGCATTTTCTCAAGTCTACAGTGCTACCCCTGTACGCAGGAAAAGTGCAAGGTTATAGCACTATAGTAATACGACAACAGTCCAAATTGGAATGTGGTGTTAACAATTTGCGATCAGTACAGAACGAGAACAGGTGAAACGCGTAGTCAAATTTCTATTTCAGACCAGAAAATGAATATGAGGCCAAAGTACAGAAAAAAAAAACATTTATTTTCGTGTAATAGTCTCCACGCATCCGGAACAATATCATGTGGTGCGTTTTGCTCCCTCACGTTTCAGATGAGCGTAAATAATGGGACAAATGGCTGACAGGTGTTTCCAGTTGCTGAGCTGTTCCCTTAATTGTGCAGATTAAACAAAAACGTTTTTTTCCCGTCCGTTTTACTACTTTACTCTTGGTTTTATACCATTTTCTAATCACTTAACACAAGTCGTATTACAGTTGACGCTTATAAAATGACAGAACTATTTACGGGTTAAATAACTAGAAAAATATATTAATTATTCTACAACATTTTTAACCATACAGCCTTAAATTCATGGAGGTGAACGCGGCTTTGTAGGCAAGCTTCTCGGGTAAAACGACATCGCGTCACACAGAAAATATGCGACAAAAATTAAGTTAATATTGTTGTGCGAATTTGAATGATTTATTCTTTAACAACGTTTCATATAAAAATAAAACTCTAGGATATCGGAAAATGCTTGATCACCTACCATTGTTTCCCGTCGCTCCGTTTATACGTCACACTACGGGTGACGAAAGAAGACAAACTTTCTCAGCTAGTTTTTTTTTTTTTTTCTTTCTTTCTTTTCCTTCCCCCTTTTGGGGGTAATTCCTCGAGTGGCAGAGCAAAGTTAATCTTGCTCTCCAAGGCAGGTAGTTATCCCATTTTCAGAGTCACTAGTGTATCAGTTACCTTGGTACATTGAAGGTGGTAGGCTTTGGTACTTCCTATATTACAAGATGATTCAGAAAGAGCTAAATCTATTACTCTGTAACTGTGAGCTATAAACATGTAGTACATTGAGCATTTGGAAGGTTATCAAAAAACTGTTAATTTACAGATTGGTTTAGACATGTTACTAGTTACTAGTACTTTGTTACTGAATAATAAGTTTATGGAATTAAATTTTGTAATCAATCTTTGTCTTTTCATTTCCATTGATTAAACAGTTATTTGAAAGTGTGTAAAGTTCATCCAAAAAGATGTATAAATAAATGAATTACAGAGATTGTGCACAGAAGGACACCCGGAAGCTGCCACCTTGCTCTTGAAAGGTTTAGTCTGTGCTTGAATCCCGCCTGCTGTTGTAGTTCCCTTGAGCAAGATGCACACCTTGAATTGTTGGTATGAAAATGACCTCTACATACAAACATTTGAATCGTTGTAAGTCACTTTGGAGAAATGCCAGCTAAATCTATAAATTTAATATTTAAAGAATGTCTTCAGGCTAAATTATATTTAAATTACATATGCTCTTCCCTGAGGTGTTTTGGTGCTTTGGAAACACCAGCTCCAGGTGAGTTCTACTGTTATAATGCTGTAGTGCTGCTGACAGGACACGTCTCTTGTTGCCAGGAACAAAGGCCTGACTGCAACCAGGCAGCTGATGACTGTCTACCACCTCCAGTAAGGATCAGTACCCTTGGGCCTGGATAACAGCTTCAACATCCTCAGGCCATAGCTCTGCCTTGATAGATATACTAGACATATTAGCGCAGACTTCTTGTGTCCACATTAGAATGTTAGAATGTCGAGGAATGGTGGGTGGCCACTGGTACTTTGACCCCAAAAAGTCCCCTCTCCTGTCTTTGCTACTTGGGAGTTTTTTGTTTTCTCAGGCTCAGCTGCCAGTTGGCGTGTGATGGTAAACTGTAACTGCTGCCTTAGAGAGGAATAGTCTGTACTGTACCCTTCCCTGGAACTTTGAGGTTGATTTCATGTTGATGAAAAAAGTGCTGAATTGAATTGACACAATTTTAATTCTTTGCCCTAGTCATGCTAGAATGAAATTATACTGGTATGTTAAGAGATGGACTAAAAAACGGTACAGTCTGCCCTCTGCATTTGTCTTTTTTTTTAATTGAATGAGTGGGATGGTGGTTCAATGAGTACCACTACTGCCTCATAGCACCTGGCCTGGTCAGAAATGAGTTTGAATCTAGTTCAGTCTGTGTGGAGTTTGCATGTTCTGCCCCCTGTGTCTGTGGGTTTCCTTTGGACACTCAGGTTGTCTTGTTACATCACTCTGAATTGCTTGTAGTGTGCGATTGTAAATGGGTGTGTGGTCACCCTGTGATGGATTGGTGTCCCATTTGAGGGCAGTTTGATAGCTTGGCACTCATTGCTTCCGGTATAGGATTTGACCCACCACCACTCAGGATAAGCAGTTAATGAAAATGGATGGATCTATGAATGGCTGCTCTTTTTACTGAGGAGTAGCTGCACTAGTTTATTAAGGACATCAATTTCAAGAATCTGTTCAGTTAGACCCCTCCTCTCCAAAAAAAAAGTGTGTTTAGTTAACGTACAACCTTTATTTATTCTGAGTCCATTCATCATCTTGGGAAATGACTGCAGCAGCTTGTCAAGGGTGTTATAAACTGTGCTGTTAACCCAGTTATATTTTATGAAGACCAAGTTTTAAATATTTGCAGTCGTTAAATAAAATTTACAAGCATATATTTTCACATTCGTGTCCACACATAATTGTTGGAAAAACACATATTACCAACTTGTAAGTCAAACTCATTAACTGATAACTTAAGAAATGATGTATCCTGCTGGCTGAATGGAAATGTGTTCTAGCAGTAGCAGTAATATATGAACATTTCAGTTAACACATTGTGTTCCTAGGTCAGACCAACAGAGGATGATGAGACTGAGCCACATCAGACCCTGAGCTTTTTGGCAAGCAACGTATAAAGAACCCTGGAAGTAATCATGCATTCCAGAAAATTTTTTTAGAAAATCCTCCTCGTGCAGAAAATGCAAATTGGAGGTTTATAACCACCTAAGGTGGAAAAAAGAATCAATCAAATCTAATCATCTGAGAATAATGTGCTTGCATATAAATAATCACTTACAGAAGCAATTTCCCTCATAGCACCGATGAGGCTGAGGCTTGTAATGCTTTAGTCAGTATTAGACATTACATTTTCTTTAATATAGATCTTCATTTTTCCGTTGTTTGCCAACACATTTCAAAACAAAAGTTACAGGAGACTGGAGCATCCTGCATAAACACCTCCAGACAAACTAAATGCTGTAATGGCACCGCTGTAGTACCATTTTTACAGGATACTAGGTTGACAAATTTAAGGAACATGTCTAACGAAGGATTAAAAAAAAGAGCTGTAAAATACCTGTACAAAGGGGTAAGATAAACATGTTTGCTGTGAGAATATTAAGTGTGGAGACAAACCTCCGGTGTATTTCCCACTTAGGGGAAAATAAAATGGGTTGTGCAGATTTTCAGTTCATCTCATATTAGGACCCCCAACCTACTAGAAGTCCATGTTGTTGTTCTGTTTTTGATGTGCTTTTGCATTAAGCAGTTTAATTAATTTGACTGCTAGTTTGTATTAACAGTCCTTGTTGCAGCTCATACAAACACTTATGAAAAATAGTGAAAAATACATCTTGCTACAGTGACAGCTTAACAGCCTTGTCCTGAAAAGAAAATGATGGAGTAAATGTAATTGCTATTTTGTTGACTTTAAGTTGCAAATGTTTATCTATAAATGACCTATAAATGGGTTTATAAAAAAAATGAATGAAAAAGTATAGAAACACCCTGCAATTTGTAGCATTTGCAAGCACAATAAAACAATTTCCTGCAGAAGGGCAGGACAAATGTTAGAAAATTAGCTGTCAATTTATGCACAAATATTTTTTGAATAATAGTACACTGACATTTAAAGTCACAACTTTAAACATTACCTGAGGTCTTAGTTTAAGTGTGGTTATGATTTTTCTCCTTAAAGTTTAATTAAACCCAGGTCTATATTTTTTGTGTTCTCATTAAAAGATAAGTATAATTACCCTTTAAAGCAAAATTATACCACTGGAAAACTAAACAAAAAAAACTAAATTCAAGGGCTTTTACCTTCACGTTCACCATTTTAAGCCTAAATAAAGCCTTTTTGTTTTTAAATGAAAGGCAGTTTTCAGCAAATTACCTCTGAGTAGCTCTTAAAAGAAAAAATGCACTGAATTTCATTTCTTTTTTATTCTTGAAGCAACTAAAAATGTATTTTGTTGCAAATAAACTATATGAATAAAGTGATAAAGCTGTTTTGTTTTAACAATGTTTTGCCAATTATGCCCGTCACTGATCATTCCAGATTGATTTTGTGTCTTAATGCTAGAAGAATGGCAGATGTAATGAAATTTTTTACACTAGTTTTCCTGATTCTGTATCTTGTAGCTATACTGAAAGTTGTGCACCACTGTACAAAGTCATGTGTTCCAATCAATTCATGTTTGACTTTGACCTGGCCTGTCGTATAAAAAAACAATTTTGCTTACCTGGTCTTCATAGCAGAGTTCTGCTGAAGTACATTGTGGTTTAATCAAAACATTTCAGATGGCGAAAGAAGAGTCATTGGAGCTTAAGTGCAGATAGGGTTGCAAAAGGATTTTTAAAGTCTTGGGACTTCATCAATCCACAGGTCAACAGATTGTTTATAATGGAAGATGTTCACCCCCGTTGCTACTCTGCCTTGGAGTTGGCATGTTGCAAAGATCAGAAAAACGGCATACTGTATGATGCATCTGTTCTGTGTCTACCCTAAGAAAAACACTAAACAAGAGTTGTGTTGATGGAAAGTTGCCATGGAGGAAACTAGTACTCCAAACAAACATTGTTGCCAATCTCAGTTTTGCTTAAGATCACCTGGATTTTAGACAGCGCTACTGTCCATCCTGTTGCGTGAACAAATGAGACAAAAGTTGAATATTTCTGAAAAGTCTACACAAAAATTTATTTGGAGAAAGTAATGTAGTGTGTATCAAGCCCCAAAGCCAAAGATTGGTGGTGGGAGCATAATGTTGCTGGGCTGCTGTTCTGCCTCAGGATTTGGACAGTGTGTAATGATTGAAAGACCAATGGATTCCAAGTTGTATCAGGAAATTCTGCAGAAGATGTCAGGTCAACTGTCTGTGATATAAAACTCAAAGTTCAGTTATGCATCATGGCAATGATGAAAAAAAAGATGTAAATCAAGAACAGATTGGCTCAAACAAGGAATTCATACTTTAGAGTAGCAAGAGTTCTGACCTCATCCGTTTAACATGCTGTGGCATAATCTGTCCTAGGCTGCTCAAGCTTAACATCTCGAGAGCATTTATGAATTGATACATGTATGGTTTGGTATTGGTGAATGGGCTAAAAACACCCTAACAGACTGTACTGAGTTTTTTTTACTATACCAATCTGAGCTTAAACTTGCATATTCCTTAATATCTCTAAACATTTGTCCAAAGCAGGGAAGGAGCAGTCTTGAGCTTATCCCAACAGCATAGGGACACCACGTATGTGACACCAGTTTATCGCAAGGCAATCAACCACAGTCTCATTCACTTACTTAAACACACTTTAAGGTCCATTTAGAGCCACAAGTTCACCTGAAATGCATATTTGTGGACCATGGGAGGAAAACCAAAAGCACCTGCACTCTACACAGATTGAAATGGGTTTGACTTCCCATCTGAACACATTGCCCTGGAGCTGAACACCCAACACAATCTGTTGTGCTTCTGTGCCATCCTGTTGCATCCGCATATACAAGAAAATTATTCCTTTTGAACTCAAAACACTTTTGCCACTGGCCCTCGAACCCTCCAGCAGTTTATTTTTCCTCCTCACCTTCTGGTCAGGGGCTTCACGTCTCCCTCTCCTCAGTTGCCAGCTAGCTCACTTTGTAGCTTTGCTAGATAATATAGTTCTTATACTAATTCACCATAAAACTAACCTTTTATCTACAGGTTTATATCATACCTGTTATGTTCAGTTCTACCATGTCTCTTTCTCTTCTGCTGTGCAGCACCCTATCTCTGTGTGAGAAGACCACTCTATAAAAATCAATTGAATTCTCTATAAGACTACATAAGGAAACAAAAAGTAGAGAGCAGTGACAAAACTGCTATTTAGACATTAAATATTTTGTTCATCCATGAGTTTTAAGTCTCGATGCTAATGCCACCGTAGAGACTACTATCATTTGGGATTGTGGAACAGAATATGGAGGACAGACTACTTAAAGTGATGAAAACGGTTCAGTCTTTTCATTGTCTTTGCAGACATATTGTGATTAGAAGGATTCCAGAAATGTTTGATGCTGCTGCTTGTTTTCCCCAGAGTGGGAGTTTTCCTCCTCTTTACCCCCTGCACAGCTGACATTTAAATGATAATTGCTGGAATGGGGCCAGACACCTGAGTGCTGGGTGCAAAAGTCTCTCCGGGTGTGTGAACGATATTTTTTCTTGTTGAGTGTTTCGACAAGCACATCTGTTTTTACACATTTCACATCAGTGGTGTCCTGTTTTCTGTGCTGGGAAAATGCCAAGGTCCACATCTTGCATTATGATTTTGAATGACACACCCCACTGCCCCCAAACCCTGACTAAGTGGTGTCATTTCATGTGAGAGGTTTTGATTTGTTATGGTGTGCAACATGTTACGATACCCATTCTATAATGGGTGAATAAAAAAAAACAATTACTGTACATGCATTCATGCTGTAATTTAAATAATGTAAAGGCACTTTTTACTTTGAAGAAATCAAAGTAATACAAATATGCAGTGATGCACCTTATGGAAGCAATGGGCAGAGGAAAGTTCAGACAAGCAGCTAGTACTTACACAGTACAGTGTATACTTTGTATAGTTATTCCATTAAGTACCACTGTAAAAGCCATTTTATGTTTATTTATATTGAGAAACAAGAATGTGAAATTAGAAGCAGTCCATACATTTTAATGTGGCATAAGGACAAATGGAATTTTCCTTTCTCGTACCCCTGAGGCAGACCAGTTACTTATTCAGTTTGTTTCATGAAGAATACAGTAAATGGCACAAGCAGTCTTTTTGTAAACCTCAAATCTGTGCAACAAACAGTGTCATTTTCAAAAGGATTAAATATGAAAGTTATTCTGTTACATGTCTAAATATATAGCGATATAAGTAATATACCTTTATATCTTCTACCATCTTGTATAAAAATAATAGATCCAATTTTAAGTCCTTTGTGTAGATGCATGCACACAAACAAAACATACAGAAAATAACATCCATACAGAATTATTCTGGGATACCTCATTGGATTCTGCTTATAAAGTCCTAATCTTCTGTCTTTTCAAGTCAAGTGTCTCCTGATTGAGGACGGGGAAGGTTGGGTGGAGATTCGGCAGGCTGCTCTGATCAGTCGTTTCTTTGTATATTCACTTGCAAAGCATTTTGCTATGTCACCGGCACTCTCTGTAGGTGTCTCGCCATATAACAGATGCATCTTTGTTCTGCCTTTTCAAAGAGCCCGTACGAGTGCCTTTCGTCTCCGGCATGATGCATTATTCAGCACGTTCTGCAGTTTCGAGACCTGCTCATCCAGACCATCTCTGTAGCCATTTTTGTGTTTCCCTTTTATTGTCTTCTCTTTAATGTGAAAGGTAAAAAAAAAAATAGACCACATTGCCAGTGAGCAATGGAGGGATTAATTGGACCTTGCAGGAATATGTGCCAGTGAAAATTTTAGAGCTTCAGGTAGAATGATTACTGAAACATTCATGCGAGCCCTGAAAACCATCTCACAGTGCAGAGATCTTGTTTAAATTTCTACGTTTCTCATTTCCCAATAAGAATGAGTTAGCCAAACGTGGCCCTCAGCATATTAATGTTCTGTTCTTCTACAGTGAAACAGTTGTCTGACAAACTGTACAGAACAAAAACCAGCATGCTACCATCAGTAGAGGGTTAAGGAATGTAAGCAAAACAGAAAAATCTATTTTCTTAATGTATCTGCAGTCCTGCTGTTGCAATATATCTGCCTTGGAAGCAGGCTGTTAACAATGATGTCATTCATTTCTCATTTGTAGATTCTGAAAATGCAAAATCTCGGTCTGTCAACTAAACTGCATAGAATAATTGGTTTTGACACCACACGTGATGTAAAATTAGCACGTGCTTAAATAAATAGGATAATCAAAGATAACAGGAATCGGAACGTAGAAAAAAAAGTTTTTGGACAATAAGAAAACCCCCAGATCTTGGCAATGAAAAAATTCAGAACCCATCATAAAGTGCTATGACATTGAATTTTAACCTGTTTATGTAGTAATGAAAGGCAGATGATAGCATCAGTCATGCTTTGGTTCAGGGCATAAGTGCAGCAGTCCAAAAGGCCTTTGCTTTCACCTGTTTTGATGCATCCTTTAATTTGCCATAGGGCCTGGGGTCACCTGTCCACGCTGGTCTCTGCGAGTCTGTTATTCATGATAGCCAAGGCACCGACACCTTCAGAGAAGCCATTGTGGCGAGAGCAAGAACCCGACTGGCATGGATGGCCATTGGCTGTCTCTGAGAGCTGCTTCTGCATGATGGCTAAGTTGACCTTATTGGCTGCCAAGAAATCCCGCATGGAGATCATTTCTCCGGACATGCGGCGCCCATCCGTCTCTTCGCTGTCATTGACAGCATCAGTCTCAATCGAGATGTTGTGACGAGGGTGGTTGCGATGTGGACCCACAGCATTGTGGCGTAAGCCCAACCCAAACCCTGGGCAGCAGGTGTGGCCACAGCAAGGAGGTGCTAGCCACCTCAAGATCCAGTTGAGAACCTGTTTGATGATGATAGAGATGACATTGAAGAGTGAGTAGATGCAGCACACACCTACGAGGATGAACAGGAAGTTTCCCACCTGGTAGGTAGTTTGGTTTTCATATGCCTGCCGCTGGCCGCTCACCATGTCCCCAAAGCCAATGGTGCTGAACGCCACGAAGCAAAAGTAGAGCGAGTCAAAGTAGCCCCAGCCCTCCACAGCTGAGTACATGGCAGAGGCACAGCACGACACCAGCACAGCTGCCAGACAAAGGATGAGCATCACATAGTAGACTGATGGTTTCCATCCAGCTAAACTATCACCCCTGGTCTCAGAGCCACTGGTAGCACCGTGGCCATGTCGGCTGCTATGCGGGAGTACTGCCTTCCGTCGTCGTTGGTGTTCATAACATGACTTGAGCACAAAGGCCAACACAGTGATGAGTCGCTCCAGGAACAGATTAAAGAAAAGGATGGTTGCTGCACAGCCAATAAGACCATAGAAAATCAGGAAGATCTTGCCACCCACAGTTGTGGGGGTGGTCATTCCAAACCCTGGGCAAGAAGAAAGAGAAATCAACATAAGACGGAAATTGATGAACACAGAGGCCTTACGCAAGGCATAAATTTTAGTCAAAAAATGAAGGCCAAAAAATACTGAATTAATCCCATGCTTGAAACAAAAATGTGAACAAATTGAATTGTGCTATGGGTGCTATTTTTTTTTCCAGCCATAGTTTCCATCTCAAGTACAAGGTTAATAACAGCACTTGAGAGAGGGCAGCCTCCTTCGTGCCATTACAGAATTATGCAATAACAACTGTCCTGATGTGTGCTTGTACCCCAGCAGTAGCAAGAGAAGCACACGCCAGCAGTTTATTTTAAGCTGGGTGGGCTGCTGGTGATGGGGGGGGGGGTTTGAGAGGGCAGAGAGGTATGACAGCAAGTGAGAGCACCTGGTGGGGCTCATCTTGCTGAATCGTGAATAAGGCCACCAGCTTATTGAGATCCAAGATAATTTCTCCTAATGAAAATTGTCTGCACTTACTGGCCTCCATGCTGAGCTAAGCCTTACTTTATGCTGAATATCAGAGGAGCTCTCAACCTCTGAAAACCCACAGACAGAGTGCTGCTACTGGTGACAATGACTAAAATTCTTGTTTTTGAGTACCTTCTGTGTTGCTCTGAAACAAGCAGACACCTATAGGGCATGTTTTTTTTTAGCAGCTGGAATATGGCGAAGTAGAAGCCTAAACGGAACAGAGAAAAACAACAAACAGTCCATTTTAACGTGGTAGGGGTATTCAGCTGAGTGGATTGGCAGTGCCGGCTGACTGCTTTTCCTGAAGAGTCATCTAGACAAGTGTTTTGCTCTGGTGACTCTTGATAAAAAGCATGCATGAACAAGGTTCTAAGCATCTCTTATCTAATGTGGATGGCTTGGCCCAAGGGTGTGTACAGCACCTGCAAAACATGCAGATCAGCCATCAATGGCGTTTATCTTTGTTTCGACTCTATGCTGCAGCATCTACAAGTCTAAGCCTAACAAATTACAACTGTTGTTTTTTTTAAGATCAATCACAGTTTGTTGTATTTTGTAGAATGTTTTTGGCTTAGAGCATGAAGTAATGTGGAATGTTTGTTAGATTTTCTTTCTTTAAAAAAATGTATGCAACTGGGAGTACAGGAATCCCTCAGAACCCGAACTCTCTATAATCTGAATTTTCACCATAAGGGCCCATGAAAGTTAATACCTATATGTCGAATAGGAAGCTTTGCTTTAATGAATTTTTATGTGTGTAGCTTATTCATATATATTTCATTTTTTGCAAAAAATAAACGTACTTATTTAAATGTCAGTTGTTTTGTCAGACAAACAGGCGAATGCAGTGGGGTTACTTTGACACACGTCTTTATACCCTTTATTCAACGTCTCATAACACTGAACCCCAACTACGACCCCCGCCACGTGCCCTCTCATCTTCCATGTGTAACGCAGTGAGTAATGTCAAGTGTCCTGTACGGTACAAACTGCACCACACGGTAAAAAAAAATGCAATTGAGTGACAAAATTAAGTGTTTACTATTTAGGAAACTGGCATTTACAGTGTTTATCAGGCTCAAGTCATGGGTTGGTAGTTATATAGGTGTTTTCCGATGAGCTGGGAGCGCATTATTTATTTATTTCTCCGCATTTAAAAATAATAGGAACTAGGCACTCAGTATCTGAAAAATTTGGTGTCCGACATGTTTTCAACGACAAATTAAATTCGGATACCGAGGGATTACTTTGCTAAAGCCACCTTTGAAAAAAATAGTCAATGAAGATAAAACCTTTCAAAGCATGATAATTCCAAAAAATAAGGGCACAGTTCTTACACTGAAAAAAAAACAATATTAAAAGGAATTACAGAAATGACTAGGTATTAAAAAGCAATAAATCACATCACTGACTAGTGTAACTTAACTGCATATAATTCTTTTAAAAAAGGGACATGACCTTGCACATAATGGTAAAACACATAATGATAACGGATGGAGGCTGGACTGAATCAAGTGAACATTTTTTATGTCCAATATTGAGCCAGCAGTGGGTCACTTGTAAGGCAGAAAGTGTACGTATATACCTGGGAAGAGATGTTAATCAAAGTTTGTCACGAGTTCACAACTAATGATCAACCAAAGTTTTTCGGAACCACATCAGTCTCAGGCATATCATTCAGGGAGGTTTTTGTTATTTATACATGAGACATACATCGCTTCAAAAGCACCGCTGTTGTTTTAAAGGCAGGTGCCAGTCCTGTTACTGCTGAGGTAAACCAACAAACAGCAGGGGGGTTGAAAACATCCCCAGCAGATGGTGCAGATATAAAATTTTACTGGCTTCATGTATTTTTCAGTTGTTTATGTTCAGTTTTTGAATCGGAGAGCAACTAAGTACGATGTTGCCTCTCCTGAAGGACAGAGCCTAAAGTAGAGGGTCACTGAAGGTTAAGGGTGATAGAGAAAGCAGGTGCAGCAGATTTTTCTGATCGATCGATCTATCTATCTATCTATCTATCAATCATCTATCTATCTATCTATCTATCTATCTATCTATCTATCTATCTATCTATGTATATAATTGCTCCACATTACAGTTGGTCCTGATGGCAACTGCCGATGTGATGGCACACATTTTGTAAAGTGCAAAAAATATTTTCGTTAGCAATGAAAGCTTTTTTCAGTAAAACCAGGCTTTATTTACAACATGTTTGAAGTTCCAGGTTGAAGAGTTTGCTGACAATTTCAGTCACAATTAAAAGAGACGAAAAGTCAAAATTCGGCTCAGGAAACATATTTAGAACACCGAAGTCTTCCTTTCTCTCTATTATTATTATTATTATTATTATTATTATTATTATTATTATTATTATTATTATTATTGTTATTATTATTATGCCTAAACGTGGCTAACAATGCTAGACAAACATGCAGCATTCGCATGATTTATACAGAAAGTTATCGTTGAGAAGTATATTGGTTCAAATCTTTCATGTCTTTTCAAATTTTTTATTAAGCGTCCATTTTATTCTTTATTTGTGATGCCGCTCCCGTATATATGAAAACTTGCGACTATTAAAACTTTTTTAGTAGAAACTGAGACGTAGAACAGAAGTGCGGTGCAGACAGAGCAGATCAGCTGAACTACATGTAACCACTCCAGCGTGCAGTGATTTCTGTTCGATTTTTTTCCGTACACTAAATGCGTAGCTATGACAACAAGAAGTCGTCTTACCTGTAGTTTCATTTCGGGCTGCAATGAAAGTGAACAAAATGTACTTTTTTTGACAGTTGCACTGTTACCTATGGTCGAAACCACGGTTCCCACGAAGTAGAAGGCGCCGGTGAAGTCCCACCGAGGTCTGGCGATGTCCACGCGAATCCCAGCAACGTTCGCCTCCTCGTAGAACCTCAGGAAGTTTTCCAGCTCCCTTCTGCTCAGGTTGTGCTTCTGGCTGAAGTGCTCGAACCTCTGCGCCCACTTCTCCTTCGCCTGCTTCTCCCGCGGCTGCTCGAGCGCCGAGAAGACGGCGGCGCCACACAGCAGATAGAGGACGATGAGCAGCGCCAGCAGGACGAACCTGGCGTTGTCCTCGTTCAGTGGCCCGACCCCGCAGCAGCAGCAGCCGCGACAAGCCATCACTGGGTCCGCTCAGCAGGAACGGAGGGACTGGAGCTCCGGATCATCTCCGCCCGGACGCCGAACCCCCATCGAACCAACCTACACCAAACGCCGGATGGTGCTCTCCCTCGCCGCGAGTGTGCACCCGAGTGCTAGTGTTAAAAGACGAGCTTTTCTAACAATTAAAAAAAAAAATACATAAATAACAATTTGGTTTTCCTGTCATACAAATCCAGTTTCGTCCGTAGCGATCATGTATATTTAATCCAGTCTTAACGTTTGAGTCGCTACTGTTGTGTAAAATTGTTCCCCAAAGTACTCGTGTATGGTTCAGTCGGACCCGGGATTCCAGTACTTTAGTTCTGTACTCTTCACTCGGGTCCTCAGAGTGAACATATCCGTTCGGTTCCTGTGCACGAACACAGGGCGTTTATTTCTTACCAGCAATAAACACAAATCAGTGCAGAGCGATCCAAAACAGGCAAATGCATATATACACACTGTCAAAGACGTCACGAAAACGTTCCAGCTACATTTTATATATTTTTTTATATATCAGCTAAATGAGTAGATCCATCATACTGCATTATGAAATATATATTACCGATCCGAGATTGAATTAAAAAGGAGGATACAGGAAACAAACTTGATCCCTAACACCAGGGAAGGAAAGAGCGGATCGTCGGCGCTGCGGGGGGAAACCTGTGGCTGAAGGGAGCCGCTCTTCGGTCCTCGTGTTCCTCGAACATTGTTAGAAGCGTCTGGAAAAAAAAAAAAAAAAAACTCCCGCGCGTTTATGTTCTTTTTTTCAAACGTCGAGTTCTGTCGGCAGGAATATTATGGTCGCGTTAATAGCGCAGTTAATGCTTTGCGAACATGAAACGGCGCTGTTCTCAGTGCTTAGTGAGGTTTTCCAATGGAAAAATCTTCTAGTATCAGTCCCTGGTTCGGGGTGTTGGCCTCCAAATCCGGAGGTCCAGTGTTTCCATCCTTCTCCTGTTGCACTGCAGTTGATCAAGGTTTTTACCCTGAATTGCTCCACTAAAACATCCAGCTGCATCTTACGGTAAACCACTATAAAATTCCTCACCTAACACTGCAAGTCACCTTGAACAAAGGTGTTAGCTACGTAAAGGATAAAAATAATGATAATCTCTTCCATTGCTGGTGGAAATCCAGCCATACCCTCCCTACCACTGGTTAAGTCAGACTGCAAAAGAACAGAATCAGCTGGGAAGGTGCAGCACACTTCTTACTTGTAGAAGATGCTTTTAAGGTGTTGTGACTGTGCTGCATCAAGCAGCTAAGAATATTTCTTTCATCAGTAATCTACTTACTTACTCTGTCTCCTGCTGTCTGATCTTAACTGAGCTATACCATCAAACACGTCCTGATGAGAAGCTGAAAATAAAAGATGTACAGAGAAGCGATATTAAAACACTGCACACCTGATGTGATATTACATAAGAAACAAAAAAAAATGTTTGGTAAACATATGAGGATTGAGGGAATAAAAACTATTTTTTCTATTCATCCATGATCCTTGACTGCTTGTTCTGGTCAAGATTTCAGAGGAGCCTATCCCAGAACCACTAGAAACTAGGCTGAAGAGGGTACGCCCAGGGTAGCCACATTTTCACAATATGGGCAATTTATAACCACCAGTTAACCCGGATACATAACTTTGGACTGTGGGTGGAAACTGGAGCAAGCTCACTCAGACACGGGGAGAACATGCTGCAAGCTCCATCCAGATTAAGCCAGATTTGCTCCTATGCCTGAATAACCGCTGTGGAGTAGTAGCACGTCCCACTTGCCACCGTGCAGCCCCTCTTGGTTCTTCATTCTGCGTCTTTTATCCCAGACATCTCCATTTCTGGGGAGATTTATCCTCCTTCGCACCCATGGGTTTAACCAATAAGACCCCATGATTTGAAAGAAGACTTTAGTTGCGGTAGGCATGTAGTGAGAAGTTTTACAGGTGTGGGGAGAAGCAAAACCAAGTCACCTTATGGTGCACTTAAGACGCGTTGCTTCGGTAACCTGGATAAAGTGTTAAAAATGTGTAATTAAACCAACAAGCCCGCAAGGAGAAAACTGAGAAACTGTATAAAACTGTTGGCCTTATTACTGACAAGTCTCTGATGTCTGACCTTGCCACTTAGAATCACTTCATATTTTCACTGGCCTACAAAATGTTGCTGGAAAAAAAATGTTCTCCTGCCTGCCCCAGATGGCAGATTCACCTTCTTTGCATAGTTGTGTTGTGTGAAAACTTCTCTCTTTAGCACCAACTTATTTTCAGCTTTCATGACACCTGCTGAGTCTGTGATATCTTGGAAACAGTGAGATACATGGTCACCCTTAGATCTTGCCTAACCCTTGCTGACAAGCAATTATAGCAGTTTTCCCAGGTCGAAATGCAGCGGGGTGATTTAAATGTCACTGCACAGTTGCTTTAATGTGTTTTTTTTTGTCCCCAACATATGAATATAACAAGCACACGCAGCGCTTGTGGCTGTAGGTGTTTATTTCTTTAAAAATTAGGGGGTTCGGAGTTTTGGGGGTGTTGTAATGATGATAGAGCTGATTTTTTTTTCTTTAAAGGCAAACTTTTACCCTAGGTTGGCTATATCTTCTGTATATTAGCAAACTAAAACAAAAACATTTATGAACAAATCAATACCATTTAAAAATGCAGCTTTTTGTGAACAGCTTTGTGCCACTTTTCCTGGCCCTCCACTTAAGGCTCTTTAGATGATAAGTAGTACTATGTGCTATCTTCTAAAAGTGTGTGTGTGTGTATGTGTGTGTGTGTATGTGTGTGTGTGTGTGTGTGTGTGTGTGTGTGTGAAAGAGAGAGCGAGAACAAGAGCGAGAGTGAGAGTGACCGAGCTTTGCTCTCCGTGGTGCTGAAATCTCTGCAGGTCAGATGGTTCTGAAAGGACAGCGAACCTCTGTATTCTTGTTAGCCAGTGACCCATGCAGACATTTTATCTTCATTTTTCAAACTAAGTAGAGCACAAAATTATTTTACTGGGGGCTAACACTACCAGTTTATTAGGTAAACTTATCGAATGGTGTACTGCCCCTACTTGGGCCTTTAGAACAGCGTGAATTTGTCTGGGCATGGATCTTACAAATGCTCAATGCATTATGCAGGACTCTTGTACCCTGCAGAAATGACTATGTCTGCACAGTCTTTCTTGCTACAGACAGCCCTTTCCACCTCATCCCAAAGATGCTCAATAGGGTTGAGATCCAGGGACTGTGCAGGAGACTGAAGCAGTAAAAACTCGATTTCATGTTCCTGAAACATTTTGGTGATGACCTTTGCTGTATGACATGGTGCAATATCATGCTGGATGTGTCCATCTGAGTGTGGATAAACTGCAAGGGATGAACTTAGTGACCACTGAATTTCAGATATGCTGTGCCATTCAGACATTCTTCACTGGGTATCAGGGGTGCTAATGTGTGCCAGGAAAACATTGCCCACAGCATCACACTGCTATGTGACTGTTTCCATGTGCAGCCACCCTGCAATTGAGTAGCATCCCATCCAGAATGGAATTCTTCACACAACCAGGTCCTGTACATTACACACACTGCTATCCCCGGCACTGCTGCCACCAAACAGCGTGGTTTTGTGGATTTACTTGCGGTCAAATTCTGCTACTTCCATCAGCATGACGCAAAAGGAACTGACCAAGCAACTTCTTCTACTCTTCAGCCATCCATTTTTGATGCTCCTGTGCCCATTAAAGAAACGCTTTCCTGCTCTTCACCGACAACATTGGCACTCAACACGGTCTTCAGCTGTTGTAGCCCATTTGAGGTGAACTGCGATAAGTGGTCCGTTCTGAGATGACATTCTACACACCACTTGAATATTGAATTTGGATGCGATTTGTCTGGTTGTGGTCCATCTGTTTTCATGCAGGATTCTCTCCACTTTCCTCTGACTCCTCTGGTTCACAAACTGTTTTTGTCTACAGGATTGCCAATCATTTTTACCTTTTTGCTTTTTGTTCTGTCCTTGGTAAACCCTTGAAATTGTTCTGCATGAAATGATCAGGACAACAGCCATTTTGGAGATACTAGAACACCATATTTAGCACTAACTGTCACTAACCTATTTCGTCCTTTCCAACACTTATTTGAACACTAACTGCTAGAAACACTGGTCTTCCTTTGTACCACATGCCATACACCACAGTCACGTGATGTGTGACTTATTAAGAGGTGCAATTTGTGTAAAGGTGGGGGTGTACCTAATAAACTGGCAGCTCAGTGTGTACCAAATGAACAGGTGAGTATAAAGACTCATCTATTAAAGTTCCTTAAACCCAGAGATACCTTTGAGGGGAAATTCCCAGAATAAAATCAATCGGTTTCTTATGAACCTTACAGAAACTGAGACTGTTTCCCTTGAAAAACAAACATTAAAAGCGAAGGATGACAAATACATGTTGACATGTTTATAAAGATCTTTAAAATATACCCCTCAGCTTATGATTCATTGAGGATGCATGGCAGTGTGCAACATGCAGAAACCAAGAGTAATACCATTAATCATTAAAACAAATTGAAAATGAATAACAAAATTGAAAAAGAATACATCAAATAACAAAGTAGGTGGAAAAAAAACCCAATTAATAATACAGAAAAAAAATACATAATTGATGAACAAACTACAAATTCATATATTTAAACACATACATATGTAATTAAAACTTTCTTTGGAAATGCATGTGCAAATAGATACATTTATATGCAAATTAAAACGTTCTCTTCAAGTCAGGACTTTTCGCAAAACATATATGCAAGTAAACACTGAAATTAAAACCTTATTTTAGATTCAGAACATTCCTTTGCCCACAGCTCTTCTGCATTGTTTCCCTGATCGCTTTGTTGAGATTGTGACCAAGTCTTCGTAAATCACTTAAAATACTTAGTCACAATCAATAAAAGATCAATGCAGACTTTGTAATATCTTTATTATCATTCATTCATTCATTCATTGTTCTTTCTTTATTTCTTTCATCATCACTCACTAGTGATGGTTGCTGTGATGTTGAGCCTATCCTGGAAACATAGGAAGACAGTAGTAGATCCCAAATGTTTCACAGGATAGATGCACATGTACACACACACGCACAGATAAAAAAAAAGTGAAGAAAATACAGTTGAAATAAAAAATGTTTGCACCTTCAAAGGCTGACAGTTCTTAACATGGACAGTAATGGCTTCGTATATATTTACAGCTGCAATGATGTTTTAAATTAATATCCATTTTAAACTTTCATCATTCACCTTCAACAAGAACCACCATGAAACAGCATCTGGATAGGATGCCAGTCCATTGTAGGTCAAACTGTTTGTTGATATATGTTTGAATGCTTGAGTGAACTTTCTTTCAGTAAGTTTGTATCTTGACCATATTCCCAGTGTAAATGTATCAGAGGGTCAGAAGCAGCCTTAGCTTTTTTTTCCTTCTAAACACATTCAGAATGAAATGGAATATCACCATTTTGTTTAATGTGGCTCCACTATGGAGAAATTGCTCAGCTGTTTTCGTAAAGAGACTTCTTCAACGGTTGCCCATCGTGCACCTTGCCATTGTGTGGCAGACTCTCTGGTGGGAGCTGGATCTCTCCGTGGGGGCGAGAATTTTTTATCTGACCTGCGACAGAGACGCATGTTGCTTCTCACACAGAGCCTAGAAAATTCCAGCACGATGACAGCGTTCCACGTGTGATCTCTACTGATGCGGGTCACGATCCTACTATTTGTTCTGCCCCTGTGCTGGGTATGGGGAGCGGAACCTGTCAGCTCCTCTTGAGTTGGGTCAATGATGACTGACCTTTCTAGATCTGGCTGGAGTATTTTGGGGAAATGCAGAATTCACTTTGGCAAATGTCACCATTGCCAAATACATTATTTATATTGTTTGAGCAGGATTATTTTAAACATTGGTTTTAGCAGCATGGTCACACGATCCATTTGCACTTTTGAGCAGCAGTGATGCTGGAATGTGAAATGTAGTTCATACAAATGAACTTAATCTAAATCTGGATTTTGTTTTGTACTGTTTCTGAATAAAAAAGGTTTTATTAGTTTGTCTTTTTTGTCAGCTTCGCAGAAATCCGGCAAAGATTATAATTAAACTATAGTATTTAAACACAATTGCAGTTTTTTGGTATCACTTTATTCTCATATATTTCTTGGGTCAGCATGGTGGCACAGTGAGTGGCACTGCCACCAAAGAGCACTTGGCCTGTTTGGTTGTGGGTTCAAATTCAACTCAGTCTGTGTGAAGTTTGCACGTTCTCCTCCTGCCTGCTTGGATTTTCTCCCGCAGTCCAGAGGTGTGTGTTTCAGGTTAACTTGTCACTGAATTGCTCATAGTGTGTGACTGTTTCTCTGTGCAGCCACCCTGCTATTGAGTAGCATCGCATCCAGGGGGGACTTCTTCATACAACCAGGTCCTGTATGTTACACAAAAAAAATTCCCCCTTTCATGACATCAGCATTTATTTTTCCTTACATTAGCATTTTTGTTCTGTTGTTTACGTCCACAACAGGTATTTTGTTTTGTAAACCGCCACTTTTTAAAAAATATGTCTCGTAGAGTTTTTGTCCCTTAGTCGTGTCAGTTCCATTTTACAAATGAAACAGTTCTACAGGTCTTACAGCTGTATAACTTATGGAGCAGCAGGTAGTGTGGTGGTAGTTGCAGGTCCAAACCCCACCTTGTGCTGTAATACCTTTGAGGACAGTACTTTCCCTAATAAAATTTACTTAGCTGTATAAATAGGTCAATTGTTGTAATATGCTTTCAAGAAAAGTGTCTGTTGGTAGCTTTTAAATGGATTTTGCCACTGCTAAATAATTGAAACAAATCAAACTTCTGGTTGTTTTTTTTTAACAGACGTGTACATACAGCTTTTTCGCCTGTATTCACCTGTGTGAAACAGCAATAAATAAACACCACCACAGTGTTAGTGCAATAAATGAATGTAAATATACACGTATTTGTGCTAGTGGATGCTACAGCTTGCACAAAACAGGAAAATATCCATCCATTGTCTTTAATCGCTTTATCCTGGTCAGGGTTGCAGCAACAAACACAAGACTATGAGCCCATAGCCTGAGTGGAATACCGCAAGGCAGAAAGACACAGTCACATACGCTATGGGAATTTTAGAGCGATCCGATAAGCTGATACACATGCCTTTGGACTGTGGGAGGAACCCAGAGCACCAGAAGGAACTCACACAAATACAGGGAGAACATGTAAACTGGATTTGAACCCCCTGTGAACCAGCCACTGTGAGGTGGCAGCACTGCTTGCTGCGCCACAAAGCTGGCCCACGAGAGAACTACTGTCCTCTAAATGACTTTCTCCACTTCTTCAAAAAATACGTCTTAAAGCTGCATGATGTACATTGTTATATTAGTCAGAATGCCTGCCATTATGTCTATTAATGAGCCTTTCTTGTTTCAAAGGCAAAATGCTACTTCCTCACAAATTCACCAACAGCTTAAAGGTTTTTCAGACGCGACCATGTCTGCGTGCTCTGCCGAGAGTCAGATGTCAGTGTAGATGAACGGAGAAACACTGGAAAGCAACTGCTGTTTGCCACATGTGGCGTCTTTAGTGGGTTAGCCTGGTTTTTCCGCTGGAAGCATGTGAGCAGACTTTGGTTCGCCGTGTTGCAGCAGTGGTACTGTCCGTGAATGCTTCTGTGTCCATGGCAACGTGAAACCTGGGCAAACCAAAAACAAAAAAAATAAAAAAAAGCTCTGTGAATTGCTTTACATAAACTGATAACACAGCTGACAGTGCAGCAGATACACACAGTAGTTCTTTTCATTGGTGCTGTGATCTTTTCATCGCTGTTGCTTAGCTGACCGTTTTATTCTGAACAGTGTGTAATATATGATTTGCTTATAAAGCTGGATATTTCTTTAGTGGAGCAATTCAGGGTGAGCACTTCGTTCAACGGTCCTCTAGCAACAGCAGGAAGTGGGCATGACCTGGCAACCTTCAGGTAACTACCTTCAGGTAACTTTTTAAACTTATTAAAGCTGCTGTCTCTTGAAACATAATTACATATTGAGGTTGTGGGTTAGACAAAGAACACCATATTTACATTTTCACTTAGTAGTAATTTGTACAGATACCAATTGATCCAAAGACTAGTTGCAATATTTGTATATCGAGAGAGAATGATGCGCAAATCACAGTAATTTTATCTTTTCACCTTCTTTCTGGGGTGGTGCAGTATGCGACGTGGTGTCTGGGTTGGTTAGGGTGCATGATCAAATATGGCCCATTTTATGATAAATTTGCATGTTCTCCTAGTGTCTGCCTGAGTTTCCACACAGTGCTCTGTCCAAAGACATTTGCCAAGGTAATAGGTTACCCAAAATTATCTCTAGTAAGAGACTGTCTGTGCAGGACTATCCTGCAATGGTGTGACATTCCAACCAGTCTGTACCCCACCCAGCTCAGCCCATGGTAATTCTGGGATGCATTCCAGATCACCAGGCCCCTGACCAGGACAAACAGGTGATATTTTCATCTTTGAGGCCAGACATAGTTTTGTTTTCAGAGGCCTCTAAGCAGGTTCTCTTGTTGGAACTTACAGATCCTTAGGGAAAGAGTATGGAAGAAGCTTATGAAAGGTGTGTGTCCACTGAAGTGGCTGCAGGGGGCTTCACAGGGAAGTGTTTGCACAGGGTTTGTAGTATGTTGGGTGGGGTTGGCAACAGGAAGGCTGTCAAAGCTGTTACCGAGGTTGCAGTAAGAGCATCTAGAAGGCCATGTATCCGGAGAGGTGAGCCATGGTTTCAAGGTAGTGCTACCGGAGTGGAGGCTGGAGCCTGATCAACCCTGGCTAGGTCTCCTGGATGAGGATATCTGATGCTGAAAGACCCAAAACATCCCAATGACCCCAGATTACATCACTGATGATGTATCCAGGTGCACTGTAAGATGTCTGATGTAAATTAAAAAAAAATATGTGATCATATGAGCCTCATTTCAGTGTGATAAGCAGACAAAAGTGACCTAATGTGATAAATAGAAAAAAATTGCTCCTTTCATCTATTTATTCTATACAGATAAAAAAAGAAATTTACTGGGCTGGAACAAAAAGAAAACCCCTCACTTTATCATCATGTCAGCTGATTTAATTTCGCAGCATGCGTACCAAAAGAGGTGCAAAATATATTGCAAAAACAAGAAAGAATATCTGGAAGGGTTTATCTGTACATGAAGATTAGGGAGTTATTCAGGTTTCGTGTTTTGAATCTGGGAGGTGTTTCCAAGGATTTCAAAGGGTTTTTAGTGATTTATTCCACTGTACAATGGATAATTTACAAATTGAGGAAATTACTGACAAACAGGCTGTCCTGACGAATACAGCCCACACACATGATGTAAAGACGGTTCGAGAATTTTCCCTGAAAGCCAGGTAAACGTGACAGGGTCTGGTTCCTGTGCCTCATGGCATGGGCAGCCTGCTCAGTGAGCTGACCATGTATTCCACACTGCACAAGAAAATACTTTGGCAGAAAGTGAGGCCATCTGTCCAAAAGCATGAAGCAGAACCAAAAATGGATCTATACATTGGACACTGATCTGAGATACTCAATAAAGACCACCACAGAATGCTTCCAAAGCAAGAAATAGACAATTTCAGAACAGCCGAATCAAAGCTCTGATTTGAAATGTTATGGGGGGAACTTTATTTGGTTTAAGGCCAAATTTGAATCAGTTCTCCCTGGATACTGATATAGATACACAAAAGGAATACATGACATGCAAAGTGAGCAACAGTAACTACGGAAGCAGCGGGTGGCCCGTATGGTGTAATACTGCTACAATGTCTTGCTGCAGTGAGCTTATAAATTCAACACAGCAGCATTTTTACCTGTTATGGAGTCATTTACTTCCATAACTGTGTTTTGTGTGATCTTGACAAAGACTTAACAAAACGCACAACCACACGACACAACTCTCATCCGAGGTTATTGATTCAGCACAGTCGTTCAGCACAGCTGCAACAAAGCGAACAGTCTATAAACGCTCATGGGAACATAGGAGAAAATGACAGTATTTTGCAAATTCATTTAACTGTGATAAGAAAGAATTATTGACAATGATGGTTAGCCAGTTTCAACTGTTGAGTTTCACCTTTGAGGCTCATTATCCATTTTTTAGGTGACTCAAAAGGCTGAATATTTTTCAGCAAAAATCATACTTTGTGGTGAAACATCCATTTTATTCACAAAATTGTTGCAAACAAACATGCTAACGTTTTGAAAAACGTTTAAACAAAAGTAATATTTTTGTAAAAATAACGGTTTAAAAGAGTACATATGAACACGGGATGCATGAGAAAATGATATACGAGGATTTCTTTGCATAATAAAAGAAATTAAAACGAGATAATGTGTCGAGACTTTACACAGGATAATTCTGATGATGTCGATTTGCTCGGACGGTGCTGCTTTCCACAGTCAGATACTCCGAGAACAAACCATTTATAACTTTCTTTATGAAAATTGGGGGACTCAGACAGGCTGTCGTTTGTCGTCTCTGCTTCATACTCAGAGCTATTGTTCTACGCCCTGCGCTATTGAGTATGCGTCTGCACTATTGTCCTGTGTCTATGACATATTAGTCCCTTTCGGTCCACTTTTGACAAACATGTAGCAGTAACTGCAGAAACTCAAAGCTCAGCCAGCTGGTGGTCAGATCAAAACGCACATTTTCATAGACTTTTATTGACATTTAACATTGATTACAGCCCTCGGCTCATTGTTATCGACAACTGCCTCCAACCCCCCGTGTCGACTTTTTCAACAGCCATCTCAAATAAGTTAATATCATTATAATACTGTAACTAAAACATCCATCGATTGTTATGAACATTAATCACTCTGTGGTGGTCAGGGTTACGGTGGTCAAAAAAACACTGCGCACTAAGTGGGCACTAAGCTATAAGATGGGACACCAGTCCATCTAAGGGTGGCCACGCATAGACCCACAACCTGTACTGATCGCCTTTGTCATATTGCATTTATAATCAGAACTTGTAAATAAACTCTGCACCCGAGTCCATGAATTCCCACATTTCTGACCGGTCATGACAACATTTTCATGCCACTGTACAGTTTGTCAGTGCAAAGTGACGGTTTTTATTAATCTTTTTCCTCTATTTTTATTGAAGAGAAACAACTTTTCTCATGGAAAATATCTTTCCACAATTTGAATGTTGGACCTTCTTATCATTACAAAGTTTCTTTTCTAATAATCCACATCACAGGATGAGGAAAAGTGGAAAACTGTTTTTAAAAGTATTCATTTTCATAGCGCAACGCTGCTTGTAAAATTTACAGAATATTTCAAAGAAGGAAAAACTCATAGAGGATAATGTAATAGAGAACACACAAATGGAAATTGAAAGGAAATTTAATAAAACTGTAAACCAAATAATAACCAGTTAACACATATTTTGATTATTCCATATAGCTGAAAGTTTGATTATGTTTCTGTGTGTTCAGCCCTTCAGTCGTGTCTGACCCTTCATGACCTCATGGACTTTAACACTCCAGAGCCATCTATCTTTTATGTTTCTCGTCAGCTAAAATTGTACATATGTGAACAAAACATGATCTTCACCCCATTTCGCTATGTAATTAATTCTGAACTAAATATCTGTATGCTGTTCCTGTGATATAATACAATCGGTCAAATCATTTTTAATCAGTTATTTTGTCCTGTGGGTACAGAATACAGACATACAAAATATTGAAATAAAAACTAAATCACCACCGCTCTTGCATGTTTCACAAAAAAACGCCATTTAAATTTCAGCAACTGTTACGCAACTCTGTTGTAATTGTTTTATATAATGTATATGTACGTGCAAAAATGCACGTTGAGTGATATTAATCAAAACCCCGAATAAATCAGAATCTTGCATCTTGCAGTCTCCATACTCTATAATCTACCATTTCTGGAACCCCACCTTCTGTTGGGCTTCGGAGCTCCAGTTACACCAGTAGGAGATCCCAAAGGGAGATAAACAGATGTGATCAAGATAGAACTTGGAACCGATGGAAATAAACACTCAACACTGGACACAACTATTCTTGCATTACCGGGTCATGCATTCCTTTCCATTTCTTGAAATTCGCATATACATTATATAAACAGTTGTTTCACAAGTCGTTTTGAATTGCCACTGGGACTAATGCAGTTGAGCTGCAACTAGGTTAAATGAGTTTTTTCAGTTTTGGATGGCCCCTAACTGAATATTTACAGTAACAGGTTTTTATATTTCTATTTTATGTTTCTGTTACATTAAATACCTGGTCAATTAATTCCTTGAGCTGGTATCATAGTGGTGTAAGAGGTCACATGATGGTAATGGTGAACTGAGATTTGCTTCTCATGGACACCATAATCATCTGTTCCTCACCACAGAGGCAGAATATGCAGAGGAAAGAATTACATCTGTAATGGCACATTTTGTGCTTTTTGTTCCAGTCTCTTTTTCCTCCTTTTTTTACCTAATTTTTTTTTCCAAGTCAGTAAACCCAACAAATTTAATTTCAGGTTTGAAATGACATTAAGAACATTTTATATAATCACAAGCCATAAAAACCAAGAAGGCAACTGACAGAAATTGTTCCCTGCAGAAATGAAAGATGCTCAAGTAACGAAACAGAAAATGGATGACGGAAGATAAAATCTGCAATGAGAAGTCATTTGTGAACGTCTGCTTGTAAGTCGGGTGCTGAGGGCTGGATTACACAGGTGAAGTTTTCTTGGAGGAGCAACACATTATCCATTTTCCTGTTCTGATGACTGGTGAAGAAGAGTTCTTTTTACAAGGCTCGTCTTTAAAAGCAGGCCTTCACGAACGCATTAGGCCTGTTAACTGTGGGAAAAGTAAAAGAGCAGTACGTTCTTAAAATGTGACAAACCCTGTGGAGTTCTCCTTTTCTTCACAGTATTGCCTTTGAGAGGCATTTATCCTGAACTATCTTGCTGCTGAAATTGGTTATCACTTATAAATAACCCTTGAAAGCGTTAGCTAAATGGTAATTGAATAATGCAGCGGTAGTTAGCTTGGTAGTTAGAACTGTTGCACCTTAGAATCAAAGGAGAAGTCAAGTTCAAAAGTAGAACCCTTGACCAAGGTACATATAATGAATTAGCCAGCTTTGTAAAAGGGTAAGTAGATGTGAGTAGTTTAGTATATAAACCTAGTAAGTTGCCTTGGTTAAAGGTGTCAGGTGAGTAGTGGTTAGTAAGAGCACTAAACAGAATGTGGTCTTTGTTTAGTATTTATTTTAATATTCTAATGGGAGCATATTGAATTTTACTTGCGCGGCAGATTTAATTTTTTGACCACGAGTTAAAGCTGTAAAATGTAGCCGTCGACCCTTGAGAGTAGCTCCGAACACCGAAAACCTACGGTACATTCAATAACTGAGGGATTTTCTGACATGATTTTTTTTTTAGTTTCATTGAAAAAAAATTTTTGGGCAAGAACTTTCAACAAAGTGATGATTTTTTTGAAAGCCGCAGTGCGTCTACATTAGTAATGCTTAAAAAAAAAAAAAAAAAACAAAAAAAAAACACAACCCAGTAGCCGTTACTGTGAGGACTTTTGACAATGGTGAACGCAACAGTCAACAATGAACTGTTTCAATGACACAACATCATCATGAAACGTCATGATGAAACAGAAGAATATGGATTTAAAATTAAGCGCAAAGTTATTTTAAATCCATACCCTTATTGCTTTTGCTTGTGAGTCAAAAAAGAAGGAATACAGTATGCAGATATATACTGAATAATATTATAGTACTTACAAGGCTAAGACTTTGAAATTATATTATTAGGCTATTATACTATTATACTATGAGGCTGTAAAATGCTGATATCATTGGCTTCACTGTGTCTTTGTTACATACTGGCTGACACTGTATGTGTGGATAAACCCTTTTGGGATTGTGGAGGCATCACAGTGAGCAGATATCTCAAATGTGTGGTAGTGCGCCAGTTTTTAGCACTTTGCTCCACTGATCTTTTATTCTAGACTAACATTCATCAATCAGTCTCAAGAAACATCAGTTTATCAAACCATAGCATGAACAGTGATGAGTGACAGTGGGACCTCTGTGTTCTGCAGTGTATTTTTTGCCATTTCTTTTAGTGCACTTTTCCACTGCACTACGACTGGTGCGTCTGTAGGCTCCACCTGTCCAACAGCACTCAACACTCATACACTAAATGCACCACTTTTTAAGGGTCATGCAGTTCAGAGACATATAATATGTTATTATTACTTCCCTTTCCACTTTCTAACCTGGGCAGCGCCAGATAACTCAGCTAGTGTTCTATATAGCAAAGGCTGAGAAGGAAAGGCATGTCCAAAATATTACAAAACACAAGTATATTGTATCTATACCACCTTCAAATGTGAGAAGAGTCTTTATCCAGTCAGACTAAGGGATATGGGAGGTAGACTAGTGCTTAAGGCACTAGTTTCATTATCAGTAAGTCATAACTTTTGCTTCTGTAAAAGGAAGATCCTATCCCCAAGTAACCTGAATTGTGTATCTGGGTAAAATACTGTGAACAAACATGATTAAACTTCTTGGCTGACCTACAGTCTGTTAGTTATCCTTTACTATACCATCTCCCTTTATATAACTAGCTTACTGGAGCCTTACAGGGTCCACTACAAACATGTAAAGTGGTTCTCAACTATCATCTTGTACTGATTATTCAAAAGTATCTCTTATTAGGACTATATTTATAAGCAATAGGTCTGTATTTATTCTATTTAAATATTACGTATCCGTCTATTACAGATCACTCCTACACATTAATGCCAATTGATCGGAGGTGCATGTTTCAGTATACCAACACACCTGTGGAAGTCGGCTGCATGAGGCCACGGGTGGCCCATATAAAAGGACACAGTTCACAAGAAAATATGTTTTCAGTCATTCCAGGGTGAAAATTTTGTCCCCGAAGCACCCATTCATAAAGTTGAGCTTCAACGTGAGTTGTGAATGTATACGCTAAAGACCAGGACCTCAGGCTTTTCTCGCGTTTTCAATCAGTAACATGCTGAACGCTTGCTGAAATATATAGAAATCCTATTGAACACGAAGATATATATTTAAAACAGCATTTAATACTAGAGACACTGCATATTAAGTGTCATTTAGCATGATGGTTGCCTTCTTATGCTACTAAATATGAAGTGAGTTCTGTGGAAAACATTTTTTGTCAGTTATCTGAAGGGAACATAGATGGAGTTCATGAACTACAACTAGAAT
This sequence comes from Arapaima gigas, assembly GCA_900497675.1. Classification (NCBI taxonomy): domain Eukaryota; kingdom Metazoa; phylum Chordata; class Actinopteri; order Osteoglossiformes; family Osteoglossidae; genus Arapaima; species Arapaima gigas. The sequence continues at coordinate 335,395 of UFQX01000105.1, forward strand.
TCCATTAAAGCTTAATGTATAAAGTAACACAGAGAAAGGTAGCAGAGAACTGATTTGTTATGAAAGTATGAGCAGAACAGCCTGCTTCAGTTCAGAGGACTGCACTTTTTTCATGTGTAAATCATAGATATCCAGTTACATAATAATGAAAAAGAGGGGCATAAATTAATATTACAGTTCCGTGTTAAAGAGGCCACATGATATGTTCTCCTGATGCTTTTCCTGTCAACAATACGGTTCCAACAGAATACCTGTAAATACCTAATTCACAAGATACAAACAAACAAATTAATAAATTGCACTCTTAATAGATGAAAAGTGCAAACTCTAGTGCTTCAGGGCCTGGCGAGATTTTAGGATCAAGTTTAGGAAAACGTCAGTTCCAGGGTGTGACAGAGGAATCATCAAGTGAGGTGACTCACTTTCCAAATAATAATGCTGACAAAGAGCTTAGGGTGAAGCAAAACTCCCATAACCCGTGAACCTTGAGAACACGATCTGTGTTTGTCTTTCCATGTCTAGACATTCTCCTGACACTAAAGTCTCCCTGATCCCAGATGTTCTACTCTGTACCTTTTTCTACTGGGGTTGAAAGAAAGCCTGCTACTTTGCAACTGATTCAAGATGTGTGTGGTAAGAGAGTCACTTGTTCCTTCACTGAAGAAAATTGCGGAGGAAGAAAAAGTTACCTTCAAATGTGGCAATTTGTGGAACAAAACTGCAAACTACCTTCAGAAAAACCTATCTTGATATCACCAGACTGCGAGACCATAGCTTGGATGGAGCACCGGTTCATTACTCTGTTTTCACTATATTGATGCTCATTTAGCATTTAACTATTTAGCTTTTATGCTGCAGTGATCATTATTACTAATTTACCAGTTAAGCATAGTAATTGTTCATTTTTTTTGAAAAAATCATTAATGGAATGTGTTAATTCTAGTTTTGGAGTCTCAGCTGCAAACGCATAGAACTATTCACGCAAACTGTCAAAAAATGATGCAGGTGTGAAAGTATGAAACTTGTGTTAGACTGATAGTGATGCACCACATTTCCCTGAGTAAAGAAATCAGGGGCTCAAGGTTCTTAATCTGTGTTATGCCAGTCGTGCACACTGTACATTAGGAAAATGTTGTGGAAAAATGAAGCCATCAAGTGAAAAACCACCACTTGAACTGTATATATGCTGATATAGAATTAACCCCAACATTACTTCCTTCATGACCATCACAGGTTTCCGCACCTCAATAACTACAAAACCTAATCAGTTCCTATATCCCAGCTTTTTAGTTGCCCGGTAGTCGAACTCATGAAAGGTCTAAAATGTAGGTTCTCAGTTTTTACTTTTATGTGGTTCCCTCTGTCGGGTAAAACTGTCAAATCAATAAAACAGGGTCAGAAAACAAGTCAGCTTCACTCTTGAGCTCTTTAGAGGTCCATAAATTTGCATCAAACCATCCATAAAAAACCTTTGGATTTCTTGCCTTTTGTGAGAGCTACACACGGACATCTTGTGTTCTACAATGACTTCACAAAGGTTCATTCAGCGATTCAGCGGTTGTATAAGGTGCCGTAGATGCATTTTGAGTGCCACACATCAGCAAAGATACCACAGAGGCTCAGCACATGCTCTGCAACACATCGCAAAACATTGTAGAATGTAGTCTAAGACAAGATTTAAGACGGTGGGATACTCTACAACAAGGGGCACCAACCATTACAAAAAATCAAAGCACCAGTGAGCTGAGCACTTGCATATAAAACAAACTAAATCAAATTTTATCCAAACACCTTACCCAAACTACTTTAGCATCGCATACAGCTGTATAAACAGAGGGATAAGGTGTACAAATGTAAGCTTTTAAAAGTAAAAGTTATTTATTAAGTTATTACATCATATCAAATCAAAATAGTATCTAAATGTGGCGTCATTTTTATACCAATCATTGGGACAATTTTTACTCAAGGAAAGGCACCCGTCTATAGAGCCAGGCTATTTTTTAAAAATTAGTCATATTGTAGGTATTTGGTCTGAAAGAACTAAATTAATATCTTTGAAGTTTTTTGCAGATATTTCTTAATTGATTAACAGCTAAACAAGTCACAACAGCATAGAGACAAAAGCCGTGTCACTGTATAGTGAATGTGGTAAATTTGTTCCATGAAACCACCCCAACAGATAAGTTCCCCTAGAGATTTTCTAGAAAACCTCCCCTAGAGGTTTTCTTACTTTTCTTACGAAAAGTAAGAAAACCCTCATCCAGTTAATGCTCTGGGGAGTTTTCCTGAAAAAGCTTTGCAGGGATAATAACAAAATTGGAAAAATGGTCATTTACTAACTTTCCTTTACTAAAAGCAGCAGAACATACTCTGCCCACACTCTGTGGGGAGGACACACTACAGAACCAGTACACAACCGATAAGCTTTATTAATATGACTATTTTTCACTAGTTAAACTGTGCGTTAGAATATAAATAGACCTATAAAGCTTGTTATTCACTGTTATTAATTGACAGAAGGGGTCTCATTCTGCTGAAAATGGGCCAGAAAATGGGTAAGCTTATTCCAATAGTTTTGTTTTGTAAGGAACATTAGCTTTTTAATATCATTTAAATATGACTGAATTATCAAATTAAGTTTTGCCTTTACACTAGTTAACTTTTTCCTGCTGAATTATTGTAAAGTTCAACTATTATTATTATTATTATTATTACTACTACTAATAATAATAATAATAATAACAATAATAACAACAATAAAGAAGATAAGAAGAACAAGAAGAAGAAGTTAAAGTGGTCATTAATTTGAGTGAAATGCCTGAACGTTTAAAAATATGGTACATGTTAGAATTACAAGGATTTGGGAGCTGATGGGGGGTGGTTGGTGTTATTTGGGGAATTCACAGGCTCATCACACACTAGTGGGCTTTCTCCCTGGAGCAGGCCTCTCAGAGACACGATTTTGGGGAAAAATGTCACAGTCCAGGCAGAACGTTCGGATTAATGCCATGCATTTCCACTACGATTGTATAATGGTCACTTGAACCTTGCCTGAACTCTCAGCCACTTGCACAAAAAAACAAGGGTATCTAGGTTATTTTACAGGATTGCAGTTTTGACGGTCTTTGACCAGTTTTGTTTTTCACTGCACTCCTTTGTTCTTTCTTTCGCCTTCGAAGGTCCCATATTCAGTGTTCTCAGCCTGCAGAGTTTAAACTGGACTATTTCATAACTTGTTCGACGTACAGTGTAAGTAAGGCAGTTCAAGAAGTGTTGAGTCCCTGAGGTTGTTGGTGTTGGGGCCAGTTGAGACTGACTGAACTGAAGACCATGTGTAGGAGCTCAGTATTCCACCCTGCAGTTTAATCATATTGGAAAGTGTGATAATCAGCTTTATAAACCAGTGAGTTATGGGGATGCAGAACAGTGGAGCTCATCGGCACCATTAAGAAAGTAAAATTTATGAAAGCAGGACATGAATCTTGTCAAAGAGCTCAACAATTATTTTCAAGGAGCTGAGTGTTTGGCTGCTATTGGATGATCAGTGTAGTTCAGGTACACAGAAAAGTTCACCTTGATGTGTGAGATGAGAAACAGCATTTTGGGTCCCAATCAGTGATGCCCATATGGGACCATAGTTTCAGAGTCCATCCATCCGTCCATCCATACATTATCATTAACTGGTGAATCGTGACCAGGGTCATGGCAGCCTGGACCCTATTTTGGAATTATTCAGCACTAGGCTATGAAACACCATCCTAGATGGGACACCGGACCATCTCAGGTTGGCCACGCACACAGTGAACCTCTTCAGCATTCATCGAAACAAAACAAGTACACAGATGCGAGCTAGTGTGACATAATGAGTGTCACTGCTGGGTTAGTTTGAAAAATGTCAGAACCCCTTTGGAAGCACTAGCCTTGACATATTTTTGTATCTCACTCTGCTGTTACGGATTTGACAGGAACATCAGGAAGCTTAGGTGAGAATGAAAGAAACAGGTTCAAGGTGTTTCTTTGCTGTGCAAAATGCAGTTTCTTCATTGTTATTTCTATGGGCAAGCAAAAGACCCTGGAAGATGTGTTTTTTTAATAAGAGGTGAGCCAAGAAATCACTGGTGGACTGTGTGCCAGATAGAGCATCCTGCAGCTGTATTTGAAAGTAAAATGTCTGTTTTATAACAACCTTTCCATTATTGAGTATTTGAGAATTTTCTTCTCTCGTCTATTCATTTTGTTCATGCACTTTTATACAACCAGTAAATATTAAGGCCCAGACAAGTTTTGAATGATATTTTCAAGATTTGCTAGCCTGAGAAAAATATACTTCTTAGATTCTTTTATTCCAAGTGAACTTATAACTGAAACACTCTACTTATGTATATTGCTGTATACCGAAGGCTATAAAACCAGGGTATAAAGTCAAATTCAGTACCCTTAAAGGATCCTCTGTGTAACATACTGTCTATAAATGATAACAGGGCATCACCGGGAAACAAATCATTGTTTAGTAGAAGAAGCAGCAGACAGACACAAACACATGGTTCTGCAAACGGCCTGGACTGGGTTAGGGACCGACAGCCTGATCATAAGTCGAATCAGTCCTATTGTGAGAGGAGTGGTGGGACAGTGCATCAAGTGCAAGAAGATGGTTGCTGGCTGTACATGGATGGGGCAGAATGTGTGTATATGAAGAGCCCTATTTGACAAATTTGCTGGGAGCTGCCTGGAGACTCAAGTCACTAATTTCTGTAGCACTGTGTGTGTGTGTGTGTGTGTGTGTGTGTGTTTGACTGTGTAAAACCTTGTGTGCCAAATTTCAAATCCGTGGCTTGAAAAACAGTACATAAAAAAAACAAAGATTAAGCTCCATAGATATAGAGATTTTTATACATATGTTTTAGTATTTTGATTTATTGTTGTATTGCTAAAGCCAGACTGCATTTTCTAACCATAAAGCCTTGCTGTGGAAATGGGTAAGAAAAAAACATAGATGCCATATTCTTAATTTGTCACTCAGTACACTTTCTGCAACAATCATATTTTCCTTCTCTTACATTTTTTTATCTCATATAGTGTTTTTACATCATATAAATAAAACAATTAATGTTACATTCATGAGAGGGATCGTTGTTATTTTGAATGCTTAGTGTTTCCAGTAAATGCAGTTTTAGGGGTTTGTCGCATTGCTATTGCCATCTGGTATTGTAACCATAGAGATACAGCATTTAGATCAGAGACAGAGGTGTGTGTTTATTTATTGTTAGGGTTGCAATATGAGAAGTGGGAGTTGATGTGCTATTGACCAGTTGACATAGTGTAGGAGGAAGAGTGTCATGGTGATATGGTTCATCTGTCCAACAACAACTGGCCTTTGATACAACATGTGCCTTTAGCTGACTGTGTGCTGGCTGGGAACTATCCCAGCAGCTTATGCTTTAAAACTGTGCACCACATGGTCTGAAAATGTTTTGTTCATTTCCAGGCAGCTTTTCATCTGAAGGTAATGGCACATTTATGAATATAAGTTTACTGGAAAGTTTTTGTGTTACAGTAGAGAAAACTATTGATTGCCAATCGACTTGTTAATGCTTGACTAAGTGGCTCAATGCTGAATTCAACACATCTCCTTTCTGAAATTTGAGCATTAAAAAGAACATAAATTTAAAATGACAAAATCCATCAGAAATTAGCAGAAGTATGGCATTCCAAAGTTAAGCTGCTAAAGGATGGTCTCCCAGTTTTTTGAGGCTTTTGGTTGAAAGTGAAGGACTGCAGGGGAGACATTTTCCCAGGGATGAATACTTGAATAGACCATAGTAGAGTTGTGTACATACTAACTTATACAGTCAATAAATTGTGAGACTCAGAGACTCACAACATATTGACTGCACCACACAACACATACAGAGCTCACTGATTTAAAGATCAGCTTTGCTATAGAGATAGAAAGTTGTGAGAATAACCAAGAGATGCAAAACTTTTGACTGTGAAAAATGAACTGATCTGTAAAATGTTTTGGAAATGCAAAAAAAACTGGATAAAAAACTGGATTTTACTTAGTAAAAAAGTTCTACTTTTAAATGATTTAAGGCTTTACCTTTTGTTTAAAATAAAAACATTAAAACTGTAAAGGTAAAACTTCATCAATAACTGCTCAAGTTTTAATCACTTAAACCCATACGCACACACACGCACTTGGTGCTGGGCATGTTGTTGAACTGTGGCTTCAGGCAGTTCTCAGGTGACATGACAAGATGAAGAGAAATGGGTCACATCTCTCTCTCTCGCTCTCTTGCTCTCTCACACACACACACACACACACACACACACACACACACACACACGCACAATAGGGAAGGGTGGGGGGTGTGCTGAAGGAAGGACCTGACTTGTGACAAGGAGTTATACATGAAACACACAGCACTGGACAGTAAAGTAAAAGTAATAAAGTCTGTTTTTTTGCTATTAATTTTCTCTTTTCCACCTTTCTACTGGCCTATGATGACATGTCGCGCTATGATGTTTGCCTGAACCCCAGCAATAACAACACTTATGTACTAAACACAACCACTTTAATGGAAATACAGTTCAGTGACATATAATGTGCTATTACATTTTACCTTCCCAAATTCTACCCAGCGCTGGGTAGCAGGTAGTTTAAACTATAAATTGCGGAATATGTAAGATTTACTGATTTGTGATTTCTTGATCTCTGCAACCTGCTAACAGCAAATATATTTTGTGGTGTTGTTTTGCTTTCTTTTCTGAGAGCAAGAGAGAAGAGAGGAGTTTCCTTTGCTTTCTGGGGATGAATAGGCTGCAAACCAGTTGCTTAGCAACATGTGAAGAAACCCCAGTATCTGCATTATCAAAAACATATATCTCTATGACTGTATGGGGTATGAGGTTATTTACCTTCCCTTAGTGTGTAATTAACCTCAAATTGATGGCCATGTTTCTCACACAGAAAAGTGGCGAGAGAGTGAATGATGAAAAACATTTTAAATTTAATAAATTCTTTTGATATTGTAACGTCAGTTGGAATTGTGGCTCCCATCATGCTTTGCTTGTACATAGTTAATGTGTCCAACCATGGTAGGAAGTCCAGGGCTCGGCAATGACCCTGAGGTTGTGTGGGTGTGTTGTAAACCAGTCCACGTAAGAATAAAGTCCGTGTTCCCTCAACTCTGCCGTCTGTAACACCACCGACGCGGATTGTGATGATATCCATTTAACAAAGTGAATACAAATCATTATATGCTTGCACAATGGTGACTTTTCCGCCTGACAATTGTATCCTGTTCAGTTTATATAACTTAACCGATAACAGAAGCTTGTTAAATAAAATCAGTAGTGAAGACATAGCTAAGTATGACAAGAGGGGGGGCAGCAGATGTTGACATATACAGAACACACAAATATCACAAAGTTCTGCAGAGGATCATCGCTCACATCATATCATGCTCTCAGACTGTGAACCAGGCAGCTTTTCACAATAAGTAAATTGTAATCGTAATATTTAACTCTTTTCGCTCAGGATAGTCAATCTATTTATTCAAGGAGAACACTATTACACTGGCTACCACTTATTACTGAATCACCAGTGTCAAGAGGTGTGTGAGCAGCTCAAGTCCTTTTCGAATCAACAATCATCTCCAGAGTCTTGCTGATGCTGAGAGATAAATAGTTGTCCTTGCACCAGGCTACAAGCTGCTCCACTTCTCCTTTTGCAGGCCAACTCATCGTTGTTGGAGATGAGGCCCACTTGGTGTTACTTGATGATGTGGCATCTGCTGTATTTAGTAACAGCCATCGGTGAAGGTAAACAGCAGTGGGCTGAGCACAAAACCTGGTCAAGCGCTATGGTTCAAAACAATGCTGTGGGAAGTGTTGCCGTGGATCCTTGTGGCCAGTGGCCTCTTGGTCAGGAAGTCCAGGATCCAGTTGCAGAGTGGAGTGTTCAGACCTAATGAAGACTGAGCAGTTGCTGGGGGTGATGCTATCGAATGCTGAGCTGAAGTTATTGAACAGCATTCTAACTAAACAGTCTTTAACCTCTAAGAGGGTTAAGACCAGATGTACTGAAGTTGCGATGGCATCCTCAGTGGGTGTTTGGGGAGGTAGGGATGCTGGTGCTCATCTAATGTGGAAAGCGAGATGCAGACCTCGATGTGGGACCTGACTGCGTCTCAAAGCACTCCATGAGGCCCAAGAAAGGCCAAAAAACAGCACGAACGCCACACAAAAATATTTGTAAATTCCTGACCTAAAGAACATTTTTCTTGAGAACGTGTAACCTCGAAAGACGTACTTTGAAAGAGTTCATGCATGAAACTTAGGCAACATGGTACTAATATCTAGCAAAATCGATAGGTTATTGTAAGAATTGGACCCCCTGAGATAAAATATAACCATATTTTTCACGTTAAACAAAAAATTGCTTGCATTTCCTTCTGTGAGCAGTTGTACAACTAAAATTGCCCTCTGTAAGAGGTGTCCTCATGGTTTTTGGCTTTGGTAGGCATATTTTATTCATTAATCAATATGATTCATTAAACCATATGCTATTCTTGAGCTCTCTTTTTAAGACATTTTTTCTGACATTTTTGTTTACTTTATGTTTTGTTTTCTTTTAGATTATGTTCACTTTATTTTCACCAGTGAAAGTTAAGTATTGGATTTGATATCTGTGCTTTATAGACATTATGGAATCTTTTTTCAAATTTTTCTTATACCTAATTGTAAAATAAGTTTTTTATGACATCTCATTGGAGACATGGTGCACACATATACTATTTTGCACCTACTTATTGTGTAAAATTTGATTATTCCTTAAACAGGCCTTAGTTGTTCAAAGTATAAAAACTGTGAAGACCATGCATGTAAGGTCCGTCATGATGACTCAGTATTAAACAGTTTGAGGCAGCACATTATACTTAGTTGGGTATCAGGTTAGATTAAAAACATAAACTTTTACATACACAAGAGGTTATTGCATGTGTAATGGAATAAGTTGCAGTCTTAGCTTTAAATAAATAATGACTATATTTTTAACAAAAAAATATTCCTAGATATAAAAAACTTTAAAACGGTTAGAGCATTACTAACCCTAACCCTAACCCTAACCCTAATATTATTGTAGTAAATTTTTTAACTTCAGAAATTCATGTTATAATGTGAAATTCTGAACTCCAAAATGCTTCAGTCAAAAGAGAGTGAAATGACCAGACAGTGCTGCCAAGAATAAAACAGAACACTTTGGTCCCTTTGCTCATAACTCATAACTATCTCCCAAGAGATGGAAACTGAAGTATTGGTAAAATTTGTCCTTGGTTGCTCTGTAGCAGCACCTCACTCTTGAAAGTAAAATAATGATGTAAAATAATAAGATGGTGTTGTTGATCCTCCACCGCCCTCCTTCTCCCTGATCGTCCAGCCTCAACCTCATCACTCCAGTGTGATGTTCCTAGGCAACAGCACAGCTGAAGGACTTTCCATCCTATCCGGGCACCTCATGTAAGAGGTGGAATGTCCCACAAGACTAGTGATCCATCTGTCACAGTCATCATCCTCTTGCTCCATGGCTTCTATGTTCAGGTCCAGGAGAGAATAATGGCATGTTCAGTCACGACTTGCTGTACTGCTCCCGAGTGTCAGCAAATGTTCACTCTGCCACTGTGTCCGTGTTCAAGGTTATGTGCATTATGAACAAGTGATCGTGATAGTTGGTAGCTGTAGGCTCTCTGCCACCATGGCGACAGTGTTTGTTTGGTATTGTCTAGAAACTAATAGAGGTGGCTGGTGGGGCTCATTGCCTTTGTTTGACAGGGAAACCCTAATATGAAAAGAAGATATTTCTGTTGCAGAAATAGCACTGAATAAAGAATACAGCATCTAGGCAAAATTCTTACCGGTTATAGCACATATTTTTGGGGATAAAATGTAATGACTCAGGAACACAACTGTAAAAATGCTAATAAAACAAACACTAAAAAACCTCTATCTATAAAGCTCAGTCTTTGTCTGTTTTTCAAGCCACAGACAAAATTAGGCAAACCAGTACTTTTTTACATAGTCACACACACACACACACACACACTCACACTCACACACACATACACACACACCTCATGCTCAAAGGGAAAGTGTGAAGTGAAGAAGAGTCAAGAGAGGGTTTCAAGAGATTAGAACCTAACTTGTTTCAGACTGGTATTATCTTGCCAGATGACATAATAGTCTGAAAGCTAAGAAGAATGTCTCACACCTGGTGAGTTGTGTCGCTTTGAAGCAGCACACCGACACCCCAGTGCTGATCCTTGCAGACCCGTGTATTTGGATAGGGTGTAACTTTACTAAGCACCAACTCACTTACAATACAACTTGAACAGGATTGGAACCCAGGACATCTCAGGTTCAAACCAAGGGTCAAAGCCCTAGAGCAAAGAACTAAACAAAAAACAGAGCTCATCCGTGCAAAGATCAAACCCACAGCCTTTGGATGATGAGGCTGATGGACTATTTACTGTACTAACAAAGCTGCCGCGATGGGTCACGATCACCACTGTCATATCCTGCACTTTCTCAGGCAGAGCACTGAAAGTCTAGGGTTCGGTACAGCGAAGAGTAAGAAACCATTAAGGGTCTGTATGCTGTGTTATTATTTTCAATTACCTTATTTGTCAGACTCTTGTATTGGGAAGCCTGGTTGTTTTTAAGGTTTGAAAACAGGTCAGAGTGAGATTACAATGCATCATTTCAAGTCCTGGAGGAGCATTTCATAAAATCACTGTAGGCTAAAATGCCTATAAGCATTCATTGGCAGCTACCAGCATGATGGTTAAGGACATTTACATTTATTTGTTTACCAGAAGCTTTTCTCCAAAGCAAAATACAACCTCAGAGTGGGATATAGACTTCTGACATGGAAACTGCACGTTGCTGCTCCCTGAAACTTCTGAAACTGAGCAAATATTTTATTTGGGATTTCAGGAAAAATACAATGCGTATCAGAAATTGTACCTGGCTGTCATTCGTCATTTAAGCAAAGAATGAATACATTCGAATATGTTGGCTTTCTGCCAACATGTAACCTTGTCTCAAAATGGATGAAACAAATCAAAACCCACTGAATGCTTGTTCGGTTTCTCTGTTTGGAATGCAGCACATTTTTTTCATTCCGGAACATTCTCGTGGGAGTCAGGTATTAAAACAGACTGCACGCTGTTGTGGGCTTGACAGGACATTGTTCCAAAACTGAAAATTTCATTTGAGACTTGATTTATGCCAACTCAGATGTTGGTGAGCCACAAGTACTCATAGCTACCAGCCGCTATAAAATAGCAGCATTATCATCGGTTGATGTTATCATCAGTTCGTGTTCCAAATCTGGCAGCTGCTAGAGATGCAGCCTGCGGCACAGCAGACAATATGTTTGACTTGGGTGTTCTACTGGGCTGGGCTTCATCATTAGCTTTGGCACAAATGTTCATGCAGCTGATGACTGAGGAACACATCAAAATGTGTATTTATTTCTGTTTGTGCACCTACCAGGACACCGCTTACAGTACAGTGATCCTCTGATAACAACATCTGTCAGTTTTGAAATTCTGCAGAACAATAGTGTTTTTTTGCACACCTCCACCCTCCAAGTGAAGAAGTGAAGCTATACCACACTAGCTTGGGCTGTGTTTGTCTTAGATCACTAATGGCAGTTGCAGGTCTCTCAATGGTGTCCTCGCTTAATGACATCTGGAAAAAAAATCCATTAGGAAAAACCCATTATCAGCAGTGAGAGTGTTCAAACAAGGCCTTATCCTTCTTGTACTGATTGTCACAGCCCCTTTAGAGGGCTGGATGAACAAGAATATGGAAAAAAACTACTCCATAATTCATCGAGAAAATATGATATAGATTTCAAGAGCAACGTATTGCTAAACGCACCTCGTGTGTCTGGGTACATGATGCTTGACAGTCACAGAAATAACTAAATAATCATTGCGTTTCATTAAGTATTTTCAGCTCAAACATGCCTCTTTATGATGGCGGATTGTAACTCAGTCCGTCACGAACGCAGGCCGCAGAGCACAGAACACACACTGAATACACAGCGTTTGATGCTGAATATAAAACACCGAGTGCAGATTGCAGGATGCAAAATACAAAACCGCACGGTTAGAGAACACCAGACAAAGCCCATTAGAGACAGAATACGATGCGTATTAGATGCTCGAATAGAGATTATGAAAGAAAGAAAAACTACTAGGCCGGAGGGAATATTAGGAACGGGGCATCTGAACACATGCACTTCACACACATCGCTGTTTGGAGCAAATTAAGTTCAAACTTCCTAAAATGAACAGCCCTATGGTAACGAACAAAAACAGCCAGCAAAATAAAAAAGTTCACATTAGTCAAAAAAAAATCTTATTAGGTAACTGTGTTACCTAAACAGAGGAATTAGAAATAAGAAGAAAAACAGTTCTCGAAAAGTTTAAAGAATTCAGACTAGCAGATGGTAGATGTTAATACAAGAAAAAAAAAACATATAACCAGGTCCAAGTAATTTGTTTAAATAATATGAGAGACATAGTGTATTTTTAATGTTCTGTTCAGGAAAAAAAATCATCCTTGTCTGAGAACTGCATTTTAAATCTTCTATTTCACACATTTTTCTATTACACCAGTTTACTTGTTTGTCTGACCATCACTATTGTTTCCCCAAGTTGTTTACTCTCTTCCAGTCTCTTGTGGTGGGCTATTACGGTGGTCTAGGGAATACCAGAGCCACCTTTATATTGGGCACCCGATGCTGGAAGCACGACTGCTTCATTACACCTGCTGGATCAGTCACCTTGGGCCTGAACCATGATTTTTGCCTTCATAGCTCTATTTTCCATGAGAACCTGATCTTTTTAGTTTTGGACATTATCTACACAGGTCCTTTGTAATCACGCTAAAATGCCACAGGTACTCGGACACCATGAAATTTATACCCCCCCCCCCCCCCTCGTGGTTGGAAATGCCAACTGACCTGGTTACACCTTCTAGTATTTTGACTGCTTTCATTTTCTGTTTTTATTATGATCATTTTTGCTCAACTGTTAAGCACTGTCAGTCATTCTGCGGAAAAAAGTGATCTATAAAAAATAAATTTTGTTGTTGTGTCTTAGCAGTTAAGACAGTACGCAACAGTTCATTCTTATACAAAGATCTATTCGGAAGACAGACTCATAGCACACTGGCAAGGTTACCGATAGAGCAAATGAGGGACGATCTCACGTAGCGGATAATTCCGAAAGCGCAAGCGCTGCCAAAATAATAGGGGTAAGGAAACCAGTGAACAAATACTCCAGTAAACATGAACTATAATAAATCTCTTAACGTTCCACTTTGTGATTGTAAACGGATGAAGTGGGCAACTGTCAGTTGAGGAGAGGAAGATAAAATTACTGAAATAGGACACAGAATTCAAAATTCCCGTCATTCACTTTACACAATGACTTTGCAGCAAAGGAAATTCCATCCGCACCTCGGATTTTTCGCTGAGCCACACTGAGCTTTAGTGAAAGGAGTCTCTGCTTGCATGACGGCGTTCACATGTTGACCCCTATTGTTAGGATGAAGTCGCCTCGCAGTTTATGCAGGAATGTTAAGTGTCGCCACATTTCCACCCCTGAAGCCCCACATTTACATAATGACCACTAATTTCAGATAAATACAAAAAATCCAATCCACTTCCAATTTCGCAACATATTAAGGGCAATAATAAGCAATACCACGTGTGGAACCATTAGAAGAGTTAAAAGCAATACCACAGTGGCCTAATGTGGAGTGATGGTCTGCCTCGGGTGCCAGGCAGTCCCATAATGCACTGCTGCTGTATGAGACTTACCCTGTTATCTTGAACCCTCTTATCTTGCCTCTTCTACTTGTACTCTTCTACTTTATATAGCTGGATGCAACGGAGGAATTCAAACTGAAAAATCTTGCTCAAAAGCACTACAACGGCAGGACTTAATGGTGAGTTTGTGTAATTGACTGTTTTGTTCCCTATTCACTGAACAATAATATTCAGGTTTTCCTGTGTCGCATTCCGTCACATTTATTCCACAGATGTTTTCATTTATTCAGTGAAGTCAGTGCGGAGCAGTAAATATTGAAATAAATCAGAAAGTGGGTATAAACATAAATATGGTGAACATTTCACTGAATGAAGGGCTAAGCTCCCTTGAGCAAGAGCATGGAAGTCCCACTGAATGTGTTGGTGGCGGTAGTGTACGACGCGGGATCTGACCTTGTGCAGCACGATGGATGGCTGGCAAACAGGACAAGAGGTAAACTGATCCGGTGTTTATTCTCACAATATTGGTTTCTTTTGTATTTGTTAAAATGATCGGTAGGGATGCTCGCACAGGAATGGGAATGGGTCGGGTTCTCTCGTCGGGTCAGACACACGAGACGGCAGCGTCCATCTGCCATCTTTCTCTCACCGGGTCCAATTTCTCCTTTCTCCTACCACTTTATTTGGGGCAGACAAAAAAGGTTTGATAGTTTATTGCTTTCTGGTGTGTAGATTTCATTGTTACTTGGTACGTCCAGCCCCCCCCCCACCAGACTTTGCTTGTCACACCTTGCTGAAGTTCAGCTTCTATGAAGAACTTCCTGCATTGCTTTTGAAAATGTAACAATGATCTGCACTTCTTCTCAGGCCACCAGTCCCAAAAGCCACACTGCTTCAGTCCCGCCTTCTTAGTTTATGTATTTCTTTGGCAGTTGTGTCCTATAGACTGTTCTCCAATTTCATATTGGTGTTCTGAATATTTTGTTTGTGCTACAATGGGTATGTGGCCATGGTATTAGATGTGCAATCAGAATAATTGTTATTTTCATTTGACAAGAAAGAGGATTAATTCTATTCAATACTGGAATGAATAAGTCGGCAGTGTATTTTTACTGCTGTTTGTGAATTATTTAACAAAAAAAAATTGTCATATTGCTAACACTGTATCTGAAAAGTTGCACCTGAGGGTGAATTTGCTTTTATCTTACTTTACTTTATTCCTGCTCTTTCTGAATATGTGGGATGTTTCCATGGCAACAAACAGAATCTTATAATTCCATCAATTAAATTAAGTACGACAAAGTAATGGATTTGACCCAAATTTGGATTCTCTAAGGAACAATATTTTTCTTATTAAAAATAACCAATTTTCCATAAAAGTTTCAGGAAGTGCAGCTTTCATATCTTGACATTTCTCAGCAGAGATTTAAAAACAGTACATTTATGAGCCAAAAAAAACATATCATGTAATTGGTGGAAAACCATTATTATGTTTGCTTTTCAAATGACAAGGTGTATTCAGTCGAAGGTGTAACATGGAGACCTGCTTTGTGTTTATCCAGCTCCCTTTAGTTTTGAATAAACTATATCAATATTTTCAGCAGCTGAATAGAAAACTAGGAAGGTAACTAATGGGTAAATATAATATGTGTGTGTGTGTGTGTGTGTGTGTGTGTGTGTGTGTGTGTGTCTGAGAGAAAGGGAAGTGGCAGCATTGGCAAAGGAAAGAGCATAGTTGTTTGTCAATAAAATAAAACTACCTCTGCCGAGAGAGAAAATGTTTTAATTAACATGTCCTTTTGAAAAGCTTTTAAAAAACTGCATAGTTTTGTCATGAGGAACTGAAAGAGACCTGCCATGATTTAGCTGTCTGACATACAGTTAAATTCAAGGATTAACATCGTATGATATGTTCTCATTCATTTGCGCGGTTGGATTCTTTTTTTAACACTTACATATCACAGCCCCTGGGTGCACCTACCACCTTTGGAGCACAAGTCCAGTTTCACAGCAGTGGTGCTGCTGGCAGTTGTACCGTTTTATTTATTAAAAGTTCTGTGTTTTCCATTGTGTTTCTCACAGTTTTGCTGACACCGGAATCTAAACATGGTCTCGGTTACTGTCTGTAGGGGAATTTTATGGTTGAATTTTTCACACCCGAGTCTTTATTTGAGTGCTGATGCACTCAAAATAGTAAATCAAAACTGCCATAAACACCCAGTATTACTGAAGTACTGTGATTACTGGGGATGCATTTCAATCCAGTTTCAACCATGACTGTACATGACTGATACACACAATTCTCTTCTTCTTAGGAATATTGTGTGTGTGTGTGTGTGTGTGTGTGTGTGTGTGCACATGCCCGTAGGGGCTGTCTTTGATAAAACAGGTACCCTTTTGTCTTAGGGTGAAGTGTGCCAGGATGGCAGAATTCCTCAAACATCACAGCATCAGAACACAGGTGGATGAAGAAACATCAGCATTTGTTTCAGATGCAGAGCAGGTCTCTCTTCTTTTGAGTCCAGGAAACTCTCTAGGAAGGCTCCCGCGATGTCAGACGACACAAAGAGGCTGAAGATGCGGAGAGTGCCAGTCCTCTATAAAGGCTAAATGGAGTACGGGAGCAGCTTTGAATGAAGCACACTCACCCCACACACCTCCAACACTCTCCAGTAGCGCTTGTCTGTTAGCAAAGTGATGTCAAAGGAGCCTGCATCTTCTCGTCATGAGGACAATGAACAGAACTTTGCAAGAGTGACGAGAAGGAAGAAGGGGCATGGGAGGGATCCTGGGTAGTTGCCCTCTAAAGGACCAAGAAGTTCCCACACCTCCTAGTTCCCCCTTGTGGTCCCTGACCATTCATGTTGTTCATGGTCATTCATTAATCTCAGAGCCTCCCCTTAGATTTAGTTAATCCGAGCCTATAGAGGAGTCTCACCTGGGAGGAGAAATATTGTAGGATAATTGATTTTAATTGAATTTTATCGGTTTTTAATAAGTGATGGTAACTTATTCTCTTTTAATGAGTTTGGTTGAATGCCTGTGTTTTTAAGTAATGACCACAGGTGACCCGAGTGGTTAAATCAGTTAAACTTAGGGTACTTTCTTTGTAAGGTTTTGATATGCATCTTTATAATTATTGTATAAGGTGCCGTGGTTTAAATTCCCAAAGTTTTATTTTCTGACAAACTGAGAGAGAGAGAGAGAGAGAGAGAGAGAGAGAGAGACTGACTGACTGTGTCATTGTTTTGGTTTTTTATTCTATTTGAAGTGTTTTGGAATGTTAATAATCTAATACTTTCATTAGTTTTACATATATATATAATATCTCAGAAATCTTGCGGAAAGGGCCATTGCTACTTTTTAGTTTTCTGTCTTCCATCAGAAAGTGTTACCTTCCCAGGTTATAATGTAGAGATGGCTAGTACAGATTTATTATTATTAATAATAATAATAATAATAATAATAATGATGATAATACAATATTGTTCCAGAAATCTGAGCTACTGTTTGACCGCAATAAAAGTTGGAAGCTGCTTTTCAGTTAGGTTCACTAACTATGGCATATGTTTACTTGGGTGGGTATTTATCCAGCCCCTATTGTTGTTTGGGAGTCACAGCTGTGCAAGGAAGGCTTAAAATCCTTTTGAATTGCAGCACAAAAAAAAACATAAATACCCTCTGGGTTCATGGTGAAATTGCAGGATATTAAACGACTCATAAGAGCCTGGAGATGTTTAGAAAATTCAATTAAAATTGAGTGATATTAATCCACCATGAACCTCCTCCAGAACAACTGGCCTCATCCATTTCATTATAATAAGTATATTACCAAACAAGTAAAAATAAACTATAAAATGTTACTTTCAGGATCTAAAAGGAATATACATTCATTATTATTTAAATACTCTATCTAATAACATTTTGTGGACACATTTTGACTTATATAAATAATATTTATAATAATGGGAGTGCTATATATATAAATATTTTTAATGGAGCTGTAAAAAGAGCATTAACCTGAATGTACAAAGTGTGAAATGATGCTGCAGTTTCACTGCACTATTACATAAGGGCACCCTGCAGTGGACTTGGTACCCTGTGCTTCCGGGTGGAGGGGGTGTCCAGACCACCACAACCCTGACTGGGACAAGTGGCTCCTGTTAGCAAGTGAGTGACCATTTCATGACCAATTTTTTCTTTGTTCTACGTATAAACACAAGACCTTTAATTATGTTGGGTGACATTTACATTTCTGCTTCTCTTCTTAGTGTCATTTAAGTCCCTGGAAGGATCACTTTAGCATCTGGTCATTGACTTACTGGTACCGGGAAACCACCCAACGCACAGGACTTAATGGCTCATTCCGCCCCCATATTAAAGCGCAAGGGTCAGATGTGCTGCAAATGCTGAGCTGTCTGAACGACGGGGACCTAACAGGCCCCATTAAACAGGGCAGCTGTCAGTCCTTAGAATGCAAAACACCGTCAATGTGAAGGACATCCTCTGAAGTACTGCTTGAAAGAGTTAATATCAGGAAAAAACCTATTATCAGAATAAAAAAAAATCAAGAAGCGTGAAATGATGCTTTAAAGCTCTGGGTGCTAGAGAGAGAATGATGAAAGCGACAGATCTCCGCACTGCACTACAGGGTGTTAGATAAACATAAGAGTAGAATTTGATTTTGTGGGGAAGATGTTTTCCTCCGAATTCCAGTATATGCTTTTTTGGGATGAATTTAGAGATGGGATTGTCAACTGCACTTCTGTACCTCTGAAGCGGATGAATTCACTTTTTTAACTGAGGGCAGACCCAAGACCGTTTCCTGGGTTCTGAACTTGAAAATGTGTGATGCTTTAACTTCACTGCCCTCTGCTGAGCATTTTGCCACAAAACAGTCACTGACCCATCAGGTAAACCATAGTCACCCACTGAAGATACAAGAAGAACATTTAAATTTATCAGGGGACCTCAGATTGAACAATTACCAAATGCAACCCAAAGCTGAGATGGTATAAAACAGTCATTAAAAAGAGAATGATCATTTTTTTTGTTTCCACAAACTGGCACATAATTATTTAGGTCCTGTTCATTATCCAGTATATATTTTAAGAATTGATGCATATAAATTATGATAGTAGAGAAACAGGGTTAAGTAGTTAAAGTGCTAAGTGATATCCTGAAGATATATTATCAAAGTTACTCAGCCAAATGCCACAGATGTTCCATTTATTTTCACACAGTATTTATATAATAAACACTTCACTATATTACATGCAACTTTTTGAATTGTTTTTGAAGTAGAACTTCACTGTCGACATCAGCAATGAACATCACTTAAATGGGCGGGTTCAACGTTTAGGCTAAAACGTGTCTGAAAATCAACGCATCTAGTTTCCCTGCTTCAAATGAACCACTGCACATGTGATAACTATGATGTGAGCTACCCAGACTGAGCAAAGCAACTTCATCGATGAAGTTACCGCTCAACTTTACCTTACTTTGAGTTTTTTTTGGCATCTAAACTGGCCATTTGTTAGTTATCCGGGTTAGTTGGTTACTCGGGAAGGGCTGCTTGCGATCGCTTCCTTTATTATGCGACAGTTAGTTGTCTGACAGTTAAAAACACCGTAGGGAACACGGCTGAGGGCTTCGGAGGAGAAAGCGAAGATGCCGGGAGGGTTTCTGTAACGCAGCCTCTACTTCCAGAAGGCTGTAGCAGAAGTGACAGCCAGGAAAGGTGCATCAACAGATTAATCTTCTAGCCTGAGATCCACAGTCCTCCAAGAAGCGTGTTATACTTCTTAATTAGTCAAGTATATTTTTACATAAATACTTTTACTTGAGTATTTTTTCAAGTATTCATACTTTCACCTGCGGACTGTTTTGACTACATTCTCCACCAGCCACTGCTTAGAAGACACAACACACATTTTCCCAGTTCAGAAGCAACAAAGAGACTGTGAAGCGACAGGTTGTCTTTCAGTTTAGTGGGACAGACGTTAGTGTGAAGGACAAGGACTATTAACCTGAACGCCTGATACTGCTCTAATACTTTTATACCTGAAATGCCCTGGTAAGAAATTCTCAGCTATCTAAATGGATCAAGTAACCTAAGTTGTTTGACTCATGAAACTCTTTCAAAGTGGAAACAGTTCAACAGTTGTCTACATTGAGTCATTGCATTATATTTGTTTAAAGAACATAAGCAATGTGAAGCACTGCAGACAACTTCACATAATTTCTTGCGCTATGTGAGGTTCAGCGAAGAAACACAAGTGGTTCTAGACCACCTGCCAGAAGAGGGGGTAATTGTGCTACTTTTAAAGCTACTGTGATTCTAAATCTTCGATAAATAATAAAACTGACTTTGGTAAAAGAGGGTCTAGGCCAATGGTTCTCAAACCTCTTTCCCTTGGAATCCTTATTTTAGATGCTACACCCACACACACACACACACACACACACACACACACACATTGTGTGCACTGTATTCACATGCCAACCCTTCAAAATTGGTTTCAGCAAGGGGGTCCCTGCCCCTGAAAATCAGAGGACCAAAGGGAGTGCTAAACAGAACCTCAAACTACATTACTTATTAATTCACCGAGAAATGCTTTTTTCCATACTTTTCAAACACCCCTCAAATCAAAATTGCCAAGTGACCCTGAAGGAAACTCTAGCTACTCCTAGAGAAGATCGTAGGCCCAGGTTGGAAAACCACGGTCTAGGCTGTAAGGTCATGTTTATTGAGCAGAAAACAGCTTTCTTTTCTTTTTCTGAAAAATTTTTACAAAAGCTGTATCCACTTCTGATGAGCGTCAAGTGCACTAAGAGCACAAAGAAAGCAATTTTTTTTTAAGAAAAAAGGTTAAAAATACATGATTACAAGGACTTTACGCTCCAGCGGCAAGATTGAAAAAGCTGGACAGGTCTGTGATGACGGAGTGGGAGCTCGTGGAACTTTATGTTTTACCTTTTGTTCTACATCCCCAGCTGCATCAACGGTCACAGTAAGGAATGTGGAAGCCGAGAGCACCGGACCACCCGGTGAAAATGAGATTCCCCTACAAGGTGGTCCGGTTACCCCTCTAGGAGCAAAGCAGCCCTCACAGCAGAGCAGCCACACTTTCCCACTGACTCCCCACTGAGAGATTTGTTTGAGGGAGTTACTACATCGAACCAGACACTCTGCAGTGGAGACAGACCCAGGACACACCGAAGACATCGTATTTCCAGCCTAACCAGGAAGCACCTGGAGATGAAAAAGGTTTGCTCTGTCTTGGTGTGGATGTTGTCCGCATGTGACGCACTTTCTTTTCTGTCACATTTAAACTCAACACTGTACACTGCAGGTCACGCTGTTTCTTTCTTGATCTCCGTTTACTGTGTAATATTTCACCTCACACTACAGTAAACTTGAGCAAGGTACTTACTCCAAACCACTTTAGTCAAGATTACCCACCTGCATACGCAGATAAATCATAAGTAGCTTAAAATTGTAAGTCTTTTTGCAAAACAGCATCAGCTGAATGAATAAATATATACAGCAGGTGTAAATACTGCCAAATTATATTATTAATTTTAAAATTATTCATGATGGCGAAATTGGAATGAGATAATGACTGTGTTAATTCTGTGATGAGGGGAGTGGAGGAACCTGCCGGTCCTTCTGCCTTTGGGATGAAGCCACTTCACAGATAGCTTGGACTAGGAGGTCAAGCAATTTGAGAACCATGGCCTGCAAGAATCAGGTGGTTATGAGGCAAGACAGATCTTGTCAGCGAATATTCAGCTACCTCCCATTTGACGAAACAGACTTCAGAAGGACGAAGCTTCCCCATTTCAAGGAGAAGAGTAAGAAAACGGCCAAGACTCCTCATCAAAGTTGATTCGCTTCACAGGGGCTTCCCTCGGAGATGAGACGTCTCTGTCTGGCTGGTGGGTGTTAGCCATGACCTTTGCATTTGCTTGTGAAACAGCCAGTTTAACATTATGAATGTTCCTGTTTAACTGTTTTTTTAGGTTTTTTTTCAGGCTGCCTACCCTCTGGACTGCTGCATTACACCTCTCGAACGTGACAGAGGTTGGGTGCCTGTGCTCCTTGACTGTGGCAAAACAATATTTTTCAGCTTTTCTCTTAATAGCCAAACAACGTGTGCTTTGAGCATTGCCCGCGTAACTGAGTCTAGTAGTTGACACAGTCAATGTTTCGAGTGGAACAAAAACCCAGAGACACCCCGGACTCCCTAGAAAGAGGGCGGGTGACTCCATCTTGTGACGTACAAGGTGCTGGTGGTGAAGATGTATGGACACATTCTTAACTGTTTTTGTACTCTTTCTCACTTCTCACTCTTTCCATTGTCACTGCTGGTCACAGGCAAGATCAGGGAAATAAAAAATATAATGAAAAAATGAAGAAAACGATTTAAGACACGAGTTTGACAGGACATGAGTTAATACGGAGTTAAGACCAAAGCTGTTGTCGAGGTCATTTGTGTAGAACAAGACAAATCTCAGTTTCCCTCTTGCATATGTGATCATGAGCTGTCAGTTTGTTTTCAGAATAAATCGTTTAGTTCCAGTGAACGCAAGACAAGACGACTCAAGAAGACAAGACACTCAAATGTCCTGCTGAAGGTTTCTTTTCGAATGTTGGCTTTGGGTTAGGCGGATAGTCGGTTGTGTCATTGCCAAAACGCGCGGACTTTTGTTTTATCGTCACACATCAGGGTTTATTCCTACTTTTGGAGACTTGTCCCAAGGTAATCCCTTACTGAAGATACCAGTTGTTCAAATATACAATCTGCTGGCAGCAAATCTTAGAGCGACATTTGAGTTCGAGTTGTAAACATGTTGTTTTAAGTCTCCTAAGGGCAGTTCCTTGGTGTTCAGTGTTAGACGGAATCCATGCCTTCACTGACAGGGGAGCATCTCTCACAAAATACGTACACTGCGTTGTCGGCACGAAAGCTCCGTTTGACAACGATTTTAGAATTACTGAATGCCAGCTTCCGTCATCACTGCGTACAATTTATTGCAAAAATCCCGAACAATGAGAGTCAAAGGACGGCAAGGATCAAATCACGTTTTTCTGCGTTTTGACAGCCGTTTGCCGCAATGCTGACTTCAGTCAAGTTTATTGTATTGGAAACTCGTCCAGGTTCCAATCTGCATTTCTGAGCTAAAGAGGAATGTTGACTGTTTTGCAAGCAATACTAGTGCTGAGTCTGCTACAGAAAATAAAAAAAACAATAAAGGAATTTAAAAAAATAGCATTTTAAATGTCTTCAGAAATTGCTGGTTAACTCCCCCATCAGATCAATAACTTCTTAGCGGGCAGTTTTAAAGACAGAGGAGAGAAAGAAACGTTGCCTTTCTAGGGTCAGATCTGGAAATATCCTCCAGAATGAACTGAGAATTTTCATTTTGCACGGAACCTTGCCATTTATTTTTTTCCGTAAACAGAGGCCACCTTCCCTAAGAAACATAATCACAACAACCCCTTTCAAAACTTTGCTATGATTAAACTCCCATAGCCTCATATTGGTTGCTTTGATTTTAAAAAAAGGTTGTGGACGAAGCAGTAAACATGGCGCATGGCAGATAGCATCTTTGTACCATGGACAGGTGAAAGACCACCAATAACCGCCTCGCGCATCCAGGAGCGATGCGCAAAAGTCCACACAAAGTGAGCTGGGGTTGTACTTGAACCTGAACGTTATCAGTGAAGCTACAACATGACCCCCGCTCTGTTGGCTCGCCCAAAATCTCATAATAGCTACACAAAGCCTCTAACATGGCACAAATTTTGAAAAGCCTGGCAGTGTTTGGATCAAACGTGTTAAATGGTTGAAGGCCTAGATTGGCAAATAAATTGTGTTTTATTTTGTGCCACGAGCAAATCACTTTTGTTCTCTGTCCCACAGGGAAACGTGAGATAATCCAGTTAAACCGGTGGGTGCAATGAAATTTTCCACCACTACATTTTGCTGGGAGCAAATGGAAAATTAAATGGTTTCTCTTCTGTTGCGAGTGTGATTACAGCATTAGTGATGGCAGCAGATATGTGCTGTTCTGCGGTTGCACTGTGGACAGAGCCAGACACTGATTCTCACAGCACTCAGGCGTTTACCCTCCTTTTTAGTAATTTTTCCAAATAACATTTGTTCATATAGATGTTTTATTCCAGTAAGCTCTCATTATGGGTGACAGCTGAATTGCACAACTTTGTGTGAGCGCTCCATGACAAGTCCTCACTGAGGTAATAACCTCATTTTATGCCCTGTGTGTGATCCCTCTGGTCCTACCTAACTGATCACTTCTGCAGTTACTGCAAAAGATCAGAACCTTTTTTTTCTACGTTTGAAGCATAGAAGCAGTGTTTTGACCACGATACGAAAGGTGTTACTAAAACAAAGGTGCAGATGTCACGCATATCCTTGGGGAAAAGTAGCTAATGGGTCGTCCCTATATGGAGTGTTTCTCAACTGTGGTGGTCCACTTGATAGAATATCTAACAAATTTAATTTGTGGACTACAAGCTGATGTGCTTTTCAGTTACAGGGAGGACATTACAGCTTAAACTTAAGTATGCTCAGGCTTTCAAGACATCTCAAGATCTATCCACTGCCTCTCACTTGCCTTGGAGTGTTTCTCCTCGTCGTGAAGTGCTCATCCTGGTTGTGCATAGTGTTTCATTCAAAGCGGGGGTCTCATAATCAGTGTTTCTTCTTCTGTCATCACTATGGACTAGATTAGATAATAAAGAAAGCAGCATCTGAGCTGCCTTAGCTATCAAACAGCTTTGTGGTGACCTTGGCCCCCATTTATGTTAGTCTCACCTCTGTGTGGCAATACTTGTATGGTGCCTGGGTATTTCTGGAGCTGGCAGGGGTGTCTTCCATCCTGCAGACTTTACTACTTTAAGTCCATGCAACGTTTGGGTAAAGTGGGTAGTGTAGTTCTTAGAGAAGCAGCTTTTAGACTAAAAGCTTGTTAGTTAATTCTATAGGCAAAGGCCTGCTTTGGTGCCCGTGAGAAGGGCGCTTTAATCTTCAGTGCTATGAATGGGGACCTGCTCCTTTTGCGTTGACTGTGTACAATTTATTGCCTTTTCATTGGTCTCTTATTTGTTGCCCGCCAGTCATTGTTGTTACCGTACTACCTTTTGCCATCTTTCTGCTATGGGCACTATGTAAAAACAAATCACTTTGAATAACTGACAGCTTGACATCCAGAGCTTCATTCCTAATAAACCTAGCCTTGTTTCTGTTCTCCTCTAGGCACCTGGTTCCATCGCTCCTGGTCCCAGATGTCCCACACAGCTTTCTGACTTGATATTTCAGATCTGCTTGGCTAAACCTTTCATCGAGATTGATGAAACTGCTCTGGGCAAAGCAGGGAGGAATCATTCTTTACACGAGACGACTCCCAGGAAGGAACTTTGAGAAGTGCGTTGAGCTCCTGCAAGACAAAAGTGAAAATATTTCCAATTTAAAAGCTCTGACTTTGATCCAAGCCTGGGTGAGATATTACTTGTGTAAACATGGCGGACGTGACACTAAGGCAAGGAGATTGTTCCGTCCTTCCTCCAGACTAGGGCAATCAGAACGAAATGTCCGAAGAGAGCCTTTTCTGTACAACTTGCTCTTTCTCAATTTCCATCTTTTTCAGACTAGGTACTTTGACTGTACTGGATCAATATGGCTCCCCCAATGAGAGCGTAAGGTCAGCACAGCATGCTGGGTCTGCAAGCACTCTTCTCCAGTCTGAGAGGAACAGTGATTACAAGCAACAAAGATGGAAATATTCTTCAAACTATTTTACTCATTTATTCATTCTACTGATTCTCTTCAAAGAAACTTGCACTGGTAGTTTAAAAGGCTCCTTTTGTGCAGCTGGATAATTTTAACTGGCGCAAGCGAGGGCGAATAAGTTAATAACGGATATCTTCGGGGGGCACAAGAGTAGGAGGTTGAACAGAGACCCCTGTTTGGAATTTCAGCGCTCTGAGACACATTTTCAGTTTCTTTTGACTTATCGCAGACTTTGTTCTGGTCCCATATTTTCGTAAAACTGCCTGCTGCTGAGTTCAGTAAACCCGAGTCCAGCATCATCCTCCATAAAAGATTCAGGGAAGTTCTTCAGTATTACAGTGGATGTGGGGATTTGACTATGACATATCAGCTCGGGCCACTGCAATACCCACTGCTCCCACATATCTTGGGGTGCAGGAACCTGTTCTTTTTGACTTGGGAAACAAGAGTTGCCCTGAAGTTGTGCCCGTGGCAATTATACGTAACCTGAAAATTATTCGCGTGTGTCAGTCAGGTGTGGAAAAAAGAAAAAAGTTGCATAATAAACAGGGTGAAGCAAATGAATCTGAACCTTTTTACATTGTAGCTGGAAAAGTGTTCTGCTCATTTCATTCACTGCTGAGTGAAAAAGATCACCATAGCTTGTGTACTCCACCACCAAGCCGGGAAGCAATATTAGTCCTTCAGTGGCCACAGTTCTGCTGAAATTAAAATGAAGTCCCAAAGCGATGAGATGTTGGACCTCAGAACAGACTACAAAAACACTGCAGTTTAATGGAAGGAAATATTCCCAGACACAAATTTTTGCAGGGTCACCTGCATTTTCCTTCTCAGCTGCTATGAGCCCAATAACATGAACACCTGAGTCACACCTGAGCCCATTTTAGCTAATAATCTCCTACTGAAATGCCCCACTTGGACAGACCATCGGGTTATGGCTCTGCTTGCTGGCTTCCTTAAGTTCTGGCTATGCCCCCCCCCGAACCTCCTTGCCCAAAAAAAACTAACATAGCTGGTACAGTGACCCCGGCCACTAAATTATTTGTATATTGTGCTCATAAACAAGAACATTTACCAGGCTGACAAGTAATTTAACTCACATTGAAAGAACAGCTTTGAGTCGTGCCCTTCAAGGAGGACCACTAGAAGGCGCCGTGGGTCCTAACTTTTGGCCACCAAAAGGATGCCTCTCTTTTATGCTTCCATATCATACCAAGGACAAATTTACAGGGATCTTTTTTCAGTCATCAACAAGGCATAAATCATGTCCTCTGAGACAAAGAGGGTTTTAACAGCTTTTTAATTGTTTTTTGGGTAATGGGAATGAACTCATGGTCTGTGTGGTCAGGCAGCAGCTCATCTATAACATCCCAGTCTCCAAGGCTGAGTCTTCTTCATCACCGTGGAACCTGCTCCTCTTTGTGATTTCTCATTACATTTATTAGTTGGTTCCCTGGTCGAGGAAGGAGGCGCTTAAGGTGTCTCATGGCTACATATACTTTTTGAATGTCATCCAGTTCCAATTTTTCCACTTGATTTATGGCTGTCATACAAACACAAGAAAATATGGATATCTCAAATCTGCTATCATTTCTTCTTGTTTTGGTCATGTGCTGGGGTACAAAGAGAAGACACCCTTCTCATTCAAACTGGCCAAGGAACCTGGTGCATTAACCTCGCTGCCCTGCCATTAAATGCCGTTTGTCTTTTCAGGAGACCATTGTACTTCGAAAAAGTGCAGTTGTCTGCTCAAGTGTGTCTATATGCTGCAGCAGAAACTTTACGAAACCTTCGAAGTCTGATCTGATTCCTTTGTTGGCCTTTCAGCCCAGCACGTCATTTTTTCCTTTTTTTCGTCTTTTCGCCTTCCCTCCACAAAGTATTAAACAAAAAGTGCACGGACGCTAAGCAACTAATAGAGTAGAGAATGGGATTACAAGGTCTGTTTTTTTTGGATCATCCAGCTGCTGTGGTCTTGAAGCACGGCAGTTAAGCGGTGGTTTTCTGCTCCAGCGGCAGTGGGAGACCGGAGGTCTCCTCATTACTCCCATCCCCTGTGTATTTAGGTGTTGTTGAGTCACCAGCTGTGGGAGGGCTGCTTCACAGAGGGAGAAGAATACAGGAATGTGGCCAAAACCCTGGAGGACGACCACACAACTTGATGTATGGATATAGTTTAGAACTTTACCTATGTTTGCACAGCTGAATGATTTACTGGAGCAGCTCAGGTTAAGTGCCTCGACTGAGAGCACAAAGATAGGACTTGCCTCAGGTCCTTGAACTAGCAAAGTCTAACTCACAGCTCCCCAATCTGCTACACACTTCTCTTATTGCTCATTTCTTTTGTCATTTCATTAATTCTTACTCATAGTTATGACAAGAAGGGCTGCGATGTGCCACTTCAGTGGTGAAGCAGGCCTCGGTACAAGTCCTCAGAGAAATATCTTTGGTTCCCTCCATACCTGACAAGCTTCACCACAGTTTTTGCTGAAAATTAAACTGTGCGGTACATTAAACAGAAATATAATCCACTACTCCTGTAGATAAAATCTATTTTTTCACTTCTGTCATTTAAGAATACAACAAAATTTCACCATACTGTTCAGTGTACTATGAACGCATTCCTACATTTAGCTGGATTTGTGGAATAAAACGTCCTTTTTTTAAAAAAGGAAGAGAAAAATAAAAATAATTACAGTGTTTACAAAAGCCATAACCGTAATATGTTATTAAATACTATTAAAATCTGCCGTATACCAAATGCAGAAAATGAAGCCTACTGGTACATGATAAATGTAGTCATGTGATGCTCCTGTGGTGGATGATGTCACACAGATACTGTTTTTCATCATGTCACAAAGGACTGGATTTTATTTTATTTTTTTGCCCGTGAGGCACGTTTGTGGCAAGTAGCTTCTAAATCAAATTTAAGGCACAACATTCATTTCCTCAAAAAAAAAAAAAAAATTCTCGTAAATGGAGTTCCTGTAAACCAGCACGTAGTCTATGTAAGCTACGAACACCATTTCTTTCTTTTTTCGTATGTACATTTACAACCACTCCGGTGTTGCATACACACCGTGAATCTTATTAACACCACCGACTTTTCCAAGCTGGGCTTTGCTCTGCATTACACAGCAGCCTTTGGTCATAGTTCAGGAGCTGCTTCTTTTCCGGCTTCTCAGCTTCAGGGTTTCGCTGAGTTTGACGGTGTTATTGTTGCAGCGATCAGAGGATGAGGGTGGCAAAAGCGAGACCGGAGATCGTGTGTTTTCTAATTCCTCCGACCCGCTGGCTGTCGGAAACAATAAAACAACATCCCGCCCCCTCTCGTATGCAGAGGCCTTCGCAGGGTATTAGAGTCAGTTTAGCAGTGGCAGACAAAAGACAGGCGTACAGGTGTGTGGGTAGGAGAGGTTGCTGAGTTTGTCACTCCTCCCGCCAACTTGCCATTCCCCAAAAAAATAGCGCATGCTATAAAGAGAGAGGATGGATTATCAGCCGTTGTATGTGGGGAACAGCTTGAGTGCTGTGCGTTCATCTGCGTGCCCGGAGGACTGTTTAGGACTGATTATCACAACAAAGTGATAAATAAATAATGTTGCTGGCATGAGTCCATGCT
The DNA here is from genome assembly GCA_900497675.1 of Arapaima gigas. Taxonomy (NCBI): domain Eukaryota; kingdom Metazoa; phylum Chordata; class Actinopteri; order Osteoglossiformes; family Osteoglossidae; genus Arapaima; species Arapaima gigas. The sequence continues at coordinate 364,679 of UFQX01000105.1, forward strand.
GCCAGGGGACACATGTGGTTCTAATGGTGGAAGCTCACTTAGTGGACAGTACTGTCAAAAAAAACCGAGCCCACGAGTTTCACCCCCACACATCGTGCCACCGTACAAGTTCTCCAAAAGAACAACGTCGTGTCACTGTCTCTTTTCATACCGTAATTGTAGCCTCCAGGCTCCATACAGTAAGCAGACGGGCAGGTGCCTCCCAGCACCTTAACAAACCCCCACAGCTGGTCCCATCAAGCGTTAGCAGGTCCGCCTCATGGCTGTCTGTTACCATGGTGACACGGTTCCCTGGCGACAGTGCCCTCAGCACCTTGAGTGGTGCCTGCAGGAGTTTTGTTCTTTTGTTGTTTGCTGTTTCCTCAGCAACAATCTGTCATCATGTCCCCATAAAGACCTTTCCATAGACAGGAGGACCGGGGTTCGGTGGGGAATGAAAACTCTCTGCTGCTTTTTCTTCACCTTTTGTTCATAAAAGACGCAATCTTAGTTCCTCTGGTTAGAACGGAGCCCCCCCAACAACTATGTTATCCTTAATTGTATGTGTCAAAACGTGTCCCGCTACTACTCCCCTGGCCCTGCTCCAGGGGACAAGGTGGAATGTCTACAGACGCCTTTCTTTTCAAGGGTTCTCCCTTATCTATTGTCTCCCAATCAAGGAAATTAACTTCCATTCAAGCTTCGAGTGGAGGTTTTTCCCTCATCTCTGCCTGGAGCATTTTCTGGGCTGCCTGCAGAGGTCCATGACATGCAAAGTGGCTGTCCTTATTTCTGCTCGCCCTGAACATTTTGTAAAAGCCCAACACAGGCAGCCTGATCCGTGAGCCCATGTCCACTAAACAGGCAGCTGGTTGCTGGGTCAGTCTGTGTGGGACTCTGTGTAACCCTGTTGCCGCAGACTGACAAAATGAATTTGCATTTTGTCCTACACCTCATGCAATTCTAATTGGAACATTATTTTTGCACAATGCTGCAGATAAGTCTAGATGTCTGAAGGGCATGTGGGATGTAGACATTGATATATGGTGTTATGTGCCATGTATTGAACATCTCAAATCATAAATTATCTTCAGAGGGACCATTCTGAATATACTTGTACACACTTTACACACAGTCACACACTATTAGGTTCGTGTCTTTTGACTCCAGCATGGATTCAGCCGCATGGCTTTTTTGTCTATGGTGATGTATCAGCTTTGATATTTCTGCAGATATTTTCATTGCACATTCATTCTGCTGACAGAATCCTACACGGTTTGCTGTTTCTGAAATGCTGGAACCAGTGCAGCTGAAACCAATGATCAAGCCGCATTTTAACCACATTCAAAGCCACTTAAACCGCATATTTATTCTAATCTTTTTCCAAGCATAACTGGACCTTTGTCTTGTCTGCGTGCTTCATATAGTGAGTCACTGACATGTGCAGTGCAACTGTGCAGGGTTCGGATTAGCTGTATGCATAAACAGCCACGTGTGCCTAACAAAGTGGCCAGTGAGTGCACGTTTTTTTGGGGTTCTGTACTGCAGCACAATAAATATGAAAAGAAAAATTAACTATCAGGTTAAACACCTTTAATTATAGGGTTTTAGCTCCTATATTAGATGAACCTGAAAATATATTTGCTAAATGAAAAGCATCTAGTAAATTCAAGTCAATTCAATTTATTTTTATAGAGCACTTCTTCTCACATGGTGAGCCAGAGTGCTGAACAGCACATTAGGATAATGGAATAGAAAACAAGCATGTAGGGAAGCTATAGATAAAAGTTAAATGTTAATGAGAACAACTATATAGTGTATAAGTACAAAACAATAAGCCTGCCAGCAACTGAGGAGAGGAAAACAAAAAAAAAAAATTTCCCAACCAGGGGGCGAGGGAGAAAAATAAATCTCTGGGGGTCCCACTACTCCTGGGCTTCTACACATGGAAAAGAGTGCCAGTAGTAACAGCCAGCAAAGGTTATACCACTAAGGACAACACTATGTAGAACAGTGAACCTAAATAAAGTGATGTTGAGGTGCAGGTGAGCTGATGACATCATTACAGCAGGGGGTCCTCAGCTCCTGGCAGCATGGACTGTTGGTTTCACCGCTGGCCTAGTCTGGCCTCAATGGTGGGGGTCAATAATCTATGCTAGTGGTTCACACAAACTCCAACAGAACAAAAGAGGGTTAGTATCTAATAACAACATAATTAAACAATGTAGACAAGATGCAGAAGTGAGGCAAGCAGGACTGGACATTACTTATAATGGAAATACCAAGGAAAAGAGATGAGTTTTAAGTAGTGATTTAAAGGCTGACATGAAGGGGCGATTCTGACATCATCAGGCAAACTATTCCAAAACTTAGGTGCTCTATAGCTAAAGGCACATTCTCCTACTTTAATCTTATTGATCACAGGTACTTTAAGATAACCAGCGTTTAATGATCGGAGGCAACAATGTGGAGCATAAAAGTCAATGAAGGTACACAGATGCTGTATATGACCTTATAAGTAGAGTAAGAGTTTATAATCTGCCCTAAACTTAACAGGTAGCCGAGGTAAGGACCTAAGAACTGGTTCTATATGGTCATACTCCCTGGTTCGAGTGACAATTCTAGAAGCAGCCTTCTGTATTAAGTGTAGTCTGGATACGGTCTGTAGTCCGAGAGCATTACAGTAATCGACCCTGCTGGGAACGAAGCCATGAAGCAGCTTCTCAGCTTCCTGCCTACTTAGGAATCACCATAATTTAGCTGTATTTCTTAACTGAAGGATGCAGAATCTAGCCAAAAACAGCAACATGAGGAAAAATGGGAAATATAACAAAAAAATATAAGATAAAATCACAACAAAATATAAATGGAAAAATGTGAACGATCAGCCCTTTTTAGGGACCAAAAGTAACCGGCCAATTTGGTGCTCAGTGATTTTTTTGGCCAGCTGTGAGTCACCGCATCATCTGTTCATGCCCAAGTGTCCTAAAAATGTCTAGAGTTGACTTTCGATGTGGCTTTTTGCATTCACAGTGTATTGTTGCTTAAAGAAGTGTCAGTGCCAGTAGAACAGGTCATCATGAGGCTAGAAAATGAGAATAAATCAATCACAGATGTAACAAAAACACCAGGTTTGTCAAAATGAACCGTTTGGGACATTGTTCTGAAATGCACTGGTGAGCTTAGCAACAGTAAAAGAGCTGGAAGACCACAAAAGAGAAGTGAATGAAGGATCCAGTGATACGTTCATCGATGACAGATGAAGATCACTGTCCAGGATGTAGTGTGTGAGGACAGCACACATAGGGTATATATGATTACAGAGACCGTAACAGGAGACACATATATCTCCCCTACTCACTAATCCAGACGGCATAACCCCCCCCATTTAGACTATCCAAAGTATGTTACTTTGCTCAGTGAGCGTGAATTTACACACATGATGAAAATTTACTCCGTCATTTTGCAACCACATCGGGTTTTGTACTCATTGCCTACTATGAGTTTCGCTCTGCAAAGAATGATAACAAAATCCTTTTGCATTACAAAACCAGCTTCCAACTTACTGTCATATTTTTAGTTTCAATCAGTCTCAACATCTATTATAATTGACCTCACAACAAAATACCGGCTTGAGTACTAAGCTTTACAAACATACTGCATAAACTTGAACACTTAGAAATGTAAGTTGTCTAAACTTTTATTCGACGTGAAAATCATTACAATGGTTTTCATTTCCATAAATAAAATAAAATGTGTTTTTTTAAACTCTTAGGTTTAAGAGCTGGAATCTGACATATCGAAACTTACTCACTGTCCTGTATATCCTGGAACAAGTTTTAAAAATTCATATAACAGATTCAATTTTAGGTGACATATTTTTGTCTGGGAATGGATTATATTTTTTCCACAAAAAAAATTATCAGCATTTTTTTTTACGAAAAAAAATTATAATCCATTCCCAAGTGTATAAATTTCTTTCCCCCTGTGGGTGGTATCTTTCCTCAGACTCGGTTCTCCTACCAGACAGCAGGATGTTTGACAGCACGGTGCAATAAATGGAGCCACTCTTCCAGATTAGGGGTCATGGCCCCCCAGTGCTCCTGTCAACAGTGGGACCACCTCAGTTTTCACCTTCCACGTTTTCTCCAGTTTCTCTCTTAATACACACAAACATAAAATAATCAAGCTGGTCGCCGACCCCACACGCATTGTATATATGACACAATGGAGACTGAAAACACTTAAGCTGAAAATACTGCGAAACTATAAAAAATAAACATGGTTGGAGTTTTCCGAGAGCTACACCCGGGTGTTTAGTAGAATGCTTCAGACAAGCTTGTCCCTCCAGAGCACACAGCTGCGGTACTTGGACCTGCTGTCTCTGCTGTATTATATTCCGGTATGAATCGATACCAGAGGCTTTTCTCTGTGTGTAGGAAGCAAGAAGGAAACTGAAACCAGCCCTGTCTCAGTATTTGCGTGGTGCAGAGTTGTCATGGCAATAACACACACCCCTCAGGAAGACCTCAACCTGCCATTGACACAAAAACCTTACATGAGAGGAGGCAGCATTGGCAAAGGTGCAGGAATCGGACACGCCTGCAGTGGGGGCCCACAAGGTGAGCAGCCATTATCCAAGAAGAAGAGAGAGCTGAGATGGTGTTTTCTTTACTAACAGCGAAACGGTACGGGATAAAAATCTCAACAAGAAGTATTGGTCTGTCTCCTGGGAGATGAGAGATGAGTCCCGCTATGATCAAGGGAGGTATAATGTAGTTAGCTGCTGCTTTTGCTTTTCTGATTTACTGACATTCATACCGCTGCAGTGGAGAGAGACCACATAGTGAGGCTTCCTTCACTCCTCTTGGTTTAATCTTCCTAAAGAGCACCTCACGCTTCAGTCAGCAAAGTGCGATATGTACTGTACAGCGGCAGTGGTCCTGCAGCGAAGCGTGTCTGTGTGAACAAACACCATATTACCTTTTGGGTTTAATTAAACAGCAGTAAAGGAAAGTAGAGGAAAGTTAAGCCAATAAATTACTTATGCACCATATCTGTTCATGTTAAAACAAATTGGCAATAAATCATGTGCAAGTCAGGGATGTCATAAAAAAAGTAATAAGAATGAAATAAAGACAAAATAGAGGAAACATGGAATCGGAAGCAGGTATTTCCGAGGACCAAATGATCCGCTGCTGAAAGATTTTTTTGTGTTTTTTTTTTTAAAAAAAACTAGGGCAGCTCATGCTTACAGGTTGCAGGTTCAAATCCTGCTTTCTGCCATAGTGTGCTTGACTAAGATACCCTGAAGTGTTCCAGTTAAAATCACCCAGTTGAAAAAACTAGCATGTAACTGTAGGAATCTTCTGCACAAGTTGCTTTGCGTAGTGTGCACTGCTGACCTTTCCTGAATGTTGTCTCCAGAATGTTTTAATATTAGAGGGGCAAACAAAACAATCACCTCCATTTACAAAAATGACTGCGAACAGTTTCCTTTTGACCCAAACAGACATCAAGATAGCTGCACGTCCTCACAAACCTTTTTTGCGGTGGTTTTCTCAGATGGATGGATGGATATACTGTATCCGCTTGTCTAAATCGGTTCTTTCTAAACACAACCGAATAAATGACAATACTGACAGAAGTGCTGCTAGACGGAACACCTAGAAGCAGGATTCTCAAGCTTTAAATAGTTTAATTAGTTACTGACATCTTCTTTAACATCATTTATTTTTTCTGTCCACCAAATGAGAGCTTTCTCCAAAAGAAGAATCCATCATATGCATTTTTCTCCTCAGTATTCCTGTATTTATGGATCATGAATTATCATATATCTAAAGTCCCAAGCTGTGCTAAAATAGAACGTCTTATTCGGGGTTTTCCATCTCCAGTGCTGCTCTTCCCTGTATGCATCCATCATGTTATGATTAGATCTCTGTGAAATAACTACTTAAAGTACAAGAGCTTCTGTTAACTGTCACTGAAGCAGCAGATGTCCAGTGAGGGCCTGAGAGAATCACAGCGAGGCTTCATGGACTCTCCACCAACAGCCAAGACCTGGAAATACAGCTAGTTGAACTTAGGGATTTTGGGGAGTGAGAAGCACTTTTTTTTCTGAAAAAAAGGTTCAGAGACTCTTCAATCTTCTCCGTTTAGGAAAAGACCAACAAATATATGCCTTTTTTGTTTGGTTTACAGAAATCTTAGTTTTCGCAAACCAGGTTTCTTTTTGAGTGTTGTCCGAATTTGTAAGTTACTCACAATATGGACAGCAGCAATAAATAAAGCAGCTGATGTAGAGGAAAGCACTTACCCCAGGCATAAGAGGGTCCCGTACAGCACAAACCCACTACAACCTCTTATGGAAATACTGTTTCCACCCTTTCTCAGAGAATGAGGTGATTATTCAGTAAAATGATGTTTTTGCCTAGTTATGTTGTCATTTTACTTTGGCTGGTATTTTGTTCTGTTATGTCCTTCACTCTACAAAGCATGCAGACACTGGGTTTTATCCTTTGCACAGCCAAGTGCATATACTTCCTCCAGCTTATCATATTGATGGTCTCAGTGGTGTGTTATTACTTTTTCCATCACCATACTTTTCTGATCACAGTAGCGCCAGGTACTTCAGGTAGGAGCATATTAGGCACGACCGCAGCATCCCAGTTTCACCTATGCACCTATGTTCTGCTTGTTCTACATGGAGATAAGATACCTGTCATTAATCCATGCTGGAGACTCATGAAGACTTTACAGGTGTGTTGGAGAAACAATATTTGGCCACAGGGGCTGCTGAAGTGGAGGCATCCCCGGAGAAAGAGGGGTGCACTGCCCTATGGGCTGATTCTCCACTGGAATCCAAGGAGAAGTAGGCAACGGGCAACGTGTTGCTCTCATGTGTTGACGCTCTTCAGCAAACCGGTTCTCAGTCATCTGTGTAAGGTACCTTTGTATTTCTGTGGTGTGAAGGTGGCCATGGCTTTAGCAAACCTTGCTGCAAATGTCCTGTCCTTCAGTGGGAGCTGGAGTTTAGCTGATTTTCTCTAAATTGTGTCAGCACTGAAGAGGTGAAAACAAAACATATTCCCTCCCAAACTTGCTCCTGGAAGAAGGACTAAAAAAATCACAGCAGAAGGTTCTAAAATAGATTAATGAGCTTGTAAATCCCAAAACTCATCCCATAATAAAGAAAGTACAAATCTTTTTTTGTTTCCTTTTTTGAAAGCCATACCAGACTGTAGGATTGTTATTTGGGTGATAGAAAAAAAATAGGGCAGGAACAGGCAGGCTAGTTTCATTTTGAAGATAGTGTTATATGAGTTGTAAAGTATGTGAAGTTAATGTATGCAAGAAGGTGACTTGGAAACAGAAAACTAGGACTGCCATGATCTAGTCAGTTTAACTCACCCACGGTAAAAATTTTCAGGCTGTGACTGTCCACCATAGTTGGCTTGAAGTCAACTTATGTTGATCTCTTACGCTTTTTGTTAAAAACACCTCTACACTAGAAAACTGTTGTATTTTCCATTTAGTTATAGAACTGTGCCCCCAGGGTTTACCATAGAGAGGAAGTCAGGAGGGACATCATGTCTGACAGAGCAAGTTTCCACCTATGTGTCAATATCTCCTTCCTGAGAAGTTGTGGGAGGTCTTTCTCATCATAACACGTGTCTAAAACAGAAAAAAAACCTGTGAAGTTGGGAAAAAATAGGTTGCTAATTCAATGAAACTTGGAATTATAGGAGGACCACCAGCTATCCATGTGCTGTGACTGCAGCCACCAAATTAGCCTCCGGCTCCCAGCAGCCATCGGCTGTTTTCATCATTCCATCTGTCTTTCTGACACGGCATCGGTCTGCCTGTGTGTTTTTCGTGATACTCCATGATCCCCTCCTGTGCCACACTGTACTGAGGCAGATGGGCTCTCCATGGGATCATTCTCCAGCCCTTGCCAGGAGTCATGGCAAAGCGATGACACAGCCGGGTTGTAAAGGGACCTGTCGCTCTCTTTCCCGTTGTGTCCCAAAATAACTCACTGACCCCACAACCTTTTGCGTCAAGTCATTATCTTCAGGCTACCTTGGCGATCCGTCAAGATTTTTTTGTCCTCCCAATCTGGTGACCTCCCAGAAACCACACAGAGGTGTGAAAACACTGAAACTTTCTGAAACATTGAAATTAAATATCATTCCTAGGTTAAAGAGATGTTTCTACAGGATTTAAAGTTATAATTTCAGTAAATAAACACTGGAATGCTTCATATCTCAGACACTTCTGGGTTACGAGAGGATTAAATGGTTACCATTCCTCTGTACTCCTGACCTTTTATTTGAGTTCCAAATGGAATTACATACCTCTGTTTAAGTGATTATTGGACATTCGCAGATTTACATTTGCAAAATTTAGGCCCCCTGTTTGGACATGATTCCAATCTGGTTCAGTCTGTGAGAAGTTTGCATGTCCATATGTTCACACTGGCTTTGCTTGGGTGCTCTCGTTTACTCCCAGAAGAAAAAAAAAGCACTTCAGGAGATTTTGGACATTTAAAATACCTGTACTGTGTGTGTGTGTGTGTGTGTGTGTGTGTGTGTGTGAGTGAGTGAGTGAGTGAGTGAGTGTGTTGCATTGCTCCGCTATATAAATAAGTAATTGTAGGGAGTTTGGTGTAGTTTACTTGCCCAGACGTGTAAATTGCCTTGGACAAAAGCGACAGCTAAATTTTGGTTAATAGTTGTACATCACTATACTTGGAGAAAAACATTTGCCTCATTAATGCATGTCAAAGGTAAAATGTAAATACTGCTTCTTTACTGTAGTTTTACATTGAAAGCATCTTTATTCCTTTGGACTGGGAATGCTGAATGGTGACAGTGACACCATCTCTGTTCGTGACAAGTGAAAGTACCTTAAATTCAGACGGGATGAAAAGGAGAGGCAACCTGAGGGATGATTTGCTGAAATAATGTTGCGTCTCAAACAGATACAAGAAGAGACAATAAAGCATTGAAAGAGCCTAGAAGAATCTATGTATAGAGTCTCAGAAGATTTATTGAAAATATGGGATGAAAGTTAGGCAGTGGCTGTTGGAATGAACACTTTTCACTCTTTTCCTGGAAATGTGGTTTTGAGAGAGTGGGAGGAACATTATAATTGTTCCAGTCCTACTTTAGATATAAGAGAGAAAGAGGTAATCCGGTGTCACGTGTATAAGAATCAACGCTTTCTTATCAAGAAATCATTATACCAACATGCCACCCACTGTGTGAACAACGTGAACAGTAAAAAATAACCTCTAATAGAGACCCACTCATGAATCAGCAGAACAAAGAATATTCGGAAGTAAGACCAGAAATGATAACATGGACTCCCTTACAAGATAATTCATCTCAAATGCAAATCCCTGTGATATAGCATTAATTCGCTTAAGTGGATCTTAATGCCTTTCCTGTGTCACTGACAGCAGAGCTGGATGTTATGATCAGAGAGTAGTTTATATATGGATTTCTGGGAATTATGAAGAAAACAGTGTTGAATTCGGAAACCAGTTTGAGGATTTTTCTGGATAAATTCTGCTAAATTCTCAAACATTACATAGGAAACCTTAATGTCAGGTTGCGCTTTTGGATGAAAGCTCCGTGGCCATCAGCAATGAAATTGTTTAAAAAGGGACCCTCCTTCACAACCAGAATTTCAGATTCCCTCCTGGCTGCAAGCAGTTCAGAAAAATTTCGCTCATGTATTTTTTAGCATTTAAATGAAAAAAAGTTGCTGGTTCTTGTCCCACCTTTGTGATACGTTTTGTATGCTCCGCCCCCATTGGATTATGCTTGGTTCACAAATCCCGCCAGTCGTGGAGATCACTAGCACGCCATATGTTTTGTTTTGTATTTTGTCTTTTTTGTCTAAAATTCTCAATATCGAGCATGTAAAAAATTTTATGAAGGTTAGGGTTAGGGGTGTGAACTGGTGTTGCAAGTTAAAGTAGGGATTAGATCTCATGAACAGCTTTTCTTTGATGATAAATGCTAGCAGGTCAAGGAAAGGATGACTCTAGAGATGAAACAATGTCAGCACTGAATTAGAATATGCCAAGAAGACATATGATTGAATTTAGCAGCAGTGAGGATATAAGATGACACAGGTTCCTTTACTGTCATCTGTTTGCATGCTGGCACCACTGACACAGGTCTTCCCATATAACTGACTTAAGAACTGTCTGTTTTTGCGCTTTAAAGTTGTTCAGTTTTCAGTTGCCACCTGGAATGATCATATGGTAAATGGAACTGTGTCAGTGGACTATCTTACGTTATTACTCTCAAAATTCCAGTTAAACATTACAGTTAAATGGTACATGGAATTAAATGACCTTGTGGCAAAGAAATTTCCAGTTTCGTATCGACAGCACTCGACCAGAATTATTTCAATGGACGCGTGCCCGTATAAGTGGGAAATCGTGCAAAGTTATGAACGATCCAGGTCACTTTGGATAAAACTGCGTGTCGAAAAGTAAGAAACTGCGATAATTTATGTGCAGCGAGTGTCACGCTTCTGGCGACGTCAGCGGGAAGAGTAAATTGACCATCTACCAGTTCTCAGTCTGGTTTTCAAGGACATTAGTCACTATGGATTTGATCTCAGAAAAGAGGCTGGGACTCTAACAGATTTCTCATTTCTAGTGCAAAATAATTAACCCCTCTGACAGCATTAACTGCAGCTGGGAAAGTTAAGTCTTTGTGTCATAAAATGGCACCGATGCTTTGTCTGTACAAACTGCACTAAGCAGGGCTGCCATTAATTAAATCTCTTCAATGAACACCATTGTACTTGTCTAGATGGTACTGTGTCACAAGGGGGAAAAAGAGCTAAAACAAATCACCTAGCTTTATCAGACAGAGCAGAACAATACATTATATTTTTTTTTCATCTTCAGCGGATGTGGAAACAGAAAGACTTCCTAGTCAAAGTTTCTAAAACCCGAGCGGATTCTTTTGAAGAACGATTAAGTTTGCTTAGGTCTTATTTCTTACTTTCGCCTGCCAGATGTCTCATTTTTCAATTGTGCAAAAACACCTAAAAAAACCGACATAACTACAAGGTTTTTTTTTTTTTTTTAATTACTCGGTGTGTCTCTCAACAACATGTTCTTTTAAAAATATTAAAATTGCAGAAATCCAAAAATATTACAGAATCTGCAAAATGGTCCTCGACCCACAGAGACAAACAGAGAAAACAGCTTTCAGTGAGGTTCATGAGACAAAAAAGGGAATGAAACAAGATGTTTTTCGGAGGACCAGAGGCAACTCTGCCCGAGAAGAAAGCTGATTGGACGTCAGCCAGGAGGAGCTGGAGTCGGAGTCTAAGCTTGTTAACTTTTGATACAAAGGCAAAAGCACTAATGTACTGTGGAGACAGATAGTTGCCAGCACAGATCCGTCATCCATACTCTCATCGGCAGTGCTGGTAGGAAACAGTATCCTTGTCCCTATTGGTCAGTCGCACTTAACTAAATCCTCAAACTCTGATTCTCTGAGTATCACTGATGCAATTGATCTCTCATTGTCTCTTCACTTGGTAACATCAAAATAACTGAACCATTGTTTGCTCCTGTCTGTGAGTCCCAGTCCACTGTTCTTCAGAATATACCCTCATCCTTCACTGGCTTCAGTAACAATTGTGAAATTACAATCTCCTGCCCTAAACCCCTGTGTCATTGTTTATCAAGTATACTATCATCTCCTACGGCCCTCAGTAAAGTTTATAAAATTCAGCAATCCCTCGGTATCTGAACTCTCAATACCTGAATTTTCGTTATAACAATTCTTAAAAATTAATACCTATGTGTCAATATCGAAATGGAAACTTGCTATAAAAGTTTTTATCCAAAGCTTATTCATAATAAAAAATCAAAATGTGAATGAAAATCAAAATACATTTTAAAAAATGTACAAATAAATGTTGTACAGTACTTTACAGTTTACTGTAATAAAGTAATACTGCATGTATTCTGATAAACTCTATTATTTTCTGTTAGGAATTTATCCAAAGCCAGACTAGTGCATGCATGGCTGTTATCAGCTGTTTCCACCTGTTTTGCTTTGTCTGAACACATTTGTGCCACATTACAACATTTATTTAGCATTTCATTAAAAAAAAAAAAATTAACCAAAGAGGTGGATGGGAGGGTTACTTTGACACGTCTTTATTCCATTTATTCAACATCTCATTACACTGAACTTCCTCTGTGAATCCCGCCACGTGCCCTCTCATCGCCTGGGTGTAACTCAGTGACTAACATGTGAAATGTCCTGTACTGTACATACTGTGCCATGTACAGTATTCGTCGGGGACAAATTGCACACATATACAAAGGGACTCCTGTATATTCTCATCCATTTCTCTCATGGGCAATATTGCCTGAACTTATTAGTTATCATCAACTTCATCATACACCCTTTACATTCTATCACATTAGGTGGAGCAGTAGGAAGGTCAGCTAAATAAATGTGCACCATACCCACATTAAAGAAATTCTTGCTGCACCACCATACTGCTGTACACACTAACAGGCTAAGCGTTGCAAAATAATTTCTAGTTTTAGCCTCAGGGGTTAAAATGCAAACCTATAAATGGTAAATAATGCACAAACAAAGCTAGAAGATGTGACTTCTGATTTGACCTCCTTGTGGCAGCCTTGAAGAATTTCACAATGAGCGGGCATGACTGTGAGCAGAACTTACCGTAATCTGAATGAATGAGCCAGTAACACAAATCAAGCATGGCTTCCTCCTAAAAGAAAAAAAAAACAAAATAATCAAAGTGTTTTTTGCTCTGGGGGGAACAGGATGCCTTGAAACAATAATGTCAAAGACCAATGTGAGTTATGTAAACACAACCTGTATTTGTTTAGCAGAAAACCCCATCCTGGGAAATCACTTGCATGGCCGGGTGTTTATTGAATCGTTTTAGGTCAGGTAGTTCATGGGTTCAATAGCAGTACCTCCCAAGGGACTCTAACCTTCCACCTTTTTGGCTGTAGGTTCAGTTGCTACAGCAAGCAATACTGAACTCGTTGAAGCCACTGTGCTGTGGACACAAATACGCCTTGGCTTTCCTTTACGTCATGAAATTCTGAGAGCACCGCTGTCACTGTTCTTCTTCTGGTTCATGTCACTTGAATCTACTAAAAGAAATACTTTTAAATAGAGCTGCTTTGTTCAAAAAAAACCACAAACAGAGAGCAGATTGGGGAAGTGATAATGTCCAAAAATCGGTTTTCAGACATACATCATTTGTTTCCAGAAAACTTCTAATTGAAGTTTTGCAATGACTCAGTGATAGAATAGATGCCCCCTCTCCATTTTACACACATGCAGCAGTACTTTTGCTATTAGAGTCAAATTGCTGTACACATCTTTCCTTTCAAATGTCTTTTGTCTCTTTCAATTTTCCTTAAAAACATTTGCCTGGCATGGTTTTTGTGAGACGTTCCAGTATGTCAGCCTGTCAGGGATCCATCTTAAGCTAAATTAAGGATATCATGCAAAGCAGCCTACAAAGCCATCCGTGATCAAACTGGAACACACCCAGATTTACAGAATGCAGCATCTTCATTTTGGAAATAATGTCTTGATTTTACTCGCAGACAAAACATCGACAGACCAGCACCTTGTGAGTCAGCACTGTATGCTTGTGCTCTCGTGTGTGTGAGGGAGCACAAGCAGCAGGTGGTGTGAATATAACTGGCAGTTGTTTTCTCAAAGCCAGCTTGTTCTCCTGTCTGCATTAACTAAAATATGAGATAGATGAGTGGAGCTTGTCTGACTGGGTGTTGGTTTATTTTATTTTGTTATGGAACACGTTACCTGGATTTGTGTCCTTTCTACTTCAGCCACCTTGATTTGACTTGGACTTCCAGGGTGACCTGAGGATGTCGACTGTATTTTTATTCATGTTGTGGGCAACGAATGAATGAGTAACCCTCTGCCTCTCTTGCATTGCCCTCCATGGAAAATCCATCTTCAGCAGTTTTACTGTCTATATACCTGTGTTTATGTCTGCCTTTTGTTGTGCTTTACTCTGTGTGTGTGTGTGTGTGTGTGTGTGTGTGTGTGTGTACGTGCGCGCAGGAATTCGTGTCTTTCCATTACTTGTGCGTCCACATGCACGTACATTTTAGGGTGTGTGAGTTTGAGTGCTTGAATGTTTAAATTTTTGGTGTAACCAACTAGAAATGTGTTTTTTTTTTTTTTTATATAAGACCACCCCTTATCCATCCTATATTGGCAAATGTAAATGACCTTTATTCTGACATATGGTTCTTTTTGTAGTTGGCTGAAGAAAAGGTATTGAGTTTGACTGAATCAGAGTGTTAAGTGATGTGGGACGTGTGTCTTTGAGGACAAACATATGCGGTCTTGCCAGTCATCTTGGTGCACTTGAAAGTATCAGCACAGGGTCAGAGCTTTGATGGACTCACAAATGGTGAGGCTGCACAAAGAACGTAGAGAAATGGAGAAAGGAAAACAGGGGTGGGGGAGAGTGAGGGAAGGAGGGTTATACACCGTTTCTGACTTCCATAAAGGCTTTCTCTGTTGCCATGGCAGCATGGTACTGGTGCTTTTAATAGATGTGATTTACACTTAATAAGGACAAAGCTGCTGGTGTGACACCTTCCCCGCAGCGCGGATGCTCCCAGTCACCCACTGCTGTTCTGCTGATGCCTCCTTGTGTGCCGGGATCTCTAGGGTGTGTGGAATCCCTGGGGAGGCTTCTGGAATTGGACCCAAGGTTTGGAGGGGTGACATGGAGAAGGTTGGGGCTGGCTGTGAGAGGAATTGCTAAGAGGGAGTCGACTGAGACAAATTGTTGTGATATCTCTGCAGCTCTTATGGTGATGGCTTGTGTTTTACCCGCTAGGGTCCCTTCTCTTTTCCACTTCATCTAGACAGCCCAGTCTGGCTCCCAGGATTGAGCCAATGACCATTGATGGAATGGTGGTAAAGGTGATAGGGATGTACCTCTACTTGGGTATTCATCTGGGCAACAACCTAACGGAGACCTGCAACACTGACACTCAGTGTAACAGAGGCCAGCGTCATCTTCCTTCAGAGCTGTCTGCTTTCTGAGGCGTTTCAGCTCCTTTGGAGAAAGCAGGTGACTGATGCAGATGTATCATTCATTCATTCTGCATTAGCAGCAATTTCCTGACAGCTTTGACATTTTTGCTATTTTGCTCTACCTTCTCCTTTCTGACATAGTAAGAATGAATGGACTGGATTCATTCATGATTCCAGAGCATTACTGCAACATCCTCAGCAGTTACTTCCCACAGCACAGTCTTTCATTTCTGAGAATTTAGGGGCAAGGAGCAGGTAAAAAGGTGCCAAGAGAGACAAGTGAAATCCGTCAAAGCAGTGGGCATCTTGAATTCCACCACACATGCTCTCACAACTAGCAAAATCAAATTTATTAAACTGTAATAATGTACCTCTGTTTGTGTGAAACTGTGTGAATGCTATGTATGCACATCCATCTTTTTCAGCAATCATTCATCTCATTGGGTCTATATAACAGGAATCTGAATCAAGAATGGAGCACATATCTAAATATGGGTACAGTGCTTGATTCAATCCACTGTTATCCCAAAAAAGCATTTCTGAAAGACTTCTTTGTACAGAGTCTGAGCGATTATTGTATGAATTCTTCCCCATTGGGTGGAGTCCAGGATTCTGCAATCATGCACCTGTCAGTAGTTAATGGAAAACAAATCTGCCCCCTGTAGCAGGATGAGGAATTTGCAAGGCTTCCTAGTCTAAATTTACACTTTGGCCTCACCATTACTACCTTCATAAATACCCACCTGGGTCTTTTTTAGGGGACTTTCACTTACATACAGATCCATCATTGTTTTGTTGTTAAACATAATCCGAAAGCTTAAATTTAATGCGAAGCAATATGAATAATTAGAGTCAATTTGCTTTTGAGTTTTGAAACCGTGGCCAGAGCAGCTGTGGGTGGTGGTTTCTACATTGTTGTTCCTTTATGGTGGCAAGCGCCATCTGTGAATCAGATGACATCCTCCCACCTACCCATTCAAAAACCTTCAACACATGGTAGAAGATGGGAGGTTCAATTAACCACACCAGGAAGCTCACTGGAGGGGTCATACATTAGACTTGTTCTTGGATAGCTCCCTGCCCTACAACTATTCGAAAATAGGAGCAGCTGCATACACCATGCGGGCCTCCTTTTCCAGTTGTTGGATGCTTAATGTTGTTTTAATAAGGTTCCCAGTCATGAGCTGATTCCCATCACATCTGCTGTTGTTGCAGTAATGCTTATGGCAAGAGCCAAGTTCTGGGGAACACGGCAACAGGCAGGAGAGATGTAACATTTAGAGAGAAATATAAACGACAAGCTAAAGCTATATAACAATAAGATGGACCTATCGTGTGGGGCAATGATACATTAAATGAGAGAAAAATGCTGAATCAGCAGAACGACAAGGTAATGGAAGAGACTGGAAAGATATAGCAAAATGACATACCAGTGAAACAAGGAGCAAGACAGGTAGAAATCAACATGATAGGGACAAAAGCTGGCAAGATTACATTAAGACAGAAAAGAGAGTGAGAAATCACTTCGAAACACAGAAACCAGCCAAAGTCACCATGTTTTCTCCAAAGCTGTTTCTTGTCAAAGCTATTCTCCCTGTCTCACTCTCGCCATGTATCCCTAAAAACTGACTCTCAACTGGCAGTCTTTAGGCTGTTAATCTTTAAACGTCTGACATAAAACCACGCCGTGCGTATTATAATAAAACAGCTCACTGCGGATTTGTGGGAAAGAGTCACGTTGACGCTCAGTCTACAGAAGGAAAATGTGAGGCTCTTTTACAGCTGAACAGCGAAAGTCCTTTGCTCCGTCCAATGGATTCTCCCTGCTTCCCTCTGCAGCACAGCTCTGATACTATTAGCTCAAGCACAACTCTCATCTGGCTCTGAGGTCCACCATGACTCACATTCCACTCTGATTCAACCTTTCGGATAGAGAAATTAGGGGAAGTGAATACTTGAGCTTTTGAATATTTCTGGCTGGCATTTGTGCAAAAAAAACCAGCGAAGCGGTGGAAGAATTGTTCTAGTGTTTGGGCATCCAATTCAAATCTCAGTTTAAAGAGAGTTTTATTTGGGCTATAGGGTCCAGCTGTGATTGTTTGTAGTAGCTTGTAAGTGTCTGAATGGATGTTTATTGAAAAACTGGTGTGATTTTGGAAAACAAACACCTGGTTCAAACCTAAAAAATTAGGAAAGGCAACTCGCTACCCAAATAAACACTGCAAAAAGGAGCAAAGTGTAGCAAGTAAATGTAAACCAGTACGTCCTGCAGCCCTCAAACACAGGTTGGGAGACATGATCGCTTAACCTCAACTAGTGTTGTAAACAAGAATTTGCATATTTCAGCTTGACCAAGAAGTCCAAAGTTTCTTCTTGCCGCATCCTTTTTCTCAAGGCCTTTTTAAATCAATACTACAATATGACACCAAGAGTAGTTCTCTTGGTTTCGGGCAAAACGTCAAACCATTCATTTTACTTCTCTCTTTGCTTTACCAAAAAAAGAGCAAAGGACAAGGCAGGTCAGTGGTGTCTGTCGATCCTTCTGAGGTGAGAAGCTATCGGACTGCTTTCTCAGTGATACACTCTGCTGAGCGTGAAGGGTTTGACTCAGCAACCTGAGGAAAGTGAAAATGCCAGGGAGACATTGAAATGTGGCTGCTGAGGAAGCGCAAGGGCGCATTTAGTCAGGGCAGAAGTCAGGCAGTCATAGATTGGGGCAGAGCTATTCAATTCTGGTCCTGGAAGCCCACTATCCAGCAGACATTTGCTCGACCTGGGCGCTGATCTCATTAAGCTTCCTCTCTTTAGCTGTGTTATTTGTGCAAGACAGCCTGCTAGGCCGTGGGCCTCCAGGACTGGAATCTAAAAGGTCTGGCTTAGAGCTAAGTATTACGGCAACCCAGCAAATAGACATGCAAAGGAGCCTATGATGAATAACAATCTGCTCAAAGCAAAATAGGATGGTAATATCTGTACTGTGCTGAAAGATCAGTCTGTGGTGTTGGAAATACCATTGTGTTTAATAACTGCCTAGTATCCCTGTTGTTCCCATCTCTGCGGCGCGGGGGGGCTCTGTGCAAGCACCTCTGTCTCAACTTGTTGCTTAGAGTTCCATTTTGGGAAATTATCCTTTTCATAGAACTAATTTGAGCTTTTTCTTGCCTCTCAAGGGGATGGTGATTTCAAATGAACTTGATCCTGCAGATACTGGGGGTCAAGGAGGGGGATGGAAGACTGTAAAATGAATGTAATTCTCACATTACCTGATAAATGAGCAACTTTAACATTGTCACTCTAAAGCCCTGGCAAATGGGCCTGATTTTCTTTTTGTCTCGCCTTAGTGAGTTCGAGGGGACGCTTGAGCCAGGCAGGCTGTACTGCGGGTAATCCCAGCCTGACAAGACTGAATTAACCAACTGAAGAGACAGACTTCTCCTCTCTGCCTTTGAAATGATTCATTGGTTTAGTAACAGTCTGGGGGTTTTGCAGCCTGAGACTTGCTGCCTATGGTTTGAAGCCAATGAAAAGCGGTTTCTCCCATGCAGACCATTGTTATGTGGTGAGACCTAAAAATAAAGTATGGCAATTTCACAATTAAGACTAAGCTATCATGAGCAGATTTTGTTTTTAATCAGTATTTCACAAAACCCTGCTCTGCCTCAACCTATCAGGGGGCTACTGCATGTTTATTCCAAGGGATTTCCAAGGTTTCTTGTGTTGTTAGTGATTATGGAGCCATAAGTACTTGACTGTGTTTTGAGAGGTTTACAGTGGCCCCGTATGAATAAAGATTAAATTGTTTTATTTTCCTTTTTTCTAATCAAAAAACAGTCTCTATTTCCATGGTCAGGATGGGACGTTCCACCTGCAAATCTGTCTCAGGGCTCAGGAGACGGGACACTGAATGAGCTCGGTGAAGACATCAAAATACTCCTCTAATCAAGTCCACGCAGTTTAATCCGCTCTCAGAACCCGTGTTCCGAAGGACAGACACCCCGCAGGATGAATGGAGATGAGCTATTTTAATCTGCAACCCCTGCTCTGAAAATAGATTACTTGAACTACGGAAATTGTATTCAAGGGGTAGATGCGGAGGAGATGGGCACCGTGCGCTGCTCCCCAAGGTAGCCCCGAGGCTTGGGAGGAAAGGTGCTGCTGTATGTATGCTGAGTCTGAGAAAAAAAAAAAAACACACTGTCAACTCCACTCTAATGCCCCAATTTATATTTGCATGTCCTCAGAATTTTCTATAAAACAGCGCATAAATCACAGCACGTGTATCCATCGAGTCAATTTAAATATTAATCCAGAGTTTTTTTTTTTTTTTCCTTCCACTCTTCCATGAATGCTGCCAGGATAACAAGTTATAACACATTTTATACATGGACTTTATTTCAACTTCATGTGCACATAAAACAAGATTAAATATATGAACGCTGGCATATGTTAACAATAATTGCTAGCTAATTTGACAAGGTCACCAAACATGCCTGGTTCAAATACAAACAGTTTCTCTGGGCACAGAGCCACGGTGTATATTTGCATGGATGAGCTAAAGATGTCAATCCAAACAGGGTGATTAATGCACCTATCGGACTGGATCGTACAGTTGCATTAATTCCCTGTGCCATAAAGGTCATTACTTCAGTAAATATGCATTTGTGTGAATGAGTGGCAGGTTAAAACTCAGTCTGCTAAGTGAATTATAAAGATATCAGCTATTTGTGGCTGCAGCCCATCGAGCTCACTTTTTCCTGCCGAGTGGCTCAAATTTGCATTTGGCTCTTTGACTCAGACCAGACCAGATTGTGCGCTGCATCACTCAGCTTCGAGGCAAGGCGGCTGTAAACAAACACTATAATATCAGCACTGGCTGGCTGGGAGGGGGGGGTGGCATCGTGTTAGCAGAATGGCCCCGTTGTTCGCGCTCTAAGGAAAAGCCACGGTGGACTGATAGAGTGCCCCTGCCTCCATTGATCTGTGGGTCTGAAACACTGGCTGCCAGTTTATGGAAATGAGCTTGTAGAGGGAAATTGGAAATGACCACGTTGGGGGGAATAAATGTCATTAATCTGGGGCGGCAGACACAAATGAAAAAGCCTCTCTTTGCCGGAGAAGCTAGAGGTGCAAATAGTTTTGTTGAGAATAAAAATGTTTAACTTCTTCATTAATTTGGCTTAAAAGGCACATTCCAAAATCCTTCTTTATCCATCTCTAGTGTCTCCTTCCTTTTACCGATGTGGGGAGACAGGCAGCCAGTGGCTTTGGGTAAATCAGTATCTTACTCTTTTAGCATTCCCCAAAAAGTTCAGGGAGCTTTTTTTTTTGTCCAGTAACACTGAACAATGGTTAAGAGTGAAGGAGTTCATCGAATGTCAGGAGATGCGACGATCTGACAGGGTGAGAAGACAGGGTCTGAGTGTTTTGTCAGCGGCTACTGCATCGGCAGATCATTTGTCACCTTTATTTTATTCACTGGTATAACTATCACTTTATATTGTACAGGATTTGTTCACTGGTATTCAAATTAACATGGATGCTACAGATTTAACCCACGTGCAACTTGGAATAAAAAAAAAACAGTTTTCCCAGATTTATAGCATGAGCTCACTTTATAAGACAGGGATTCCAAACGACTTTTTATTCAGTTTTATGACTTGAAGACATCAAGTCTGATATAAGTTTTCTATCTCTTCATTCGCAGAAATTGTCCGGTATATAACCAACAAAGAAGTCACAAGTGTTTCTCAGAACACCTAAAAAAAGGGTACAAATAGGAAGCGCATGTGGCACCTTTCCTGTGTTTTTCATTTTTCCGCAGGAAATCAGCTGTTTAGTTACAGAAAATATAGCACTGAAAAATCCATTCAGAGACCAGTTGTCAATGATGAATGAAGACTGTAAGTGTGAGATATTGATTTTCCAGCGAGGCCCCATTAAATGTGATTCATGGGTTTTCACCTAAAGCACAGTTTAGTGATACAGGAGCCAAGATGCAATGGTGAGAAGTTAGACCTGATTTACAAACTTGTTTGTCATAGCTTTGCTGCAGTATCAAACTGTTGCATTTACCACATCACAGTATCACTACCCACAATAATGCGACTATCAAACTAGTTTCAAATCGGTTTATGTATCATATTCTAAAGTCTTTACATTTTCACTGCTTTTGCAGTTTCACCATAGTTTCTCATATGCTGCTGTGCTTCTTCATATAGACACTGTGAAGTGAGGCCCAGAATCAAAATTATGTATAAATCATTTTTCAGATGGAACAGCTGCCAATATCTGTTCATGGAACAAAAACATAAACTAAGCAGCAATCGGGAAGTCAGTAAAACACGTGTTTATACTACGCATTCTATAGAATACAAGTATTACTAGAGTATTCAGCAGTTCACCTCAGTTCCAAGCAATAATTCAGATTAGGGTATCAAACTGAATATTCCTAGGCAGAAATGAATTGCAAACCTGCAATATGTAATTCTTGAATAACTGAACAAACCTGGAGCTGCAATAAAAGACTAAAATGAAACAGCATAAACAGGATGAATTAATTCAGCAGTTTACACATTCTGTATGTCACAGCTTCCGTGGCTGTAGGTTCGGACCTGGGTTTAAACCTTGTTGTACGCGGAGCTTTTACACTCTCAGGTTTTAACCGACATTTGAAAGACATGTTTCAGTTGAATTGGGAAATCTAACATTTTTAGCCTACCATACAGCCTTCGCATCCTCTTTTAACCTTCAATGGGGGCAGGTGTTCTCCACTAGGGGTAGTTGTTGTCCCCTCACCTAATTCGTTGCAGGACAGGTCTATGACCTCAGATTTATAGGTGCCGATTTTCATACCATTTGGGAACCTTTCAAATAGATGTCAAAGGCCACGGTTGCACAAGACCCAAAGGACGTCATCATCTGAGGCAGAATACAACCTTAGCAGAGTCCAACGTCCACATCAAATAGACTGACACCATAAATGTGGGCGCAACTCATGCTGTACTTAACCCACAACCGGATAATATGCATCAGAGGCCCCAGTGGCCCATACAGGTGTCCCTTCTGTAGCAAAGGGTTGTTTAAAGACTTACGTCCAAATTTAATTTGCCTCATTTGCACCTGTCTGCAAGAAATACAAAAAAGGAATACCTAAGAACAGAAATTTAAATTCAAAATACACAAATACACCAGAAGAGTGTTCCATCCTCTCACAAGGTGCACCTTTTTTGCACATTTAAGTTGCAAAGAGCAACTATATATAATAAAACTTGATGGACAAATAGTATTCTCTTGAAAGACAACATCATTACGGATGAGCACATGATTTGAGTTGCTGTTTTCTTTCTTTTTGCAAAGGATACTTTCCTTATAGTCTAGCATAGAGGTAATAAAATATTTTTAAAAATTACAGTTGTTATTAAACAAATATTGAAGGCTGTGATACAACAGCAACAACAACAACAAACAACAACAACAACAATAATAAAGACCTTTTTATATGGCATTTCAAATCAGCGTCTCAAAGCATGTTACAGTAAAATAAAAACACATGTTATAACTCAGGAGCTACTAGGCAACAGCAACTGCAGCAGCCGAGAAGAACAGCATAAAGCAGAATAGCATTGCACTTGCAATGAAGGGAATTACAGCAATCCCTCAGTATCCAAACTGTCTATATCTGAATATTAGCTTTTTTTAGTAGCTACGTATTGATATCCGGGTGGAAACTTTTACTATAATTCATTTTTATCTGAAGCTTTTCCATTATTAAAAAAATTAAAATGCAAATAAAAATCAAAATAAGTTAAAACATCTATAAATAAATACCATACCGTTCTATACAGTGTGCTCTAATAAAATCATACTATATACACTGCAATAAACTCTATTGTGTACGGCTACGCATTTATCCAATGCCAGGCGTTCGCGTACACGGCTGTTATCAGCTGTTAAACTGAACCAACTGCAGTTCTTCACTGGAAAAATTAAGACAGTTATAGACACCAGGAGGGTCATAGCTTCTTCATGGCCAGCAAGAAATGATGGACTGGAGATAGTGGAGACATATAAGTACCTGGGGTGCACCTGGAAAACAGCTGGGAGCAAACATGTGTCTCCCTTTGTAAGCCCGGCTTGACAGAGGAAAACCAGCAGGAGACTAGTCCAGCTGGGCTGCTGGAAGGAGCAGTGAAACGTTGGGGGCCGTATCATTATTACGGGCGATGCAAAAACTTTGGAAAGTTAATCGGGAAGGCTGGCTTTCGGCAGCGAGTGAGGCTGAGCTCCCTGTTGGAAGCCACAAAGAAACAGTTACCAAAGGAACAGTTACTGTCCATCATGGACAGCAATTCATATCCTCTGCCCAACGCCTTAGTTACAGAAGGAGGAACTTTCAGCAACAGGCTGGTCTAGTCTCTACTGGAGGTTATTTCTATTAGCCACCAGGTTCCAG
This sequence comes from Arapaima gigas, assembly GCA_900497675.1. NCBI lineage: Eukaryota > Metazoa > Chordata > Actinopteri > Osteoglossiformes > Osteoglossidae > Arapaima > Arapaima gigas. Next base: position 388,229 of record UFQX01000105.1, read on the forward strand.
AGTGAGACCTCACACCATCAGGGTTGTGTTTTTAGTCTTTGTATGCGTATGTGTACATTTATGCTGCAAGCTTTGCATTGCTGCAACTAAAATTTCATTTGTCAGGTCAATGCTTTTTAAATGACACTGTCAGTATTTATTATTATGATTTAGATGAAGCTCACATAACATTTTAGGAGTCATTTGCGTAGAAACCTAGATAATTCTGAAGGATCCTCAAACTTTTTTTCTCAGAATTTTCTGTGTTTAAAAAAAAAAAAACAAGAATTTTGCATGGTTGGTGTGTAAGCGTGTATGAGCACCGAAGGCAGTGTGAACTGGGACAAAAACAGCAGAGTTGACTGCCTGCAGATAAAAACATCTATTGACCTGATAAACTGCTTCACAGACTCCTGTTTCTTCAAACCCCCATCCCAGCCGCTTTAGTGCCAACGGAGCAAGCGCCACAGATGCGACAGTGAGGAGGTGCATCCCAGAAGCCCTAATCTGGGCAAGGTAAACATATTTTTCATTTTTTTCATTTTTGTATGCTCGTGGAGGTCTTTATGGAGCATTCTTTGCCTAGACTCTGCACTCAGACCTTTTCACCGAAGTAGACCCTACCAGCAGCATGAAGCTACAGACAGCATAAATCTGAGGTTCACTGAGACACAAAATCCACACGAACACGCCTGGTACACAAATTTTACATTGTAAATCGCCTCAGATGAAGGAATCAGATAAATAAGGTTTAATATTTAGCAAAAAAATGTTTGCAGTGTGTACAGTGCATACACACATGCACACACAAACAAATGACAGAAATAGAAATAAACACCTATATTTAAAAAAAAAACTGCAGCAGTCACTAAAGGATCACGGGATCAAGGAACATGTCACTAACATTAGGAACCTATGACACCCTGCTGCTTAGTTGATAATAGTGTTTAGTTTCCCTTTCTGCTATGAAACAAAGCTGTCACTCTATTCATTTTTGCAAAAAAAAAACCTTGCCAGTTCACTGTATGTCATGGCATTATACACCTTTAAATTCTGTCCTACTTGACAACAAGCAGAAAAACACTCAGGGGGAAGGATTTTGTATACTGATGTCTGTCATGCTAAAATATTCTGCTTCCCTTTTCATGTTGGTGAGCAAATATTCTATTTTGAGCAAGTCAAACCCTACTGTATGTTAAAATAGTCTTACACAGGCAGCCCTTTGACCAACCAGCTAGCAGGCACCCCATACTGGGCTAAATTTATCTGTTTTCCCAGCAAGAGTCTCAGACTTGTGCTTAGTTCTTGCTGTTGGTTGATCTGTACAAGATTTGTAAATATTGTAGGAAGAGTGTTTAAGGGACAATTATGTTTAACATGATTGTATAGTCCCAGTTTTTCTAATGATTCTGGGAACTGCTTCATATAGTTACAGTATCGTGCAAAAGTTTTCAGACCCTTAGCAAAATCATCCATTTTACCCAATAACAAAATGATGTTTTGATATTTGATTCTATGTGATGTTTTAATTGAAAATAATGCTCAGAATCAGAATCAGCTTATATAAGTCATGCGATGTCCACAACATTTTTCTGAAGCACGTTTTTTAAAGAAAAAGAAAACTGAAATATGCTGTTTGAAAGTATTCAGACCCTTAATGTTTGGTCCACACACCTGAACCAAGTCATTAGTTTTTTTTTTTTTTTTTTTTTGGGGTGGGGAGGGGTCTGCCAGGTTGTGACAGCAGCTTAATGTAATTTTTTTTCTCCATTTTTGGTTGGCAAATCTGTTCAATCTCTCCCAAATTGCTATTGTTTACCACCTAATCCTGAGCTGTATCATGGTGGATCATATTCCAAAAGTGTAGGGCGCAATGGAACAACCCCAACAGGGCAGTCACAAACACTGAGCAATTTAGAGTGACCAATTAAACTGAAATACATGGCTTTGGACTGAGGGAGAAAACACACACCCAAACTGAGCTGGATTCACACTCACGACCAAACAGCCCAAGTGCCCGAAGGCAGTAGTGCTACTCACTGGGCCGCTGTGACACCCTGGATCTGACCTTGAATCCAAATTTAAGTCTGCGTAGCTGTGAGGCACCTGTGCTACCTGCAATGTAAAATGTTATCTCACCTCAGTTAGTTTGAGAAAGAAACCTACACCCTATGGATTCACAGAAGGGGAACACTGACTCTTTGGACTGCAATGATGAACTGGAGGTACCTGCTGCTCCCACACTGATAAATGGGAAGACAAGAAATGGGTGGCTGGGAGGAGCACAACTGCAAAGTTTCAGCAGGTGGAAGAGCCTCTATAGTCTTATGGATAAACAACATCTCATCCAAAGCATCAGACATGGAAATCCTGTCTAAATCTGGCCACACTGATTCCCTTAATGTGGTCTCCAGGGGCTCCCAGCAGTGTTTCCATCTTTTGCCGTGACAGTGTTGTTCATGTCTTATTCCCAAGAGAATAACGTCAAGATGCTTATTATGAGTTTAACAGGGACACCTAAAAATACCTGAGAATGAGCATTGTGTCCTGCAGAGGAGGATGAGTCTTCTCCTTACTTGAATCAGTCCCTGCTGGTCTATAATGGGAGGCAGTTGTTTTGTATGCTTTGCATGGATCCTTTTTGGGATTCCAGTGAATGTGTAATTCTGAACAAGGGATTAGGGAGCAACCACACCACACCGATGCGGTTAACATTTATATATGGTGCTATGCCATATAACATCAGTTTTAACAGATGAGTCATCGGACTCATGTGTGTCTTCCATGCATTTTACCCTAAAGTGAAATGTAGAGGTCTTAACAACTGAAAAAATAAACAGTTGCAAGACCCCTGCCGCCCATGAACATATTGCTGACCCACTGGTCCAAAAAAACACTTTAACATACAGTGAGGCAGACATTTCTGTCTACATGTAAGACAGGCTGTATTTTTAACCTAAACGGCACTGCTGCCAGTCTGCTGTGCAAAGAACCATCTAGTGCAGTAAAAACATAAGAAGAAAAGAAGACACTGTACATAAACAGAGTCAGCAAGGCAAGACAGATGCATTAGTCAAGGGTTTAAGCAACCCCTATCTAGAATGCTGTCTTCTCTAACAAGGTAAAAGGGGAGCTTTATGTTTGGAATCCCTGCCCCCCGTAGCCTGTCAGAAACGGCTCCAACTGGAGTGAGCTGTCACCTTGGCTCTGGCTCTTGGACAGCATTAAAAGAAGCAGCACTGCAGCCGTGCCTTGAGCAGAAATGAATGAGAAATGTGCAACAGCAGAGGAGCCCCGGAGAAGCTCCGTGACTGAGCTGCTCAGCTTGGGTTCAGCCGTATCGCCAAGTTGCCGAGGACGCGCAGAGGAAACAATGACGTGCCAAGCCCCGCTGTTGGATGAAGCACACATATGGTATAAATATGTATGGCTGGTGTAAAAAAAGGCAATCGTGTCTTTGAGACTGTGGGAGAGCTGGCATTACTTATCAGCCGGCATTGCTTAGCAAATTTCAGTGTTACATCAGTGTCATGTGACTGTTTGTCAGATCTGGGAGCTTTTTAATGACACAGTATGTGAAACACATGTACTGTATACAAAGGAATGTGCTTCCAGACATTTCTTTAGAGACTGGAATTTGTGAACTGTTGCCTACTTTACTGCTGCGACTGGAATCGACATTAGACGTTGCACTAGGAGCTGAAAGGAACACACTTTTTTTGCCTCGATTGTTTCTCTATCCACTCGCTTTTCAAAAAATTTTGTTGCATTTGTTGCAAGAAGTCAAATGAATCATTGTAGACCTTCCTTGTTAGAGAAGGCAGCGTTCTGGTGAGGGGTTTGCTCAAACCCTTCACTAATGCATCTGCCTTGCTGTGCTGACTGTTTATGCGCAGTGTCTTCCTTTCTTCTTACCTTTTTACTGCACTAGACGGGTCTTTGCACAACAGTCAGCCGAAGTGCAACGTGAGCTAAAGTATGGTCCTCCAACCTGCAGTGAATCCCATGTGAAAGTGTTAGGATCACAACAGTACTTACTGACCTCGCTGTTCCCCCTTTCAGTGTCACGTTTACGCTCTTATGCAACCTCTGTGAATATAATAGAGCACCGCTCCACTGCACATATGTTAACTACACAAACGCTGGCCTGGTGGGTAAGTAATGTATTGATTCCGCCACATGAAAACAAAACCGAGTGTGTTTTTGTGACTTTTCATGTAGCTGGATGAATGTAGGACCAAGGCTCAGCTGCGGGCGGTTGCTATGGAGATGGATCCACTGGAGTTGCTGAGCCATTTTTATCCATGCAATCCTACAGAGAGGGGAATCAAGCTCCTTGAAAATTTAAGACAATATATGCTTATTATATATTATTGTTTCAGTGATATAAAAACGGAGGACGTTTTCTGCATAACTGCTTCATTTGGTTTCCACATAAATTAAGAAGTATTTCTACAATTAATTATTATATTTTATTGTTAAATAAGTCACCGCCAGTAACCACAAGAGTAATGCATTCTGAGAACTGCTCATAAATCAATTTCTTGTAAGCCGCGGCCTAAAAAAACTATGCAGTTCAATCTACTCACCCATTTTCACATAAATATGCTGAATTATGACCAGAGAACATAGGCGAGTGTAATACAGCGCTGGATATCAAGACACAGAGTTACAGGGTAGTTTAAAATCCTTACATGGATCATAAAGTGTTGCAGCTGTGCTACTTTGTGAGAAAACAATGACACGGTTTTAACAGAAACTTTCGGTTTTTTATGCAATGAGAAATTGCAAGAAATATCAAAAGAAAAGAAAGCGTACAAGTTAAATGTGTGATGTGGTGGCACAGCGATGCTGTGATGAAAACTACTGCTTCACACCACCTTGGCTGTTCCAGCTGGAGTCTGGCTCTGTTTTGTAGGGAGTTGCATGTTCTTTACGTGTCTGTGTGGGTTTCCTCCTCGTGCTCCTGTTTCCTCCCACACTGCAAACGCGCCTGAATTCGACTGAATTTAAATTGCCCATAGTGTGTTTGACAGCCGTGTCCAGAACGAACCCTTAACTATTCTGCGCTTCTGGGACAGTCTCCAAACCACTAGAGCTCCAATCTGAAGTGGTTACTAATAGTGACTGAGGTAATTCTGGTGCCGCTTGCACTCGGTGTGGTTCTCCACTTCATGAAACAACATGGTTTTGAGTTTCCCCATGAAACATTTTTTATAACTGTAAACAGCTCGAAAATCAAATTTCAGTAATTTCATTTACTTATAAAAGCAAATCCTCATAAAGGGAGTGCTTGTAATCCAGGGTAAGAGTCTATTAAGTGAGTCGTAATTGGAAGAGTGTTTTGGATGCTTTCCTTATTACAGCACCGTTGTATGTATACACTGGTAAAAGTGACGAGTTATTTCAAACCAAGTCATCTTTGGAGAGAAGCAGTCGTTCCTACCAACTGTCCTGGCAATTGGTTTCATATGTGGAGTGTATTGCCCTCCTCCCTCAAAAAACCTGCAGTATATTAGCGAAAAACTACACAGCACATCTTTATCCTAAACACAAACACAGTTCATTTCCTTATTGTTCATATTGCGGTGGTCTTGTTACTACACGCAATAATGTGTGTCATTTCATTTATACGTCAGGCTTATTATAACTGAAGACACCATTTGCACCAATAACTCACCACTAACCACTTGTATGGCTAGTGCACATATGCGGGGTACAGATTCTAAAAGCTTTAACTAGCAATGCAACCTTTAACCAACCTTTAAGGAGATCATATAATAGTAATCTGCAGCCTGAAACAGATATACACGTTAATAAATAAAAAAATAAATAAATAAACAAATACACCCAACGTTCGTACCTAAAATGATTAATGGATGTAGCTAGTACTCTATTGACCCAAACATCTTGCCAGGATTTATGCTATTTTCTGCTTCATTAATATTAGTAATATTCATTAATTCTGACTGCTTATAACCACATATATCTAAGTTACCTCATTACAAGTTTCAGCTCCATCTGCTGTTGCCATCCATGTGTATGGGATGCAATTTCATAGAGACACATTGCATTATAAATAATCCTCTTTAGTCTCCTTATATTAAAATATAATTCCTTCACATTGCAAATCTGTGCAGTTTATTAGCTGGGAGTTTAAACTTCTCATTTTTTTCCCACCCCTCGGAAAGGTAAAAGGGGTTTTCAGTTACTGGGGAAAACACCACCCTTTCTTTCCGTTTGCCCATTTATCCTTGCAGACTTTCTATGCCCACTGTTTTGTTAAACAGAGTAAGTTAAAATGCTTTACTTTCTCCTTTCATCTGTGACAGTAAATAAACAGCGACACAATTAACGCCACTGCAACTGTTTCTCTTTGTATCTGAGCCTGTATTACAGTCACCATGGCCACCATAAAGTGGGCTTTCCAGAGGGTAGCAATTCATTATGGTCCCATCCATCCAACTGTCCATTCATCAATCCAACCACACTGATTGTTCTTAACCACTTGTCCCGGTCAGGGTCACAGTAGCCCAAAGCCAATCTCAGAGTGATGGGCAGCAAGGAAAGTACACCCAGGATGGGATACCGGCCCTTTGCAGGATAATTCATTATTCTTTTGTTCGCATTAACGTGCTAAGAAAACACTCGCTGAACATCGTTCGCAAAATTACAGAAACGCCACAACCCAAGCCGAGCCTAGTGAGTAAACAACTTGAAAAATATGTTTTACCGCAGCCACAATTAACATCTGGCCCCTGAAATGTAATGTTTATGTGATGCTTATATAAAGCTTATTTTCAATCTGTTTGTATCCCAGCAGAACAGCCGGTGAGACATAAGCAGTGCATCCGAATGTCCTGTAATGCTCTCCAATGGTGGGCTAGTACAGCGATTGCTGTGAGAAAATAGAACTCATTACATGCTGTTGACGCAGGCGTGCATCTTTCCGCATGTGTCGCTTTTTCAGTTACAGGAACATAAACGTGACTTGCTTTTGATTCAACAGAATACACACAGAGCTTGGGCAGGACGGCTGCTGGACTCCCAGCGGAAGGGAGACCCTTAAACACCCTTGTTCCTCTCACATACAGTCCTTACTAAGTTTCTCTCTACCGACGTCTCACATTATCAGGGTCAGCAGATGCCACGGTTGTCAAACAAAGGTGGACGCCATGACTGTTGTATCGCATTTCAAAGTGACCTCTTTTTTAATCCAAGTAAGCAGGTAGAAATGATTTATTCCAATCTGAGGCGCTCTGTGATCGGATGACCAATACTGACCAGTAGGTACTGGAGCTTTCTGTGCTTTTTTGCTTCTTAATTCCAAATGCGTCAGAACCTGAAGTCGAGCGATCGGTTTTACAAGACTAGTTGTTTCAAAAAACATGAACATACTTCCTGATGAGCTCAAACCTAGCAGATTGAAATGCTCATTCACCTTCAGGCCTCTGTTGTTCAAAAATGTATATTTATTATATTTATAAACTCCATATTCATTCCATTCAATCTATTCCATCCCACTTATCCTGAGCTGGGCCATAGTGGTCTGGAATCTATCAGTGGGTTGAAGGCAGTGATTCTGCCCCTGGATGGGATGACAGTTCTTTATTCCTTATATTTAAGACTTTGTTTGCTCATTGCACTGGAGATCCCACAGCACGACGCATTCTAAACCCCTGCAATGCTCCTTTATAAATTATCCAGCTGGATATCATTCTTACTGGCAACACCGATTAAAAATATTCAGTCCGCTCTGATTCAAACCTTTTTGATCTGCACTGTCATTTCAAATAAGCGTTTCCGGTTTCCTGCTCTATACTGTTCTATTCCTGTTCGTAACCTACTTTCGACATAGTTCTTTCAGTTTGTCACTAGACAAGGTGACATGGGCGTTAAGTAAATTAACCTTAGAAAGATAAACAAGCGAGAAGCATGTGGTACGGTGCCCAAACCGTCTCTGAAGACGAGGTGGGCTTTTGTGAAGATAACAGCTTAGCTTTCGGCAGTGGCAATATGGGCTCCCAGCGGCTGTGGAAAGCCTGGGATTTGCCTTGTTCCGTGTTTATATGGCTGCCCAGCCTGTTGCATTACTGTCACACTCTGCTACACCGGCGTAGTGTTGTGAGAGGGTCAAACACAGCCACGATTTATTCCTTTTCTCAGTAGCGCATGCAAACCAAAGCCAGTGTATGCGTGGTGCTTCCCATTACTCACGCCATGAGTGACAGCAGAAGGAGACAGAAGAAAGGAACTGCACCATACGTGTTGCTTTGGTAAATCACAGGGTTCCTTGCCGGACTTGGTAAAAATATGAGGCCGCCAGCATTCGAGGATGGACGAAACTTAAATGAAGTGCATTTCCTTCCAAAGGCCACTTAGAACTTGTGTTGGCGCTACAGCAAACCAGAACTGTACTCAAAAGACTGTCTGTGGCTTTAAAATGATTTGAATTTCTTTTTTGTTGTTGTTGTTGTTTATTCATAAATAATTAATAAATCGTTCTAAATCCGAGAAAATCTTATTAATGGAGGGAATAATTAAGTTTAATTAGGTTAAAATCCTCTCTGCACTGGCGCGTTGTGCGGCACGTATAAACGGACAAATAATTAAATTTAAAAAAAAAAAAAAACAACTTTTCCCTATAGTTTTCAGTTGACGTACTGACAAATAAAGGCCTTAAGGCTGCTGCTCAGTCGGCCCAGCAGGATCAAAACGTCGGTATAATTCCACACCGTTTTACCTTAAACAAAATAATCGCATCTGGAGAGAGACACGGCCTCCTGAGCTAATAAAGAGAGAGGAGAGTTTTCATGGTGAATTCACTCACTTGCCGTTCAAACTCTGCACTTCAGGACTTGCTTGTATAAAAGATAGTTTTTGCTCTTGTTGTGTTTTTCTTTAGTGATCTTGAATTTCTCTTTTATCCTCTGAGCAAGCAGGAAAGAATAAAACTCCCTGGGGTGACGCTGGATCTTTGTTCAATGTCCAAGAGGGTTTAATGATGAGGCTTGTTGGGATTTCCTTTTCCCTGCAAATTTGACAGGGTAAACAATACTTTGCAGGAACCCTTTCAAAGGAGCACAATGGTCAAAGAGCTCAGCGGGGTCAAAGGCGACAAGAGCATCCCATTTGGTTTGGATTCTGCAAGAGCGAAGCAGGAAGCGGGGACTCCATTGCTCCCTTGTTGTCTTTGACAGCTTGTTCACCTCCGTGAAAGTCCCGAACAAGCAGGATGGAAAATGCTTGCGGGGTTCACGATGAGAAGTGCTCAGTAAACCATATGATTGGAGATACGGAAAAAAAGTCTGACATCCCCGATTGAAGCTGAAAGGGGATATATGAAAAGTACCAAAAATGTGGCTAAAATCTTGAATAAGTTCTTCATTAACCCGTCTACAGAGATCCTTTTCCCTGCAGCGCATCATGGGTTTTTGCTGGACAACAGTGAATCATTTGATCCAAAATGTAGTTTATACCGTCTGCGGATATAACAATGTAAAAATGGCTAAAAAAAATCCCAAATTTCATAAGTCAGTATTTTAAACTGGCAAATATTCTTAGAAATAGCGCAGCAGGAATGAAAAGTGCATGATCTTACAGCAAATATAACGTTTGGCATTGAAACAAGCGTCGTTCATTTTTCCCGAAAAAAGCAAACAAAAAAAAAAAACAGAAAATAATCTATTTAATTACTTCCAAAGGTTATCTGGTGTCAGGTTTTATGTGTCTTCCTTGCATATTTATGAAGCGAGATCACTGAGGAATGAATATTCTGATGCCTCAGAATAACATAAAAGATAACATACAGCTTGGATGTCTTTTTTTTTGTTTTTGGGCTCTGGTTTTCATTAATTGGGTGCTGCTGAAAAGATGCACTAAAGATAAAAGCAGATTCTTACCATCTGTGCATTAATGAAAAGGTCAGCAGGAACTAAACAAACAAACAATTGGTGATTTTAACTTTGCTCATGATTTGCTCCGGTTTTGCCTGCATGTTATGCCTGCCGCCTACCGGCAGGTTTTAGTCACTATATTATTATTATTATTATTATTATTATTATTATTATTATTATTATTATTGGAGTGGCTCAGTGAGTAGCATTGCCTGGGCTGCTTGGACATGAGTTTGAACCTAGCTCAGTTTCTGCAGAGTTTCCATATTCTCTCTGTGGGTTTCCTCCAGGTACTTGGGTTTCCTCCCACAGTCCAGAAACATGTGTTTGAAGGCATTTGGTCACTATAAACTATGTGAAGAGGTGTGTGTGGTCACCTTTTCATAAACTGGCACCCATTGCTTCCAGAGGCCCCAGACTGCTCCAACCCTGCTAAACAGTTGATGAAAATGCATTGCTGCTGTTGTTTTCTCCAGGTGATGCTATTTCTTTAAACTTGTTGGGGCACAACATTTACTTCCAAATGGATTTATTACGTTTATATTTTTATTATATAACGTTTTTAAAGGTTACTTTAAAAAGATGTCTGTTCTATCCCCTGTGAAGTCATTCAGTGTCTGTTTAGCGAGCCAAAGTATGTATAAAATATTTATAAAATAAGCGCTGAAGTGTTTATGCTCGGTTATTTGTAGTGCTCTTCCAGTCTGCCCCACCTATACGAGGTTTAAAAGCCTGTATGGAGAAGGTGTGTATCCCTGTTATATCAGTTTGCAAATTCAGAATAACAATAGGGATAAAAAGTCATATACATTATACTATCTGACCGAGGCTGTAAAAAAAGCACTTTCTCAACATAATAAAGTAAACAAATGGAGTTCCATCGTCAAACTGAAGACAAAGTCTTGATTTGGAGAGTTAAGGCATCAGGCTTGCTCTACTGTTTTTGGTGTGATCTGTCTGCATTCCCCATGTGACCCAGTTTAGAGGCAAAGCCAAGATTTGTGCACAAGATTCTGGAGGAGATGTCTCTAAAGATCCCAGATCTTTTGGAGACATTTCTAGCCTGTCTCAACAAGTATATATGTCTGAACTAGCCAGCAGTTTCCTGGTAAACTTATCTTCAGCAGGAAAAAAGGACTGTGGCTCAGTGATAACCCCTAAAGGGGAAGCTATATTGATAAGAATAGCAGTACAATCAGAGAAACACTGTGGCTGCTCCACCTGAGCCTTGTTGAGAGGGGTGAAGGCCTTGTTAAACTGTGGAGAAACCCCAGAGAGAGCAACTTGTGTGGGAAAAGGTGGAGGAACCCCTCCCCCCCTAGCCGAACCCTGCGGCTTACTGTGTCGCCTCAGGCCTTCCTGAGTGGGCTGTCTGAAAAATTTAAGTGTTTCCCCATATCTATGCTTCACACCTACCTCTGGGCAGGCTGGAGATGAGCAGCACTGCTCCTCCTTCTGAAGGTGCCTTGGCTGTCAATCTGCCAACATCTTTCTAGGTGCAGAAACAGTGCTGTGGGATTGGAAACTTGACTGCTTGTAACTCAAGACCAAAGACCAAACAGTGAAGACTTGATCCCGTACTGGGCCTTTTCAGCGACTCTGCAGAAAGCCAGCGATATGACCTAATGAACTGTAGGCTGGTACTCAGTTGTGGACAGACAACGAACACCTGATGGCTCTTCCTAAAGTTGTGTAGAAAAACTATTGCACCTTCAGTTGACCACGACTCAAAATATACACTCACTCCTCATGTTATAAGCAACAAAGTTAAGGATTTTTGCAAATGCAGGCATTTCCTAGTTTATTTTTGTATGCATTATCGTCACCATTTTATTTTGTAAAGTTCCTCGGTTGGTGCTGTGGTGGACACTGTGTCTCAGACTTGTACAGGTGCGATTTTGTTAAGTCTATTTTATGTGTGGTAGGTTAATCCAAAGCTCTTATGCAAATTAACCAGCAGATTAATAGAGGTTCAGTCAAGTGAAAAAGAAGTACAAACCCTTTCAGTTCACTGATCTTTTATATCAGGATAAAACAAAGGCAAATCACCTGGTTCTTACCAGGTCCTAGTATTAGATAAATCTTACCTCAGGTGACAAACAACCAACAGAGTCAGTTATGTTCAGAAGCACTTGAGCTGCTCACACTCCTTGGTCTACTGGTGGCTCAGGGTGGAGCTGATGCTGGAGTTGGGGGTTGCACATTACAAAACACCTCTCCTGGACCAACGACACCACCCAACCGGTGAAGAGGGCACAACAGCATCTCCACTTCCAGAGGAGACTGAAAAGAGCAGGACTTCCACCCCCCCATCCTCACCAGCTTCTACACACGTGCCATCGAGAGCATCCTCACCTCCTGCATCTCGGCCTGGTACGGAAACTGCACTGCCTCTGAAGAGGGAGCTCTGCAGCAGGAACTCGATTCGATGACAAGGTCACTGAAAAGGAACCTTTTCATAGGTCAAGGACTAACTGTAATCCCTCGATCATGTTTCAGTTGAAAAAAAAATATGAAAAAAGGATCATTTTGTTTAAAGGAGATTTCTTAATGCTAATGCTCAAATGTTTCAAAGATTAAAGATGACTGTCTGATGGGTTAAAATGCCTAGTCATTGATGAATTGCAATAATAAACATTCATTTTAGAATAATAGTGACACGTGAAATGATTTTCCCGAACAATGAAATGAAACTTAGCAATGGACATTTAGACAAGTCTTGAGGCAATATCTATACAAATTGATCATTACTTATCAATGAACGCTAATTCTATCTGACACAACTGGAAAACAGCACATCTGTGTTAAACCGATTTGAATCACGGGGCGAATTTAATCAAAGTCCCGATCAAGGCAGAATAAGAACTGAGGTGGGATGAAGAAACCCGGCATCACGCAGAGCAGGGTTACCGACCGCACTTCAGTCGATCGGGCTGTGTGCGTTGGCAGACGCGAAATTCAGCATGAGCCACCAAGGGCCAAATATTAGTCTGCTTAATGAAGTGTTAAAATGAAGTCCTATTAACTATCAGAATATTTTAAAATATTACAGAGGAAAAAAATATTAATGAGCTATATCATATTTTTCTCAATCAGAAAGCCACATAATACTTAATGTTTCATGAGGCTTTTTTCTTTCTTTTTTGAAAGGAGGGGTTTTTTTTCCCTCACATTTACCTGCACTGCCCTCTTTGACAATTACAGTAAAAAAATACCGCATTTTCTGGAACATAAATTGCATTGCCTAAAAATACACATCTCATTTTATCCTGAGTCGGGTCTCGATGGTCCAGCCTATCCTAGAAGCAAAAGGTGGAAGACGCCTCGAAACTGCCCCTGGGCCAGGTAGCAGTTCACCACAGGGTGACCACACGGACGTACAACGGGCAAGTTATCAATACTCAAGTAATCAATATATCCCACCAGACATGGGGAGAACAAGCAAACTCCAGCACTGAGCTGGACTTGAATTCACGCCCAAGTAGTCTAGGCACTACCAGCCACAGTGCTGCCCAAAAAGTACATGAGCCTGACGAAAAACCCAACAGATAAGTCAAGCCAGAGTATAAGTTGCTCGTATCAGGAAATTTTACCAGGAGGTCCGCAATGGACCGAATGGGTTCACCAGGCCACACGGGCATCCCTATTCATAACCGCCCCCTGTAGTCTGATTAAAAACAGAGATGTAACCTCATTCAGTAAAATTGTATCATGTGTTTAATAAAAATAAGCCACTATTTTGAAATAAGAGCAGTGTACAGGCCTTGACGTCCCAAGTAGACAAATGTAAACATAAAGAGTAGCCCAAACATAAGCTGTGAAATGTAAGTATACTCTGTACTCTGTGAAAAGCACTTTTTCAGTCACCTACAAAGAAGACAGAGGTCCAGCTCCTCGCCAGCATCGCTGAAACTGTTTTTACATTTTTGACCTATTCTACCTCCTTTCTAATGAGTTAACACAAGTTCCATTATAAGTGACACATTGTACAAATCCGTATGTTAGATGCATTTTTTTTAATGTTGCAGCAGAATATAAGTCACACCAGCAATTTATAATCCAGAAAAATAAGATCATCGTCATTCTTTGTCAGGATTCTCCACTTGTCCTCCTTAGAGAAAAACAACTGCTGACCTTCATAGTGTACATAAAAAATAATAAATGAATCAATTCTTATTCCTGTGATGCAGCCTTCGCTACTCTGTTATACCCAGTCCAAGACCCGTACGTAAACCAGGGGACTTCACACTACGGTCGACTTTCTGTCTGCAATGTGTTTTCTTTACTAACTCAAACTTTTTCACTATTCCTAACTCCTTATTTTAACATGCGGATATAAATCTGTGCCTTACCAGGTAACTTCTGTGGAGTTTTTTTGTGCTCTGACATTAATTGTGTAGACATTATTCAAGGGTCGCTGATCTGCAAATGCATTTGCTTTACACAACACCAACTTTGCAACAGTCCACAGACGTGTTTCAGGCTAACTGGGTCAGTTAGTGAAACATTGCCCACTGTGTGTGCGTGCGTGCGTGCGTGCGTGCGTGCGTGCGTGCGTGTGTGAGTGAGTGCGGGTGGATGCGTACATGTGTGGTCAAGGGTGGGACANTTTGCAACAGTCCACAGACGTGTTTCAGGCTAACTGGGTCAGTTAGTGAAACATTGCCCACTGTGTGTGCGTGCGTGCGTGCGTGCGTGCGTGTGTGAGTGAGTGCGGGTGGATGCGTACATGTGTGGTCAAGGGTGGGACAAACAGGTGAGGATGATGGATAGTTGGATGGATGCAAGGAACACCAATTATGATCTATGTGACTGCGGTGGCGGGTGTAAACTGAGGACACTACGGTATTTTGTGTCCTGTTAATTAATAAATAAATCGATTTTTATAAAAACATTGAATTGGTTTTCATCCCCAGGATATTACCATATGGATTTTATTGAGGTCGTTTAGGTTAAGTCAAGTAATACTTTCATTATTCAAGGGATACAGTGATGTCGCTGGTCCAAAGAGACCACTAATTCCGCAACGCGAGTTTAAACACGCGATATATGCCGACGTCCTTTCCATTATTTTGTTGGCCTGGGCACGTTAAATTTGGGATTCTGAAAAGTCTTCTGCGTTGGTCATTTATAAGCGTGATTGAGGGCTACAACTCGCAGCTGTAGATATCCGTTCAGTTTTCTGCTGACAGGTCCTGAGCTGCCAAGTCCATCTCTGCTGGCGAGAGCAGGACCGGGAGCGGCCCGACTTAAGCAGCCACTAGGACACTGCAGTCAGTTAATACAGGGCTTCGCGGAGCTTTTCGGATCCTCGGCTTCGGTTTCTGCACAAAATGTAGCTCTCGTATTGCATTATTTCACACACATTGGTTGCCTTCAAATGTTAAAGAAGCAAAGCGATTCGGAATGGAACCTCACCGAGGTTGCCCATTTTAGATCTGCAAAGTATGTTTTATTTAATCATTTTTGCTTTGCTTGCCACGAAGGGCTGCATTAGCAGATGCGATAAACTAAAAATTCTTTTTTTTGTGTGTAATGTGTTCTGTGGTATACCTTCTGCTATCGTACAATCGCACGACATAGTTTTATTGCAAGTATTTTCTGCATGTCATTTTTTACACTATTTCTCAGACCAAAATACATTTTGAATATCTCCAGCCCAGAATATATAGATATTTTTTTATTTTTATTTTTATTTTTTTTTATACATAGTTGTGGAGCACATGTTTTTGTGTGTTAAATCGTTTTACTGCATGTTAATGGACCGGTCCTGGAATGCTGCCTTTTTTCGCCTGAGATTTAATTTACGGCCATCAGAGGTCCTCCGACAGGCTCTTTGGATCGGGCGAGCTGATCTGCTTCCCCGACGCACGTTTTGTCATGGAAACTTACAAATGCCAGAAGGCTGGTTCCCCTGAGTGGCGTTCGGCGGAACAATGGCATTCTTTCAGGCAAAATGGAAAGGGAAGGAACGGAGGACACTAGGACCCAGGCAGTCTCCCTCCGTCAGGCTGCCGCGGTTCCTGAGCCGTGCTCCAGCGCTCCGGAGAGGAGGAAAGAGTGTGAGAGAGAAGAGAGGGACAGAGAGAGGCGCTACTGCTGCCCCGGCCACTGGCAGGAAAAAAGGAAACACAATACTGCAGCCGAAATGGAGGGAGCGGCCTGTGGGATTTAAAAGGGTACACCCAGGAGCAGAAGCTCCCATCGAGGGGGCCTCCAGAGGAGACCGCCGGGATTAAAAGGTGACTTCACAGCTGTTCTCTCGGGGCCCGTGCGCTCGAGCAGGGTTGACTGACCCTTCCCAGTGCATTGCAATGCAGACATGTGCTGCCACGACACACAGCGGAAAAAACAGAGTTGGAAAGGGGTTCGAGGAAGAGAGGAATCCGTTACGGCTGAAGCAGAGCAGTTTGAAGGAGGGCAGCACTGACAGGGGTGGCAGCCCAGGTCACCCAGGTTCAGGCAATATTTGAAATGTGCTCACATGGAAGCTTTGCAATAATTTACTTTTTTTTGAGGCAGGGAGGGGGTGTGATATATGATCTAGCATCTTCTTATATTTCTATTTCTTAAGTGTTTGTGGGTGACAAGGCGTTGATTAGAGGGCGTCGGAGAGGAAAGGACTTCTTCTGGAGTTTAGTAGGCGAAAACACCGTGGACGCGGAGACGCTGTTGTAACCCAGGGCACACTTAGGCGAGGGGAAGACATCCATAAAGAGTCCAGGACATCTGTTTAGATGCACAACAGGAGACTGACTCACTGAAAGCCAGAAGGAAAACTCGAGTCTTAAAAGTCAGTTAGTTTGTTTTTTTTTTTCTTTTTTTTGGAAAACAAAACACTTTGATGGAAAGAAAGTCCTCGTAGGTACACGGCCGAACTGGAATTGCACGGAAAAGCACTGTTTTTGTCTTTGTTGTTACCGTGTTTGTTGGTGCGCTCCTGCAAGTTTTTTTTTTCAGTGTTTTCGTCTGTGTTTCGCCCCACAGTTTAAGCGAGTGCCAGTGTGCCCCCCCTCCTCCCCTGTGTGTTTTGAGCTATTGAACATACCTACACTTCTGTTCAGTCTGAGTCGGGTTTGTTTTCCTAGGCCTAGAAAGATTTAGGTGTCGCAGGGGCCATATGGGTGTCAGTTTTTTTTCTTCTTCTTCTTCTTCTTCTTTTTCTGCAGATCAGCATCATTGCTTGCGCATGTATTCCACAGGGAGCGGGCCCAAGACTGCCCCTCCCTCCTCCAGGGATGCTGTCATTCTTGAAGTGCTCCCATTGTAGCGAGACAAAAGCGCTGTTCATTCAGGAATTCACATTTCATCTCAGGGCACTGGCAGCAAGCGCCACTCTCCTCCAAATCCAACACGGTGCTGGTGGAGGCACTTCCATTGAGAAAACCCTGCCACCCCTGCCCTCACACTCCATATGTTTGCGGCTGTTCTTTTAGGACCCTTGTTTATGGACAGAGAGGCTCTGCTTCTTTCAACCCCCTTGAAAGCTATTTTTTGTTAAACCATCGTGTGTCATTGAGCGCAGCAGCAGGACAGGGCACAGCGAGTGTTAATACATTCTGGTGGAGGGTTTTCCCTGCAACCCAGACAGCTATTCTCAGAGAAGAGGAATGGAGCCGTAATTTCTGCTCCGATCACTGACACAAACATTCACTCCTTGTGTTTCTCAGACTGCCTTTTCTGCCAGCTCTTCTGAAGGCTTTGCTGCTGCTTATTATTCAAAAAGATATTTGTATTGTTTTTTTTTTCCATGTGGCCATTTATTTGCTTTTTTCTTAATGCTTTGCTTTTATCGATAATGGAAACAGTCTTATACTCCAGTTCTGTAGGGGTGGTTGTGGTAAACAGTACTGTGCCGCATTTCTGTTTAATGTGAGTGTTATTGCAGTTCAAAGATCCAGAAGAAGATGGTAGTCATCATACTTGACTCATTATTGTTCCAATCTAATGTGTCCTGGATTTTGCTGTGGTGTATTGTTAGGGCTTCTATGAGAGAGGGGGGGAAAAAAACTCAATGTCTCCTTTATCAAAATTTCCTGTATGAAACTCTGTGAACAGACAGGGTGTTGTTGGGTTTCAACCTCAACCTCAACTTCATTCAGTTTATTTACGGCAGTGATTTACATGAATCGCATGTTCTAATCAATGACCTGGCAGAGACCTAATATTTATTAGATATGTCTTCATACAGCTGACTTCCTGATGCTGTGATACAGACGCTGTGGCAGGACAACACTTACATGCCAACTACTGTTAGTTATGGCGTCTGGAAAAGTAAAATATAACGGACGTTTTGAGGTAATGCTAATTAAAACTGCACAAAATAAACAAACAAACAAATACGCTTGTGAATATACATTAAATAAGCGGGATAAATAGTTCAAAAGATGATTTTTCATTGCGTGAACAGTAAAACTTAGTTGAACACTGAACATGTGATATTATGAGGTTAATTGTGAAAACGGCTCTCTGTAGATACCTGGCAAGACTAAAATTCATCATATCTTCTCACCTGGCATACGTCAAAGACCCTTAGCCTTCTTCTATTCATCTTTTTCAGTACATCTTAGAATCCAGCACTGTTTTTTGTTTTTTGGGGGGGGGGGGTGTTCTTTGGCTGTGGGTGTCTCTCTGAAAGGGCACCCTCTTGTGGCAACCCTGACTCACCTGCTAGCGCTCCGAACCCCGACTACGATCTCTAATCGGCTACTGAAGCATGAGAAGTTCAAGCCCTCCAGGAATGTGACTGCTCCTCCAGATTCTGACCTTAGGTCAAGTTTAGCTTTGAGAATGAAGAAAAGCTTTGGGCACTGACTGAGGTCAGGTCAACAAATTGCTGCTTTAGGGGACATGTCTGCTAGTCCATATCTCCGGTTAGTTTCCACTGCTTGCTGCACTGTGTAACTGTCTCATTCGTGTTGTCTGTAGGAGTCTCCAGACAGTGTCTCAGTTATGCTTTTATGCTTCTTACAACGGATTCTTTTTGTGTATATTCTTCTTCTGCACATTGCTAGTATTTTCTGCTACTGGAGCCAATGCAGGTTGTCATGGGGATTAGGGGATGGAGGAAGCTTCATGCTCTCTGAGGAAACTGCTGACCTCCTCCTGTAGAGGACACTGCTTTTGATCTTAGAGGTGGGATTGGGAGAATATGACTTGATCTCGACTGGTAGGCTGTCACCAAGGGGCGTTCAACCAACTGTCAGTGGTAACTAAACCTGTCTTCCTCCTTGCGGTGGTTCTAAAGCGGAAGGCACTACTTCTGTGCACTGATGTCACGGGCAGAGTAGCTAAAGGCTAAATGACTTCAAGCCAAGAATTGTCAGAGTTGAGTGTCACACTGGCTCTTTCACAACATGCTTCACATGACTGGTGGCTTTTGAAGGTCTTCTTTCCAGCTGTTTTTAGGACACCTCCTTTTTACTATTAGTACCTGTTGAAAAAAGCAAAGAAGAAGAAGAAAGAAAAAAACTTCTGAAAGGAAGTTCTCAAACCATTTTTAAATTGCCTTTAAAATGGTAATTTGTGGCTCCATTTCTCACATATGTGGGTGTTTGTCTGGGGGGGGGTGAGTGGTGTCTGCTGGTGCTGGACTATTGGTATTTGTGTGGACAGCCAGAATATAGCTATATTTAACTGGGATGTGGGTGTCTGCATTCAGAGAAGTGTAGCTTTCTTTTATAAGTTTGTGGTTATTTACATCTAAATAGGAGAAGTGTGGTTGTTTTTAAAAAGGTACTGTGTGTTTGTGTTCAGACTCATGGGTGCAGCTGCCTATTATAAGCTTGTTGTTGTGAATATGACAAAGCGGGGCAAAGCAGTATTGGCCAGGATTGTGGGTGTTCATGTCCAGGTCAGGAGGTGCAGCTGCATTTCACAAGCTTGTGCGGAGTGTGTATTAACAGAGGAATGAAGGGAATGTAGCTGCGGTTGACACTAGTGTGTGTGTGTTGTTGGCTTTGACAGGCTTTTGGATGTGTGTTTCAGTGGAAAAGTACACAGCAGTAAGTTGTGAAGAACGTTTCAGCCAAAGGGTTTCCTGTCCACAGCAGCGTCCGGTTATCTGATGCACGACACGTGTCAGTCCTGCTGTTGTCCTGCAAAGTGACAGCAAGCTCTGAGGATTCCTTCTTTCCACCCATTGGACTGAAGGTGAGAAAAGGTGGGATTTCTGCTGATTCTAGCAGTATCTTGCGATGACAGCTGACAGTGTCAAATTGGCACTGATACACTCACGATAAAGAGAAATAAAGTAAAGGCCTGTCAGCTGAACAGGTTTCCTTGGATCCCACCTGGCATCTAGATAAGTTTTTTTTTAGTATTTATGTGACTAGTTAGCTAATGTATCCTGTTTTGTTCTTGCACTGTAAAGCAAAAATGTTTGTGCCCATCACAGTATTTATAAGATCTGGAAAGTATACATTTTTTTATACTTTTGGATATTTTTTTTGATGTTATTTTTTCTTTTTGGTGCTAAACATTTAAACATGAATATTTAGCTTTTCGGGATCTGGGGGTGAATTTGAATCTGTGTGGGGGTTACATGTTCTCCCTATGTTTGCGTGTGTTTATTGTGGATACCTAAGCTGGTGTCCAGTGTTTCTGAGATGGCCTCCAGGACAATCCGTTATTGAAAGAGGATGGATGGATGGATGGATGGAATTTTTACAAGTACCTCATGCCTTTTGACCAGGTGTTGTGTTTTTAAGCTCAAACAGAAGACAGCCAGTCAGAGGACAAAAAAGTAAGACTCTGATGCTTTAAAAATGGCATATGGGAAGATATCCTTAACAGAATAGTTTGTGTCGCCTCTTTAGTAAGGACAATGAACAACTCAAAGGGTAAGCTACTGGAAATAATCACTTACCAACAAAAAACAAGGCAAAATATTTCTTTCTTCTTCCATTGCCTTAACTTTGAATCACATTCAAAGTAGGAGTATCTACTTACAGTAGCCTTTCAGTGATGTATACTTTTATTGGCCCGTATTTTGGAGCTTGGAAGGATAAATTTTTCTTTGTTCTTCATTTTTCCTGTAGATACTGTAGTGGTTAAAAGTGTCACCTTGTGCACTGATTTCCTACAGTTTGAATACAGTGCCCTTAAGCAATGAAATGCCCTTCTGGATAAAGGGATACATAACTGTGAGTAGCTGCTTACTGTACAAGCATAACTTTGTAAATAATCTTGGACATGATATTATCTAATTAAAGGTTAATAAACTTTTTCAGTTTGTCAGACAGTTTAACTGTCTCATAAAAACAGGGTTAACATTATTGTATAGTAATTTATTGGTATCCAAATCTGTCTCTGAAAATGTGTTGGACGCCGAATTTTTCCGCTTTGGATAAATTTGTAATTTGCAGTTTATTGCAATACATACAGTATCGTGTTACAGTACGCTGTACGACATGGAATGGTAATTGTTTGCAGATTTTTACATTTTTTAAAATTTTTATGCACGTTTTCATTATTTTATTATGAATCAGCTTCAGAAAAAAGTAGCAAAATTTTCCAATCGGTTACCGATATGTAGGTATTAGCACCATCAAAGTCATTATAGTGAAAATACTCACTAAAAGGAAAAAGAACTGTGCATGGTTGAAATATTTTTTTAATGTTTTTTTTTTCTGATGTCTACTGGTAAGATGGCAGAGGGTGGATATGACCTTTCTTTATCTGACTTAATTTGACTAATACTAAAGGTGTTTCCTTGAAGCTAAACAGCCCATTTTGCTTTGAGCAGCTGACCGAAATGAAATCACTTTGTACCAAGGTCAAAAAAACACAGCTGAATTTTACCTATTATATAGCCTCTGCACGCAGTCTGCCACACAGCAGTCCTCCAGTTTCATCACTGCTTTAGAGGAGTTAAAAAAAATAAAATAAAAATTGAGCTGAGTGTGTGAATGGGGGATAAAGGAGTGGCTCTTTTTGCTAAGAGGTATTAATCAATAAACAGCTATTTCACTGCTTTTTCAATGCATTTGGTTTTACTGATTTGTAGCAGAGCTCCATCTTACTTGAGAACATCCTCAGCAGATGTGAGAGCAGTAATTAGATGAATTGACAAAGAAAAGCCACGTCTGGGTTTTAGGGAGAACCAGCTCCTTGGGCTAAACTTGCACATCAGGTCATGTGACTACAACCGCTGTTATCTTTCATTGATGCCAGTTTCGTTGCTCAGTGTCAATGAAGAACACGGAACGCCATACAGAGTTTGTTTTGACCAAGTGTCACTGTCACCACACACTTCTGTGCTCCTCTCAGAATAAACCTGCTATCTTTGCACAGAACTACCTCCTGTCCTTCTGGCACAACCGTGCTGCTGCTGTAACATGCAGCACTGCCTCCTTCAGAAGTTATTTCAAGCCTCATTTGCATCCATTATGGGCCAGTGCTGGTCACATGTTACATTTCGTCCTGGAATTTGGACATTTGCCTGCTGCTGATAAATCTTTGTTCTGTCATTTCCCTCGAAAAGCTTGCCACCATAGCAAGCTTTTCTACAGTTTAGTTCATCACACAGTCCTCCCACTCCCTACCCTGGGAAAAAAAAAAATCACCTTATCTCACCCAATCTTCTCCGTCCAATGGTGTAAAGGTATGGTGTGGGGGAGGGTGACCTCCTCCCCTGTTCAACAGGTCTGTGTATAATTCGTCCGAGTGCTGTTTCTAATGATTTTTGTTTCTTTAAACAGCTGACAGGCTGTTATACTACTGCTTCTTTTCTTGGTACAGCAACGTGTTCTCTATCACTCAGGGTGTGTTGGTGTCCAACTGGACTACTCATTCCCTAACCGTTTTTACACATACTAAAATGACCTCTTACAAAATACTACTGCTACTACTACTACTACTACTACTACTACTACTAATAATGATAATAATAATAATAATAATAATAATTATACATAGTACCAACTGGTATGTAGCTCAGTTTGCTGAACCTGCCAGTGAAATTGAAATAGAGGTTACTCTGGTAATGTAGGTCACAGTGTGGGGTCCAGAAGTTACCCCTGGGTACTGACATGAGAGACTGGTTTGATCATCACTAGATCCAAAATGTTCCTCTCCTGAAAATGAAAAATAGTGAAAATATGTCTTAGTAAAAGAGAAGCAGTGGACTGACTGCCTTATCAGGTTTTTGTCTGGATTGTGAACATGAAAGTGGTGAGAGTTCCATTCTCTGAAGAGAGGAGAAATGAAGGGCAGAGGCTGAAACTGGCTGAAAAGACATAGGTCACCCACAAGAAGCATATCCCAGATAGGCACTGAACCTGGAAGAATTAAACTGTGAACATCAAGAGAACAAGCATCCGGGTACAGAGGGATGTGTGGAACCAGTTAGAATTGGTTCTGTAAGTGTGTTTGCTGCCTCTCAACCCTCCTGGCTCTACCCACCACTCCTTGTCATCTTGACTTAGTCCAAATACTCCTCTCACTGATGTGTTTTGAAAATGCTTCCGATGGGCCCAGATTATTTCTCTAATCTTTACTTAATTAACGTTAGAAGGATCTACATAGCATCAAAGGACTTGAGTACAGTTGGATAAGATCAGCTGTCAACATCTAGTAGCTGGGTGACACACTGGCATTTTGATAATACTAGCCTGTTTATTTATATTCACATAATCTTCTGTTGTCGAGTGTGTTCACTACATGTCAACGTAATAGAATAGTCAGTTTCCTGGTGCTCAAGGTCTCAGCCTATAAATTGTATAATAGTATGGGCTGGAAGTCAAGGTCACAAGATAGAAGGATAATCAACGTAGAGGTCAGGATACAGTGGTTTAGGCAAATCATTTTCTGCACATTTTGACCCAATGGCGGCATATCTTGCCGAGGTTAAAGAGGTTTCAAGGTTGCTACTCTGAGGAGTGGTGCTGCTGCAGTACCCTTGGCATGAAATGGTCAGAAAACTAGAGTATGAAGAAGAAAGGGGAAAAAGCTAAGCAAAATCCACGTCCAGTCTCACGTCGGCATCTGTGGAAGGTGGAAAAGCCTGTCGAAAGCCGAAAATGTATAAAGATCGCCATCCATTGTGCAGCTTAGCTTAACCTACTTCACCTGGTTTAACTTTAATGAGATGTTGTAGCACAGATTTAGTGCTGACTTTTGAATAAGTCACCTTTCATACAACTAAGAAAAGTGGAAGAAGTTTAAGGCAGTGCATGGTCTAGCAGTTAAAAAAAACAGTTTTGAGACTTACATGTAGCACGTCAAAATCCTTTAAATATAATAGCTATTTTAAGAGGTTTTTTTTAACTGAAAAAATGTTTGTGGCAATGCTGTACAAAAAATGGCAAAATATAATTGATGTGAATTGTTTAGCTTAAAAAAGTAACAGATCAAATGCTAGCGTAATCGTGCTCGTGATATTATATCAACATTTACGTTATATTTCCAAACATCAAGGAAGAGTGTGGTTACGCCAAAGCCAAAAAAACTCTGGTACCGTAAATAAATAGGTGGGACGTCAGCAGCGACTACATGAATGGTCAGATTTAACCACTGAGTCCTGAGAATGAGGCTCAGTAGAACTTTTTCGGCGGTCGTACATCTACGATCTGATAGGACCGTTCATCCAAGTAGCCGTGTCATCATCAGCAGGAGCAAACCAGAAGCTTTTAGAACTATCTGAGGTTTCAGCTGTGCAGAACTGGAGGTAGACATGCAAATGGGAACACATCCCTGTAGCCACACCAGGCCCTATCCCTGTGCTCACTCCCTTTATTACAGGGTAGGATCTTCCTTATTCTTCTCATTTTCTACTTTCAGCAGAGTGCAGGTGACAGGCCTCTATCCTACGCTGTGTGCTAAGTACTGATGCAGTGGAAGGTGTTATTCAATCTAATAAACGCATATTTTGCAGTATAATGGATATCATACAAATTAATCCCACGCTGAAAAAATAAGGCGTCCTTGCTTGTATATCACTCTTCCTGCCTTTCTTTTTTTTTCGAAAGACTGATACAGGTATTATCAGCAGTCATTTTTATGGAGTAGATTGAATAACAGAACGTTTTCAACAGTGAATGGGGTGTAACAATGTATAACCAAGAGCTGAAATTCCCAGGAAAAACACTGTTGCTCACACAGTTTACACTGCAGAAGTAACATATGCTAAAAGTCCCAGCATAAAACAATGCCATTCTATAACTTTCCCAAAATACATGAGTTTAACTCATCCTTTGGACTTGGTCACATTCGGTTGGCACAACACAATGCCATATTATGCTGGCTTAGACGGTACGTGTGACACTATGACAGTGACTGCCAGAGAAAACTTCCCTCACTTTGAAAGTGAGGTACATTCTGCAAAGTTCTCTTGTCTAATGTTTAGTACCTGAAATACAAAATGAAAACAGTGAAGTAAAATAGCAGTTTACAGCACAATGTCATCTTTATTTGTAAAGCTGCAGTCCAGCAGAAGAGTGAAGGTTGCTTTGCCTCTAGTCTGTATCATGCAGGTATCATAGTACCATCACTAAAACTGCATATACTACATTGAACCAGGCATCTGCTGGCTGGCACCGCCTTCCGTGACCATGTCAAAGAGACAGGGATTGGTTTGCCATGGAGCCTGACTGATAACACATGCCTGGATGAGAGTAGGACATCACATCCAGATGTAGAAAGTGACCACATTTTTATCTTTGTGAAGAAGGACACCTCAGGGAAAACCCATTCATTGTTTTCTCCCCTTTGTTGTGTAGAGTGACAGGTGAAAGCCCTAGGGGTTGTATCTCCATCTGTTCACCGTCCTTTCTGAACTGTCAAACAGGAGTCCTCACTGAGGACAAAGATGTTTGCAGCTTCCCTCCACCAGTTTGAGCCTCAGAGTGTGAGGGTTGCTATGCGACCAAAGTGGCAGCTCAAGGAGGTTGAAGTTCAGGTGTTATCATGGTTTCAGAGGATTATATTCTCTTTAAATAAGTTCCTCATTGGCTGGTCTGTCCTCTCGCTGCTGAAGGTAGCCACAGTCGCTGAGAATATGAATCTGAATGATAACGCATACAGTGCTGATATCAGACTGCGTTTCTGGGGCTACATGTGGAGCATTTAAGGTACCTTAATCCCTCAAAGTAGAATTACAATACCTTTAGTTCATCTTTTTGTCAAGAGATGCATTTCAGAGTTAAACCACATCTCCCTTTGTTTGATAGTGGCTGGCTGTACATTAAAATACCTTTGGTTTCGGCTGTGTGCTTGTTTGTGTAGTTAGTTAAATGTGTTGAGTTCTGCCTATTGCAATTGTGCACAGTAAATATGTTGCACATGCTGACATATTTCCCGTCCTGTTGACAAAGATCAGAGGCTGCTTGCTTTTCTAAAAAAGAAAACGGTATTTCTAAAAGAAAGCAGCTGTCTGTAAACTTATTTACATGCTAATTTTGGGCTTCCAAGTGGATCTGAGCCCTACTCTCCAGACTGCCTTACTAGGACTTTTCTGCACAGCACAGAAAGGAACCTCCAGGCACTCTTTAGCATTCCCTCCAGCTCTTCTGGAACTCGCTGTAGATTTCTTTTTTTTTGGTAAAGATGCTGGAAAACAATTTTGTTTTAGTGTTTCCTTGGCCTAGTCTACATTGTCACCAATGTACTCAAGTTTTGTCTTCACTGTGGGAGGCAATGTTGCAAAGGTCTTACTTATGTAAACAAGCAAATGCACGATTGGGAAAGCCTTCCAGAGCTTCATTCTGGCATGACCAGCTCCTTTATCCCATATCCCTTTTGAGGGCGAAAGCTTAAATCCAAGTCTTATTAATTACTCCTAATGCCTCGCGATTAATGTTGTATTAAGAACTTCAACCTTGCGATGGCTTGAATTTGCCAGAGGTAAACAGCCTCTACTCATACAGTTACCAAAAAGCAGCGATGTGTTGAACTGAAGCCCAGAAGGTCAGCTCACTCTTAATGGACTTTGAAGTGACAGAGGGACATGCCCCATTGCCCTCCATAGTGATCTTTCAATTGTTTGTTGCACAAGCTCAACTAACAAGTGGGTCCAAGCAAAGAGTTCCAAAGAAGTCCCAGCTGGAACAATTATAACCATCCCAGAGTGTCAAAAAAAAAAAAAAGCTCTCGGTTGCTTCACAAGTTATTATTGTACCAAATGGCTTTGATGGCTTTGACTGGTGTTTAGCAGCAAAACACCAAGCGGACATGGGAAAACACCCTCTGTATGGAACAGCCTCACACTAACTGTGGGAATGGACTCACAGGAGGGTGTTAAACAGTGCTTGCCATGTTTTTTTCAGTATTTTTTTTTTTGGTATACAGGGAAACTGAAGAACTTTTCAACAACTTTTACTACACTTTGCTTCACACATGCATCAGATGGATTTTGGTCTATTGGAAGGTCCTACATCTGCAGCCTCGCCTGGACTCCCTTTTCTTTTTCACTAGCCTCTTCCTAATGTCCGTACCCCTCCCTTGAGCTCTAGTTAAATTGATTCCCCTGCTGTTGCTTCTGCAAAATCACATTTTCTGGTTCCTTTTGGATTTGTCTTAGTTCTGTCTCTGTGTAAATCATCAAGGAAGGTGAGATAGGGTTTTTCATGCTGCAGTAGGTTCCCGTTGTCTGGAGGTCAGAGCTGCTATGTATTCTTGGTCACCTCCTCCAAAGCACTGATTCATGGCTGAGATCAAAGCGGACACTGCTGAAATTCTTCTTTTTTTAAAATAATATAGTTTGAATGGTATGCGATTCAGCCCACAGTGGCTCCACAGTACTTACCTGTCGACAGGGTCTGTGAAGTTTTTTCCATGACTGAGCCTGACTCAATGGTGCATCTTCAAAGTCAGGACACAAACTGAGTGGCCAGAGAGACTAAAAAGCTGAGACTGTTGAAATTTTAAATTGCACATTTGCTTAGCAGACAATTTATGCAAAACAGCCTACACAGCTTGCAGTTTTACTTCCACATACAGCTGGATATTTTTACTGAAGATATTCAGGTTAAGTACTTCATTCAAGGTCATGGCAGCAGCTTTCATTCCTTGATTTGATCATATTTTGTCACATACCAGGTATGTTGTCTTTTGTGATTTTTTTAATTGTTATAAAAAAAATTATATCAGTCATGTTTTCTTTTTATGGGCAATAGAAATAGCGTATTGAAAAAAATATATATGTATGTATGTATGTATGCATGTGGTGCCTGGGCTTCAGATATGATCTCACAAACTGAAACATCTGAAACCTTTGCCATCAAGAGACTGTCAAACCACCTGACACAAAAACGAGGGCTGGAGCAACAACCCATGTTCCCTCCTTCTCTGCCATTAAAATTGTATTTCTGAAGTTTGTCTAACTGCTGCTCTCCGCTTAACCCGTCTTACTTCTCATGGAAACAGCACAGATGGAAGAATATTTGTCAAGCCACTTGACTGCGACTAGGCCTCTGGGGAGGCCAAATTATACGGAGGGTTTGCTGGTCTCAAAGAGGAAGTGATCCCCACTTCCGATGCTCACTGACAGATTGTGAGATATGAGGCTACACGCAGTCTTGTTTGCCAGAGCCAGTTGGTAACAGCGGTCTGAGAATCTATTGGCATGCTGGGTACTGTCACATGTGTGCACATGGCTGGCCAGAGAAGGGCGAAAACCCTAGGGTACTAAACCGATGATGAACGCTGTTGTGAGTTTATTGCTGTGGACTGATTGAAATGGAGATGGATATTTAGAACCCCAGGTGGGCAGGAGAGTGTGGTTCGAGGAATTAACACTACTCTCCACTGAAGTTCTGCTCTGTTGTTTGTCCAGGTGAGCAGGAGCATATGTTTATGGGAACAAAATCATGAGTCTCAGGGCCCTTTTTCCGCATGTGTGCTCAGCAACAGTGCTCAATGGCGATGTGCCACACATACCAGGAAGATGAAGGATGACATCTGAGAAACAAAAACAAGATCCAAGGATTTTGTCCTTGATTTTGTTTAACACATTTGTCATTTTGAGGACACACATTTCACTTAAAGGAGTCTGACTTACTATTTTTGTAAAGTCTCAATTCTTACATAAATTTTATGTCTGCCTGTAAAACAGCAGTTGTGAATCTAACTGCTCTTATTTATTTTAATAAACATTTCAAGCACTAATTGAGACCCTTCTATAACTTTGTGGGAAAATAAGCAGCAGCATGCAATGTAAAGTTAAACTTGTGCAAACCTCCCACAATGAATGGTCAGAAGAGGTTTTAGAGCATGAGGACCGTCACCGCTTCACAAGTGTTAACCCCATTTGAGGTTTTTGCTTCTGTATAAACCTGTAGAACTATTTCATTGTACCAGAATAGCAGTGTGGTTTACTTACTTGACGTCTCCTTATTAACTTTAACCATGTTAACCTGAGAAGGGATTCAGCTGGCTAGTTTAAGAGGTAAAATCTTCCTGCTGTGGGATGGAGAACATGAGGAATCAGTGAAGTTGCTAGAAGCTTCCACAAAGGAACAAGGGAACCACCCTCCTCACCTCTAGGCATCGGCGGTGAGACAACACAAGACAACTGCATATGATGGCAAAGGAACCTCGTTGAATTTTGATCTGAACATCTAGGTGTAACCACATTTTTCCAGCACACGGCAGTTTTGTAAATAATTTAAATCTTGATTTAACTATGATGTGCAAATTAGTCCATTTGGTCTAATAGACCATTTATACGTTTTATCCAACACCTGTTGAAAACATCCTGATTGTATAATTGTTACAAAGAGTAAAAGATGCAAAGGATGTACAGAGCAAAGTGTTAAAAGAGAGAACTTTGTAAGTGATGTAGACTCCTCGGTGCCATTCCCGCACTTCAAACAAGGAGTCGGGCCTGGTTCTCACGGGGACCGTTAATGAAGTGACATCTAAAAATGCACACAGCCGGTGTGTAAGTGACACATCTGTGATTATTTTTAAAGTGCTGTAAGAGATGAGTTTATTGCAGGGCCTGTAAAATGAATGAGCAAGAAAAAAAAATTAGCTTGCTAATAATAAAGTGTTGCAAGATTTGTTTCTTCTTTTGAGGAGACAGGTAAAAAAAAAATCCTGCATGAAATAAATATGCTATATCAGAAGAATGCCTTTGTGACATTTATATATAGTGTTGTAATAGCTGAACATAGGTAAAATAGGGAATGCAGAGATCGTGGCTATGGATTACAGAAATTTAACATGGGATTTTCATTCATTCATTCATGTCCTATTGCGGGGTCTTGGTGGTCTATCCTTGAGACAGAGTACAGGCTGGACAGTGCACAAGCCCAATGCAGGACAGTCACACACATTCACTCACACTTACACACCCTACAGGCAATTTAATCCTGGTCAAATCTGACCCATTTTCAGCTGTTATCTGTCACAAATGCTGTTTCTTTCACCTTGCCTTGCCTCACCTTATCTTACCTTCATGAAATTATCCACTTTAGGCACGTAAATACATAACATTAATGGTAACCAGTTTCACTGAATTTTACACGTTTTATCCTCATATCTGGTGTTTGTGGGAAAATCTAGTAGTTGTAGAAAATGAACGGAAGAGACACTAATAAAGATTGTCAGATTCATGAATTCACAGGAAGGGGTGTCATTTCAAGTGATGAGGTCTGTAGACCATAAATTCCAAAAAGAAGTGTAGAACTTGTGACAATGACTAGGAGTGAAGTTGGTTAAAATGTCCACCACGAGATTAGTTGACATAGTTGACATCAATGACATAGTTTATAACTGATTTAAAAACAAATATAATTAGCCGAGCATATCTTGATGGGGACACGAAGAATATAAATCTGTCTCAAACATAACGCAAGGGTTAAACTTGAGGAAACTCACACAAACATGAGGAAAATGTGGAAAACTCCACATAGACTAGGTTCTACACACACACACACACACACACTTCTCCAAACACACCCAATCACTAATACATCACATTAGACAAGGTAAACGATAATACAGTTTGGTGACATGTCACTCCTTTTCATTTTTTAAGTCCAAACAGAACTTAGAGAGGGACAGGTGATGGAGCTGCACTACTGACTGCTTGAAGTAAAGAGCCAAACTGGAAAAAGGAGGAGGGGTGGGATATGCTGGAAGAAGGACCCAAACTGGCAGGAGGGACAGCTGGGTGGGGGCAGAGGGTGCGCCTCCGTAACGGTAATCCAGTTTGGTGATATATAAAGTGTTGTTGCTATTTACCTCCCCACCTCTCCACTGGTGTCTCGGGAAACTCGGCTCAGTAGTTTATGCCCTTTTAGGCAGCTTAGGTGGAGAGTTAAAGTGATATCGTAGTAAATCTTCTTCTGGTGACACCTGATTCTCGATTGCAGTTATGCAATAATTTATCTGCTTTTTATTTAATACATCTGTACATGACACATGATCATTTTTAACCTTAGCATTTCTGTCTGGAAAAAGGTAGAAATAGACTCTTTTTTTTAAAGTTTATTTTAGGATTCAGCTTCAAAGTACTGAGGTGACATTTTTATGAGACTAAAGATATTCTTGTTCTGAAAATTTTAGGCTTGGTTTTACTCTTAGAATGTAAAAGCGACAGCATAAGTGCGAAGCAAATTGGCTAAAACAGTTTAATTCTTCAGCAGGTTACTAAATGGGTTTAACCTATTGCTACATTTTCGCAGCACTTTGTAGCGTATAAAATAACTGCGCTGGAGGACCAGTGGTTAAATGGATACTTCAGCACCTGCATCAGTAGCTTTATTATTCATGCCCATTCAAAGTTTTTAAGCTAAACCCGTTTTGTGTTTGTTGACGCACAAGTGGACAAGTTAATTTGTTTTATTATCAGTTTTTAAAGTTGTACGTAAAATCTGTTTGAGCATCATATTGCTACAGTTTGGTACGTTAACTAAAGTAACGTTCGGCTTGCTAAGTCAGGTGCCAAGTTTATTCAACAACATAATAGATTGTAATTAAACCTCTAAATAATTCTACGCGTGAAGAGAAGGCAATTTTTGTTTAATATGTGTGTAATAAATGAGACTGGATTGGAGTGGTGGTGCAGGCACTTTGGTTGTGGGTACAAATCCAGCTTGGTCTGTGTAGTGGTTGTATGGTCTCCCCATGTTCGTGTGGGTTTCCTGCCACAGTCCAGAGGCCTGCATTTCAAGCTATAAGTTCCCCATAGTGTGTGACTGTGTTTGGCTGCCCTGTGATGGACTGCCCTCTGACCCAGGATGTGGGTTCCTAGCCTCGCACCCAATGAGTCTGGGATGTGGGATTCTGGGAGGCCCTGTCCAGAATAACGTAGTTAAAGGATGGAATGATGGAAGGTTGTGGATGCATCATTCCCACGATGGAAGGTAGTGGAACAATGGAAGGAACTGCCACTCCACACCTGACCTCACAGCTACAGTACTGTACAAAAGTCTTAGGCACCTGTGGGAAAAATGCTATAAAGCGAGGATGGTTCCAAAAATAATGCCACGAATACTTATTAATCAATAAACTTTCTAAAAAGTGCAGTAGATAAAAAAAACCTCAAACAGATCAATATTTGGTGGGACCACCCTTTGCCTTTAAAACTCCATCAGTTCTCTTATGCAAACTTGCATGCAGTTTAAGGTAGAGGTTGGCAGGTTCTTCCAAACATTTTGAGGAACTGGCCACAGTTCTTCTGCACACTTTGACTGTCTCTGCATGTCCTCCCAGACTGACTTGATCATGTTGAGATCAGGGCTCTGTGGGGACCATACCATGTGTTGCAGGATTCCTTCTTTTTGCTGAAGATAGTTGTGTATGACTGAGATTGGGTGTTTGAGGTCATTCTCAGGCTGCAGAATGCAGAATTTGGGACCAGCCAGAAACGTCCTTGATGGTAGATAAGAATCTACCTGTACTTCTCAACAGACACTGAAGTTGCATGTCTAACACTTTTGCACAGTACTGTACACCTGGTGTGGGTTCATTAGGAGGAAATATAGATAGACTTCAAAGATGGTTGAAGACATGAACCATGAAAGTGTGTTTTAAGGGGTCATTCAGGGCAGATTTTTGATAGTTTAGTTGCTGGCAAAGAGTTTAACTTGTTCTGCTAGACACTGTAATTTTCATCTTAATGACAGTTTAGATATGTGCAAACTATTTCAATCCATTTGTTGTTTTACTAAGCTTTGGTTGTCTGGTCCATTTACAACTATTGGAAGAAGCGATAAAAGTACCCAAAAATATAACCACCGCCGTTCCCTGCCTGGTCGCTCTGTGAACAAAACAGACCCCCGCTGCAGTAAAGTTAGCCGTTTCATTTCTTTTTTCTCCCAGCCTACATGTCTTTTACGGTGTTGCCGACTGCTGCCGGAGTGAACCACTGACAGTGCTGTTTGCAGTGTTATCACCGCTGATAAACGTCTTGTTTGCAATCCGAGTGGGCTGCCCTTCAGGCAAGGACTTTCGTCCCATTCCACTGAGAAATCAGCAGTGCGCTTAAAAAATAAAAACATGCCATCACTCGGAATAAAAAAATAGAATACCAACACGAACTTATTGTTCATCACGCAGCTAGGCGGTGAGTGAGAAAACAACACTGACGCGGAACTGTGTGGAGAAAAACGGCACGCCTGGTATTTAAAATTACTGCATAACATATTGTGACACAAATGTGACATGGTGGTGCGGTGAGTAGCGCTGCTGCCGTTTGGGCGTGGGTTTGAATCCGGCTCACTATGTGTGGAGTTTGCAGGTTGGGTTTCCTGCAGGTGCTCTGGTTTCCTCTCACAGTCCAAACACATGTGTTTCAGTCTAAAACTGCCCATAATGTGTGTGCTTGATTGTGAATGGCTATCTTGTGATGGACTGGGGTCACATCCATGGGGTAAACCTCCTTGTCTAGTGCTCATGTGATCCCAGAATGGGCTCTGGCCTGCTGTGACCCTGTCCAGGACAGGTAGTTATTGAAAATGAGCAAGTGTGTCAGAGAACGTGTGGGTTTTCACTCATCGGCACTTGTGTCTGTAAAACCGATGACGTCACCAAACCCGTGTTTCCGTGCCTAAACATTTCATTCTAGAAAGTGATCTTAAGGACCTTCTGGCAGACAATGGAGTCAATCTGTGCTTTTCTGTGTGACACATACAGTTAGATGTTTCCAGAAGTGTTTTATGATTTTAGTGTTTGTACATATTTTTTCATCCATTGGGTTTTTGTCCTGTATTAAAAACCTTGCATTTCCAGCTGATGTTATCATTCCCCCAAGTAGCCACGGTACTTTGAACAAGATTTTGCACCTGCTTTGTGCAACAATAAAAAGAGTTATTTGATGGTTATTCTTGCCCATTTTTCAGCTTTTGAGCATAGAGTATTAGCAGTAAAAGGGAAGTTTTATTGGATCTGTGAATAAAAGCATAAATACTATATTATATCTTGGAGGACTTTTTAGAGAGGTGTAGGACCCCGGCTGGGGACTAATTCATATCTTGAGGCACAGTTGTCCTCCAGTTGTCCTCCACACTGGTAGAAAAGGCCCCTTCAGTAGAGCAGACTCCGAGTTCCAAAACTCAGCTCTTTAGGGAAACTGACCACTATGTGGTAATTTATTTAAATTTGTGTTCATGAAATAAGAGCCGGAAGAGGCAAATGTTTGAGAACGGCACACCAAATATCTCGGGGAAGCACTTTGCACTTCACAAAGGCCCAAATAGAACAGTTTGTTGTCATAGCAACAGCACAATTTAATGACTTTACTGTAGTTGTAATATAATTTTCTTGCTCCGAGACTCGGGGGCCGCCAACCACAAAAATATAATTAGTAAGTCTGTTTCTGCTCAAAGCTTAATACTCTGCCATGGATTTTCCTGTCTTCTGATTGGACTTTGGGATCAATCTGTTCATATTTATCATCACTGAGCAAACATTTTAATTTAGTAAAAAAGTCGTAGCTCTCTTTTTGACTTTGTGATGTCTTCAAGGCCATCATATTAGTAAACAAATGAGTCGCTGCTTATACAAAAATATTTACAGAGCTTCTGTATCTGCCTACAGCTGTCATCTAGATCAATATTTAGTAAACGCCGTACGCAGCAATTAATTGTCACCTGATGCCACTTTCGATAAATTTGCTTCTAATTGCCACTGGTTATTTAATATTGGAATCTTGCTTCTTATTGAAATGAACTCAAAATAGACCTAGTTTTTTGAAGTCGTATGCGAATGTGAATGAGGTCACTGTGGGCGTATTGTGTCAGTGATCTGAGCAACAAATTGTCAAACTGTTGTGAAGAGAATCTGTCAGGGCAGAACTTGTTACTGACCAAAGTAAATGTTCTGCAATGGCTTTATTTTGTCTTAGACTAACATTTATTTGTTATACAGAACTCAGTTTTGCAGGGTTAGCGTGTCCACATTATAAATGTTGCCAAGAAACTTATCACGTTGCTTAGCAGATGCAAGGCTGGGAAAAAGCTTCATCCTCATTTCCGGTATTGCTGTGCATTTGTCACACTGAACGGTTTCAGATCTTTAAACAAATGGAATATTAGACAACCTGGGTAAACATATTACACTGTTTTGAAATTATTCCTTTGTTTATGGTAAAGTTATATTCCATATCACCCATGCAAATAAAGTAATTGTTCCATCAAACTTAATAACTGGTTCCAGACCTTCGACAGCAACCAAATGCTTCATATAGTTTCAGATCAGTCTTTCACATCACTGTTGAGGAATTTAGCCCAGAGCTGTTTTAATTTAGACCCACTGGTGGGCTTTTGTGATTAAACTGCTCATGAGGGT
This sequence comes from Arapaima gigas, assembly GCA_900497675.1. Taxonomy (NCBI): domain Eukaryota; kingdom Metazoa; phylum Chordata; class Actinopteri; order Osteoglossiformes; family Osteoglossidae; genus Arapaima; species Arapaima gigas. The sequence continues at coordinate 423,838 of UFQX01000105.1, forward strand.
CAAGTCAGGACGTTGACTAGGCCACAGAAAATTTGCATTTAGTTAATTCTCAGCTTTTCAGATGTAGACTTGCTTTTGTTTTAGATCATTGTTGTACTGCATCACCTAATTACGTTATTATAGTTATTACTTTATAATAATATAAAAAATAACAATACTAATAATATTCATAATACAAAACACTTACCCCTATACCATAACTGTGTATTGCAACTGTTAACTATTAAGTCCATTTTCTCAACATCTGCTACTTGGTAGAGCCACAGCAAAATATCTGCAGAAATTTTCTTCTTTTAATAAAACTATGTTATGCTGAGGTTTGATCTCAGCACTATGTATCAATTTAACAAGTGTTGGCCTGTTGTTACGTTGCATTGAGGGAGACGTGAGAACATCACCTTGACTTGTCTCGTAACGAGGAAGAATCTGCTGGTGCCAAAGCCTTCCATGAACGCACCTCCCTCAGCATGCAGGAATCAAACGTCAAGCTCATACACAAGATCTGTCTTAGTCAGGTGCATCTTCTCACAGAGTTCTTGTTGATATCTCCTTTGAGCTCAAAATGTAAGGCCATTCCAGGCTCTTTGATGGACTTTTACTGGCAATATTATAGGATAACATTTAGTAGAATGCGGTTCACTCAACTATTCAAAAAAAGATGGCAAAGCAACTATTTTTAATGCTATGGACCATATATGTCAACGACAAAATGTTTAATTTTCTTCCACTTAGAAAAATTAACATTTCAGGGCAATTTGATCTTCAGACATGGTTCTGGAATGTATTAGCCAGTGGTCACACCTGTGAAATATTACAACCTTTTGACCATCTGGATTTTTTGTATGTATCTAGATGTGTTTTTGATGTCATGGTGCACTTTCTGCATCTGTGTTGTCTGACCCACAGCTGTTAACAAAAAACCACTAACATGCAAAATTCTTATCTTGTGAACACAGTCTGGAATAAGAAATTCTGTGTGTAATCCGAGGGGGGGGGGAGCCAGTAAGCACTTCTCCATGTCTTCTGCATGGATCCTAAACAACTTATATAGGTGATGGTTGCCGGCATGAACAATGGATGTCAGCCCCACAATAAGTCTGATAGCACCTTTGCACTGACCAGTGTTTTTACTGACTGAAGAGTCAAGGATGGCTTTGAAAAAAGGGATTAAGCCACACAGCTAACTTACTGACAACTGGGGTCTTGTGCCGTTACACTCAACAAGAGCGCTGAACTGCAAGCAGCAACAGCGGCAAATAAATCAGCTGGACTTAAGGTATAGCAGTAGATAATTTTAATGACTTTGTCAATTATATATTTCATCATGAGACAGGAGATGTTACAATGGTGTTGTGTTAGGAAGGATGGGGTGGAAACTGTTGGGTACATTACTGGAACCCATGTAATCCCAGTACCTGAAAACAGGAGGACACTGGAAAGCCTCACGACCCTCAGGCTCTTGTAGACATCATCTGTTGCAACTCTGAGATTCATACAACTGTTCCTGAGATTCACCAAGTTATGAACACACTGCCTCTGCCTGTGTGTGTTTATCTGTAAGTGTGTGTGTGTGTGTGTGTGTGTGTGTGTGTGTGTGTGTGTGTGTGTGTGTTTGTGTGTGTGAGAGAGAGAGATTGTAGACCCTGCAAAGGGGAACCAATGAGTGGTGAAGTCTGCCCTTACTGCAGTTAAGGATGTTTTTAAGTCCACTGAACAAACAATTCTTCTGACCAGCTAATATTAATATGCAAGTGTTTTACTGATATTTTTTCATCCAATAAAATTTGGGTTTTGGACTTTGGAGATCTTATTTAATAGGAGAAATTCAGGTTAAACACCATGCTTAGTGGTGCTCCATCAGAAGGTTTCGAACTTCTGTCTTGATGCCAAGGCAATGGCTCTAACCCACGACATTATCTACTGACTACCAAACAGTATTTAGCTTTGAGCAAACACCTTTATCTAAACCAATGTACAATTCAAAAAAAGTGGGATTTTTTTTTTTCAGAGAACAGCGGGATGTCATGAATGTGGTGTAGCCAGTTGGAATATATCTTGTTAGCTGACACAAATGTTTAGTAATGTTAAATTTTACCTGTTAATATTATAATATTACCCAGCACACATTTAGAATCATTCTGGATCTCCTTGTTTACTAATATATTATATCATCAGACAGGTGAAAACATATTTACAACATCAGGATACATCATTGTCTCAAAATAAGAAAACACATGATATGCCTGACATACTGTGTTGCTGCTTTTGCTTTAGTGCATCACCCTGTTAAATGAAGTCTATCACTGACAGCACTGAATAGTTTTGACTGTCACCTCCTTACCATTGTAATGTGTCCCACCTCTTCCCCCCCCAGGATCCCTGGCCTCAATGGGTCCTGTCATGCCCCCCAGTAAGAAGTCACAAGGGTCTGGAGTCAGCGTAGCCACCGGGCGAAACCCATTCTACAGACCCGGCTCATTGGGGGAGGCCCTTCAAGAGGCAGCTGTGCTGGAGCCACCGCTACCCCTACCGCTGCCCCTAACTTTGCCCTTGCCCCTGCCTGCTGTCAGGCCTGAGGATGAGGAGCTGACCAGCCTCAGCTGGCTGCATGAGACAGCTGACCTCCTCAACAGCTTTGCGGGCGATGCAGTGCTGCGCAGCGTTAGCCCCCCTGCGCAGGACCCTGGCCGGCGCACACCACCCTCACTGGTGCCCCTAGGGCCAATGGGGCGCGAGACCCGTTGCGGCCCTGATGCCAAGCCACCATATTCCTTCAGCTGCCTCATTTTCATGGCCATTGAGGATGCTCCCTCCAAGAGGCTGCCTGTGAAGGACATCTATGGCTGGATCCTTGAGCACTTCCCCTACTTTGCCAGCGCGCCCACAGGCTGGAAGAACTCAGTCAGACACAACTTGTCTCTCAATAAATGCTTCAAGAAGGTGGACAAAGACAGAAGTCAGGTGAGGAAATATTGTGTTCATCCTTTGTGTTGGTTCCTTTTTGGAAATTAGTATCTCTTGCCCTTTTTTGCCAGCTTTTTTATATCATGCAAACAACTGGGCTTAAGTTAAAGTGTCGCTTTGTGTTGTCAATTATTTCATTTTGCAACTTTAAAACTTGCAATGGTGTCTACACATACACGTGTAACTCACGTTACCAACATGTAATAAGCATTTCAGAGCTGATTTATTCTTTTATCAATCTTCTTTACCCTTCTTTTTTTTAATTTCTCTGCAGCCTGTGCTTCCATTTTTGCGATTAGTTGTCAGAAAAATACATTGAGAAGAGGGAAAAGCGGGGGAGGTGGAGATGGAGGAGGTGGAGAGGGGTGCACAAGGCAGGGAGTGGTTTGCAGCATCTTGTGGATTTAGTTTAGTGTATTTTTATTTATTGTTTGCTATTTTGAAAACTTTGCCAGTGGCTACCCAGCGAATAAACGGGTGCAAATTTTCATTATATAAAGGGTTAGGCGACCAGGTTCTGGCAGACTTTTGTACGACGCGTTGGATGCTTCCTCAGGGCTCGTAAAAAGCAGTCAGGATTTAAAGGTGAAACACTCCTCAATCTTTCGTGCAACTCAGCCTCCTTTCTACGCATCACCGTTTTATCCCCCTGCGGTGTCTGATGCACAAAAGTAACACGCGAAATGACACGGTGACTAGAAGATGGCGACTGTTAGTCTTCTTTCTACTTTCAAGTCATTTTAAGGTACACTTTCATGTCGCTTGATATTAACAAAAGATTTTTCGAAGACGGTACCGTGTTTGCAAGTTCCCTCCCTCGCGCTCGATGGTTTTAGCATAAACACTCGGCTCTGCATCGTAGGAGCCTCGGATGAAAATAAAATAAATAAATAAGTATTTATGGGATTTTTTGTTTTTTAATCATTGAAGCTTTATCTGATATTTTTTACCTAATCGTGAATGGGTCGAGGTATTAAGTCGTTGTTAAGCCTTTTTTTTTTTCCTTTTTTTGAATTATGACGCAGCGGGTTAATTTGCAAATAATTCCGAGCTACAAACAGTCGACCCAGTCATGCTTTGTTAACTTAGTTGCAGAGACCAGTATTTACACCGTTTGTTCGTATTGACCTGTTTAACATCTATGCATATTTAGGCATCACGCTTCAGTTATATAAGGGATTGAAATTTTAAATATACCTAAATTCTTTTTCCGCGAGTCAGAGTGACGCAGAGGTGGAGGTACGCGAGTGCATCTGTGGCGCGGTCCTTTGCCGGAAGAGCGACATGGTGGATGTAATTTGAGTTGACAGCCTCTTTAACGATGTGTACACTTTATTACATAATCAAAATGAACATGTTGCCAGGCAGCACCGTACTTGTTTATAGCTATAGATTCAGCTTTCAGATGTTACCTTGATCCGTTTCTCAGTGCAGTAACCGGCTCCATTGGGAAGCATGAAGTTTAGGGGCTCCCATCTGATGACGCTTGCATATTTGACAGGCCAGAAGTTCCACGTGTGCGCAGTCTGAAAATACGCGTTTGTTTTTGGTACAAAGCGACTGCATGGACTCATTGTTTTTGTGCTTGCACCTCTCCAGATGGAAAGCCTGTGTCTTTCCGCAGCAGCCTGACTGCATTTTTGCCGTTTAGTTGTGTGTTTTGTGTGTGTCTGTGCGTGCGCGCGTGTCTGCGCTTTGCATGCCTGCGGCTGTTCGCTGTGACTCACACGGTTCACTGCCACATGGTTCTCGCATGCTCCGCAAAAGAATTTCCTCTGTATACACGTCCCCCTGGCAACGGGGATGCAGTTGACACAGAAAGCAAAGGGGTTGCCATAGCAACAGGGGAAACTGATGAGGCAGCGTGTTGGATGGTGCGGTCCCCGCTCTGGGGAAGGCTGCAGAGGCGGGGGCGGCGAGCAGGACGTCGAGTCCGGACTTTACGGTGGGCGGAACTGTGTTGGGTTTTCCCCTCCACCCACTGTGACGCACCAGGCGAACTGAAGCAGCCCGTGAGCCCCCCCAGTGGAGACTGCTTGCATAACTTGCCAACTCAGCCCAAATCGCCCTCTGACACAGCTCTTGGCCACAAAGATTGCTGCTGACAAGGAAACCCTGTAACCTGCTTTGGCTTGCTTTATTATTGGATGTGGCACAATCCTCTTTTTACACTTACACAATTATGAAAAAAATTGATATTGTCGTTCTACGGTTATCTGGCTGCATTCAAGCCATCGTTTCAGCGAGGCTTCTCGGGTCCGGGGGTGAGGGATATACAAGAAGGCATCAGACGGTCTGCTAGGCTTTCCTCTCAAATGAATGCATTAGTGAAGGGTCACACTTGAGACATATAGAAGTGGTGTATAAAAATCTCTCGCATGTAAAGGGAGGTGTTGGCAGAACACTGTTGAGGTAGTAAATCTTTTTTTTTTTTTATGAAGAGTGAATTATTAAAAGAGATGGCAGCGGTATTTGCACTTAGAATGGCTGAAGTTGGGCAGCTTTGCTGTTGTTTCTTTGCAACAAAAAGCCAACTGCCTGTTAGTTTAACAAGCACTCCTACGCCAACATGTTCGGCTTTATGAAAATGTATGTTTTTAACAGTGTTGTGAATGCAGAAGAGAAAAAGAGAGCGATTTTAGATTTTAGAATGAAAGAGCAGCACTACAGCAACTTGACCGTATTGAGCTCCGGATGGGAAGTTTAATTTTAAAATAAAGTGAAGTTGATGGTATCGGTACTTTTTACGTTGATCAGAAGGTGAGACCTCGCTTTGTCTGGACTAAATCATAGCATCACTTGGACTGGTAGTTTATTATGGTTGAATATAAAATGAGCTGAAGAATTATGTGTTGCTGGAGAATCGAGTGTGGCGGTTTTCAGCAAAACAAATTAGAGTGACGTTCATTTGCGCAACTGGACTGATATCCCCCCCAGGGCGTTCCACGCTTCGTGTCCTATGTCTCTGGGACAGTCTTCAGATCACCGCCACGTGCATGAATGAGTGAACAAATGCATATCATTCAGTGTTAGATATATTTTTACTTTAATGCTGCATTTTGAAAGATGTTTTAATTGTGCTTCTTGTTTTTTCTTTTCTTTCCTTCGTACAGACAACATTGTCTCTTTTAATTCACAGTGTAGATGGATAAATTACTATGCACCATTAATGTGTGACCAGATAGCAAAATGGATGGGGTCATAAACAAAAGCAGTTTTTTGCATTATTGATAATCAGATGAAAGTGCTAGATATTGATCCACTGGATCATACTTCATAAAGAAAATTGATCTCTCCATTAAGGCCTCATTCCTCATTATGAGTGCTGTGATGTAATAATGTTTGGTCTGATGCTCTTGGGAGTTTAGCTGTCGAAAATAATGTTCCCCATCAAAACAGTAAGGTAGCCTTCTTGTGCTTATTAGGGTTGGGAAAGTTAAGGGTTAGAGGACTCAAGTTTGACGATTGCTAGTACAGACACCCCGGTAAATACTGCTTGTGGGTGTCAGAGGGTCCCAACATGTTAGGGAGATGGACACCAGGCCTGTGCATTTACTTAAGGACATTCACTCTTTTCGGGCCATTTTGAGCTCTTTTGAGTAACGCAAAAAGCAATGCTGTTTTCTGCAACCTGCAGTTGGAGGAAAACATTCCGTGAGTGTCCGGTTTCAGTTTTTTTCCATGGAAAATGCATTCAGATGACTTCTTTGTCTCCAATCTATGAGACTGACGTGCAGACTGTCGGCTTTAATTCGAGGGTATTTACGTCTATATCGGGTGAACTGTGCAGGGATCACAGCACTTTCTTTTACATAGTACAACCATTTTATGAAACCAAAAGTAAGTGGACAAATTAATCTTAAAGTTGTCATCTTCACTATTTGGTTGTAAGGCGGAGCTGACATCAGTGGTTTTGCTACAAGGAAGGCTGCCATCATGTTATTTAAAAAGCAAATATGTTTTCGCAGTTTTTCAAACTGTTCAAATGTAAAGCTGCCACCAGTGTTTTCACTCCACTGTGTACTTGCACACCCATGCAACTTAGAAGGTAATGAAATGTGAACTCAGCAAACTGTCATTCTTTACCAGCATTAGCCAGCATGTGAAAAACACAGACATACCTTTAGTTTACTCATAATGCTCGACCTCAGAAACAATATGGATTAAATTTCATTCTCCTTATTCGACAGTAGTCGTCAAACTGAATGGAATACAGTATGTCAAATCAATACTTTTGCTTTGCGTAGCCTCTTTCCATGTTATCTGGGAAGACATCAATGACATTTTCAATAGCGATATGTGCTTAGACTTGGTAGATGGTTTCCTTTTTCACAAAACTTGGTCAAAAGGCACACCAGGGAGAGATCCTTAGCCCCAGCCATCAGAAGAGTGGCACTTCTGAAAGACTACACCGTTACAATTTTTTGTTAACAACTATTACCCTTTTCTGAACTCTATTTATGTGTTTGTTTGTTTGTTTGTTTGTTTGTTTAAGTGGTCAAAATAATTATTGTGTAAAATATAATTACATACTTGGAATTGACATATAAATGATCGAGTCATTTGAGACTTCTAGCTTGAGGTACCTTTTAGTCTGGCGACAGTCTTTGTTGGGATTGAGCCAGTACAACTTAGGAACTCCTTAAATCTAGAACCTCAGGGTGTTAACATTCTGTGGTGTCCACATTGCTAAAAAATGTTGCATTCTAAAATAGTTCTCCAAGCTACTATCTACTACCTCCAGTTCTAGTGTTCTTTTGTTAACCGGTGGCTGGTCCTAACCCCCTCTGCCTTCTACAGTGTGTCCTTCATTGCTTTACAGTGGTGGAATAAACTTTGAGAACTGAGTGACGTCTACTTTTCTCATGCTTGCTGAAAACTGTTTGCTTGTGTGTGTAGATGTTACCATCCCTGTGAACATCACTAGGAAAAGCAGTGCAGTAAACTAAACTGAACTGGACTGATGTTACCACAAACAGCCAATATGCTGCCTTAGTTAAGATTAATAACACTGAAGTCAGCTGGCCATTACTTGTGCACATCATGTATTACAAATCTCAAAGGAAAATCTCGATTAGTCTTTCTTCACTACACCCAAGTTAGAACAAATCTTCATGATATGTAGCACTCGTATTGAACGCTGCACTAAACAATAAATCTAGATAATTGAGAATAAGACGACTTAAAAATATATATATATATATATATATATATGTAGATAGATAGATAGATAGATAGATAGATAGATAGATAGGACCTAAATGCTTACCTTCTTTGAGAAAATCATTCTTTGCTTGAACCTCAGAGCCATTCACTTTCATTGACATTAGGGCTGGACCTGGAAGGGACATTCCAAACAGGAGTGCTAAATTAAAGGAAAAAAGCAATTATTTGTCACCCTCAAAAATGGACAAAGATGGTCTTCTCTGTAATGTATGCAACTAGCCTTCTGCCATTGTATTTATAGACTGGAATAGCATTCTAACTTACTACTGACTTCTACCCCCTAGTCCTCCCTGCACAAGTAATCTTCTGTCTGTTGCAGTTGCTCTAATTCCATCAAATTTATATGAGCTCAAACCGAGGCTGGCTGGCCTGGGGTTTGGGCTAACATCATATCATGAAGTTACATATCATGAAGATTGTTGACCCCCCCTACCGCTGCTAAGGCTAGATGAGTCCTGCTGTGAGACCAGCTCTCCATGCTGACAGGAGCTGAAGACCCCATGTCATGATGGATTGGAACACTTACACATCAGCATCTATTTATTTAGCTACTATTGTCTAAAACAATGCCATATACAGAAGTATACAGTACTGTGCAAAAGTCTTGGGCACCTGTGGGAAAAACGCTATAAAGCGAGGATGGTTCCAAAAATAATGCCATGAATACTTATTAATCAATAAACCTTCTAAAAAGTGCAGTAGACAAAAAACCCCAATCAGATCAATATTTGGTGGGACCACCCTTTGCCTTTAAAACAGCATCAGTTCTCTTATGCAAACTTGCATGCAGTTTAAGGTAGAGGTTGGTAGGTTCTTCCAAACATTTTGAGGAACTGGCCACAGTTCTTCTGCACACTTTGACTGTCTCTGCATGTCCTCCCAGACTGACTTGATCATCTTGAGGTCAGGGCTCTGTGAGGACCATACCATGTGTTGCAGGATTCCTTCTTTTTGCTCAACATAGTTGTGTATGACTGAGATTGGGTGTTTGAGGTCATTCTCAGGCTGCAGAATGCAGAATTTGGGACCAGTCAGAAACGTCCCTGATGGTAGATAAGAATCTACCTGTACTTCTCAACAGACACTGAAGTTGCATGCCTAAGACTTTTGCACAGTACTGTATAAGATCTTTAAGATTACCCTTAACAGACCTTGCTGGGGTTAATGACATGCGGAAGGAGCAGATTTTNTAGTCCTGTAGTCTTTCAAAGCTGTAACTAGTGGGAGTATTTTTTATGTAGAATGCCCGTGAGGGGTGGGAAACCCCTGGCACTTGGGCCCCCAATGGTTTATTTTTGTCCCTTTTTTTGTGAGTTTTTTTTTCCTCTCCTCAGTTACCAGCAGACTTACTTAATTTTTTTAGCCAGTGTAGTTTCTTTCCTCTTTAAATTTACAGCTATTCTCCTACCTGTAGGCTTACTTCATATCTGTTATCTTTTCAGTTTTTTTTATCTGTTGTTCAGTGCTCTGGGTGATTGTGTGAGAAGAAATACGCGATAAAAATAAATGGAATTTAATTAAATTGTACGCTTAGTTTTGAAGTCTACCTCACACATCCCCGACAAAAGCACTCATCCCTACAAACAGAAAAATTAGTATCAATGCCAGAAGCCAAGTGCACCTTCATATGACATTTTATTGCATAAGGATTTGACTGAATTCTCCTTTAAGTCACCTTGAACTTTTCAGGTCTCTTTTGGGATGAATGTTGCTACGTCCCTCATTGAAATGTGCATATAGGTGCCTATGGAAAACATACCATAACCCATATCACTCAGTGAGCTTATAATAAATATCAATGAAGTTTTGTGATGTCGTTCTTCATCACCTCTGATGACAAGGTGATCAGTGTTTTCCTCCAGTTTCACATTTACAGGGTAGTGGAGGATTTGCAATTGCAGGATGTATTTATCAGTTTTGGTCACAATTTTTAACTGTTTTCTTAACAGGGAAGTAATTTGTCCTCAGTGACCCCTAGTTCTGAAGAAAGACAAAAGTTCCTACACACAGATCAGACATGTACTTTGTACTTGTGTAGAGGATATGACTGCTATGTACCATAACATCTTGTTGGCTATTGATGGATAGAACAGATTTTTGATAAATGCTGATTTGGTATTTGATACACAACATACAAATATTCATTCAATGGCCACTTTATTAACATCACCAGGAGCAGTAACATCTAAGTGGCATAGACTGAAGAGGGTAAAAATGTATGCTGTAATTTCTGCATCATTCCATAAACATGCTTGTGAAGCCAGCAGAGGCTGAGCTGGAAGACCAAGTCTGTTGTCAAGCAGTCACGTGTCAGACCCTTTACTGATGACTTGAGAGTGACTGCATTGTCTGTCACAGGATACAGGGTGGGTTTGCTGGGGTTAGAGGCGTTCATCAATTGTGCAGAGATGATTGATACCAAGGAAGGGGCTGTAGGCGGTGCAGTGGTTAGACCTGCCCCCTGGACTTACCCAGCTGTAAATATGCTGTCATCAGTTTAGTATTCTAAGATGCTTTAGAGAAACATGTGAAGTAAATGTAATGTAAATCAAAGTGTAGATCTCTACTGGAAAGGAAACCCCACTGATAAATTCCTTTTTAACATCAAGAAAACACCAATTCCATCCTTTGGAGGAACAAATGAAAAGCTCATACATTAGAACTGGTACCAAAGGATACAGCAGGGATACTACAGTAATTCAAACATCTTGTAAAAGCTTAGAGGATTGACTAGCAGCAGTGGATAAGTGAGGATTTCTAGGTTTGAAGCATGAGTGTACCAATATGGGTAGTTATCAATAAGGGGTGAGTATCAACCCCTGGGATTTGTAGACCATATGGAACAGACTAAAGTTCCAATAAACGGCAGTTATGTGTTCCTGAAGACTCTGGAGGCTGCGAGAAAATGTCACAAACGCAGCTTTGCTCAGACACTCTAAGTATGTAAATAGCACATAAACATAAGCTTAAAATCAAAGTGGAATTTGTGTTTATATGTTTTAAGTTGGAATTCCATTGCAGTTATTATTAATGACACTTATGAACAAAACTTTCTTAATGCTGGACCCTAGTCATATTACATTTCCCTGTGTTTGTTTAGTAGATACTTTGGTTCAAAGTGACTTGCAACTTAGGTCCATATAAATAAATGAAGTGCATTAGGGGACACATCAGAGGTCGTAAACACACTAATGGGTTCTGCAGGTAAAGTTGATTCAATGCTGTCTTGCCGAAAGGTGAATCAATATAAAAATTGGTGCGAATAGCAGGAAGCTGGCAACGGAGTCTATATCTCACATAAAAGGATTTATAAATTAACATTCGAACAAAGTAACATAAATTTATCTAAAGTGGTAAGCATGAGAATGTTATGTGGTAAGAGTTCAAATCGACAAACAACCGTGTACACAGATGCATTGGGTTAGTGAGTTGGGCACATCTGAAAAAGTGTTTTTTTTTGTCTTCTATTCAAAGCTGTTATCAGTTTTGACAGATTCCGGTGTTGTTTGGTCTTTCAGGAACTAATATTGTGGTTTTGTAATATGCAGATAGCGAGGCAGTCTGGAGGTGCTGGTCTTGGTGGAATGTTTGGTTTGTTAAGAGCCTTTTAGTACAATGGAGATGTGCTTTTTGCTACCCAGAATGCCAGTATCTGGCTCTGTAACAATTTGGGCTTCAACTGAGATGGATGTAGGTTTGAACTACATTCATAAATTATCATTTGCCGCATTCTGTAAACTGGATTCTCAAACAGCACAATGTGACAATCCAACCACAAGTTAGTTGCTGTAGTCCAGGTCAGAAATGATCATAGCCTTGGAAGAGCAGATGTGTGGACAGGGTTATCAGGTATAATTGCATCACTTTTTATATGAGCAGCATGTAGGATTCGGTGAACAGTACTATGTGACTGGAGATTTTAATGTTCTTACTGCAGACCATATGAAGGCTTCAATATCTTGGCATTTCTTAGGGGCTGATGATAGTGATAACCCATGGAAAGTTGAGGCCCAGGTAAGGACGATAACTATCTCTGTCTTGTGCAGGTTCAACTGCAGATGCTAGATGAACGTTTCGCTAGATACATCAGTTAAGCTGCAGAAATGCAAGTGGAAATCTGTGTCAATAAGGAAAAGAAAAGTTAAGCTGAGAGCTAAAAGCACTGATAACACATATGATAGGAGATGACAGAAATCAAAGAAAACCAATGGCTACACTCAGAGATGAGTAGATATAAGCTGACAGGACATGATTTACAATTTAAACCTGACAAGGGTAGGGTTATTTCCATTTTAATTAACAAAAATAGGAAAATCTGATGGTTGAAAGTGTCAAATGCTGACAGCACACTGTGCTGTATAAAAGCATAAATGGAAGTCTGCTCTGGCTGTTTAAAGACCCTAAAACTGTAAGGTTCTCTCTTCTTACTTCACAGTGTAACCAGAGTGTTAGAGGTACATGATTATGAGTTGGAAGAAGATGCAAATAAACTAAAAATATATTTTTTAAGTAGAAGTCCTGATTGATATGTTGTGTATAAAAAGTTACATACTGTACTGTGTAAAAGTCTTAGGCACCTGTGGGAAAAATGCTATAAAGCGAGGATGGTTCCAAAAATAATGCCATGAATACTTATTAATCAATAAACCTTCTAAAAAGTGCAGTAGACAAAAAACCCCAATCAGATCAATATTCGGTGGGACCACCCTTTGCCTTTAAAACAGCATCAGTTCTCTTATGCAAACTTGCATGCAGTTTAAGGTAGAGGTTGGTAGGTTCTTCCAAACATTTTGAGGAACTGGCCACAGTTCTTCTGCACACTTTGACTGTCTCTGCATGTCCTCCCAGACTGACTTGATCATGTTGAGATCAGGGCTCTGTGGGGACCATACCATCTGTTGCAGGATTCCTTCTTTTTGCTCAACATAGTAGTGTATGACTGAGATTGGGTGTTTGAGGTCATTCTCAGGCTGCAGAATGCAGAATTTGGGACCAACCAGAAACCTCCCTGATGGTAGACAAGAATCTACCTGTACTTCTCAACAGACATTGAAGTTGCACACCTAAGACTTCTGCACAGTACTGTACACCTGGTGTGGGTTCATTAGGAGGAAATATAGATAGACATAAGCATAGGCATAATTTTTACTTTAAGGTAAGAAAGTACAAGAACATTTGTAAAGGAACGACCTCGTGACTGCAGTTTGATCGTTTTCACATTTAATGTTTTAACTTTCCTAATAAAATCACTGTTGTCTAAGTCTGATATCTTGTGTACATTCAGTGGCCACTGGCACAGTCACAGTCAAGTTTAAAGTGAACCACTAACAGCAAATCTTCACTGCCATTTCATTATATATGCATATAATTTTTATACATATAATTTTGACATTTTAAGAGTAAGTTAAAAGAAAAAATGGATGGATGGAGGGGTGCGCTGCTCTGCAGGGCTCAGCAAAGTACTTCGTACCACTTCTAATGCAGACCCCACTATATCAGAGACGTGGTGATCCAACACTGAGTCTTTTGCCAGAGAAGGGCAAAAAAGAGGGGCTCGAGAAATTATGTCGAAATGATGAGTCTAATTTCCACAGTCAATTTATTGCGGACACCATGTTCAAAGTGGTGCCACTTGTAATTACCAATAGGAGCCTTCATGAATGATATAAGTAATAGGAGAGGAAAATTAATAATCGCGGTGCCCCCCTATGACTGCTCTTGTTCACTCCGAGTCAAGATTAGCTGTTCAATTTGTCCTGGCTATTGTCTGCGGGTTTATGTAGAAATCTCAAATTCATTAACACTGGCTGCTTTTTTTGCCAATTTTGATGTATGCCCACAATCTGCAAGGCCCAGGCGTCTGAAGGCACTGCAAAGTGAAGCTTTACCACATTAGGAAGATATGAATTCACACCTGTATGTTCTACATTATTAGAAGAAATAATGCAAGCAGTTTTTGCTGGTTCACTTTAGGGTTATTAGACATGTCAGCTAGGGGAAACACTACTTTAAGAAAACCAGAAGCGGTTTATTACTTATTCTCAACACTGGACATGGTTGATGTGGATTTTATCGTAGAGAAATTGCTTACAAGTAATCCTGATTTCATTAGAGTGGCAGTGGATGATGTCACTTTTCTGGATGTTTTTCTGAAAGTTAATTTTCACACGCCGTCCATGGAGTTTAAAATCTAACGTTCAAGTAGTGAAGATTAACAATACAACAACAACGAAACAACTGGATACTCTCTGTTGCTGACAGGTCATGCAATTCCAAGAAACTTTATACTTTATTACTGACCTGATCTGAGATAAGCAAAACACTCACATATGCAAAGGCACAGGCACCACTGGTGATGGTGCAGGAGATTAGATCTCACACAGAGACGCATTGTGTGATCCTAATGCAGTCGGTGGAAGTTACCGGAAATAGGAGCACAGCAGTTATAACACTGTATGTTATTATAAAAGGTTACAAAATGTCACAGACCGGTGAAACAAGAGGATCATATTTAACCGAAAAGCAATTGAATTTTTTAATTTTTTTCTTCTGGATATATATTTCTTATATATGTGGAGAAACCATGAAATACACATGGTGCCGTTATACCGGCTGTTCCCTAACAAGTTCTTTTTCCCCTGGCAGCAGAACATAGGGAAGGGCTCCCTGTGGTGCATCGACCCAGAGTACAGGCAGAACCTCATCCAGGCACTGAAGAAGACCCCCTACCACCCCTACTCCCAGGCATTCACCACGTCTCCCACTTCTCCTCAGGCATATCAAAGGTGAGTCGGGTCCTGTCCTTTTTACTTAAAAGTAAGTAAAGTAAGTTCCTTTACTCTACTTTAAAACAATCCATTTAAAAGAAGATCTATTTAAAAGGACCCATGTTCATCTCACCTTCATCCCACATGTCATGTACACGCATCTTCAAGTGCAGAAAACATTAGGATAAAAATCAAAATAATGAAATATGGGTCCATATGAAGAGCAAATCAGCAAAAAAGGACCTTTATGATGACATCTCTTTATCAGTGCAAAATGTACTGACACCCACAACAACAACAACAACAACAATAATAATAATAATAATAATAATGATAATATAGTCAGGTCCAAAGTAAACCTGCATCAAAGGAGAACCACTGCACAAGTCAAAGTCCAAAACCTCAACCTTTTCTTTGTAAGCAGCTGTAAAATGAAAAGTTTCTGTGTTTCTTTCAAATGAAATCTCCTTTGAAAATCGTTTTTTTGCCGGTGAGAGTCAGTCAGTGGAGTGACAGTATGCCGTAAGCACCATTCAGGGTTTGCTGTAAAATTTAGACGTCATACGATGTGGAATAAGTGAGGTATTAATAATGGCTACGTCCTTTTTTTTGCCGAAATATCTAACCTGCTTGATGTATTTCAGGATAGTATTTGAAAAACCCCCATGTTGGCAAAATGAAATATCAGCTCGTGTAAAAAACACAACAAAAAAGCAGTTGTTGCCCTTTTGAGAGAAAGGGGGCAGAAAAGATAAGTGATAGAGTAGATGGGCTGTATTAAAGCCCGGCTTCAACCTGCTGGACATTTGACCTCGTGAGCCGATTAGCGTGAGCATTGCCACGGCAACTAGAATGCCTCCATGGCAACACATGAGCTGAGACAGGTGCAGTTGCATCACGGCACTATTTGTTGCCTGGCAAAAGAACAGGCCATTAGTGCTATTGCCCTGGAAACACATAACTCACCATGGCAACAGTGGACGGCGTGGAGCTTGATTTAGTGGGGGTCTGTACCTACCTTTGTCCATCTTCATAAAAATCAACAGATGTATGAGTTATCGGAAATGGCAGCTAAAGCCAAAGAAGCCTTTAGAGATTAATTTTAAATGGGGCTAAATAAACTGAAAGAATTCTTAAATGGTTTTGCATGCTCTAAGTTTGACCTCTGGCACACCTTTACAAGACCCCATCATTATTGAGAAACAATTAAAGAAATGATATGGAAAAGGGTGTAAAATTGAGGTGTTTTTATTTACCTGAGGCAGAGAAACACACATCGGTTCTGACTTTATACATCCACAGACCATTTTCCATTCTTCTCTCCACGTCTGAAGTGAATTGAAGCCTTGTTATGCTCTCTGTAGTTACAGAAAATTATAGGATCACTCCAAGGGTTAGACAGCTATTGTAATGGAAATATAAATGTTAAATGATGATGGTTCCATATCTAGAACCCTCAGTGGGTTACTTTTATTCCATAAAGGCACAAGAAAGCAGCGTAAGCATCAATTACAGGTTTCGGCAGATTCTTAAAATGAGGACTTTCTCACGGACTGACGGAGGTCATATTCTAATGGTCTAATTCCATTTATGCATTTGTATAAAACATAGAAATTTAGGTAAGCACTGCAAGTTTTTTTTTTTTTTTTTTTACTGATTCTTAATAGTTTTACTTATTCTTAATAGGATGACAGACTTACAGTTTTTAAAACAGCATCCGGTATTCATTAACACAGAGTTAGTTTGTGCTTTTTGAGGCCAAAAAAATTCAATTCAGTGATACTGAACAGTGGAATCTCAGTGTCTTTATTGAAGTCTCAGTTCCTTTGTTCATCAGTACATCTTCCGACAGTTTAATGGTGGTGCTGGGCTGCAAGTGAGCAAAAGTCTCAAAATAATTCCCTCTGGTTTACAGTCTGGACCTGGAGCCAGGATTTCACCATCAACACAACACAACCTACTCAAGTCCGTCTGTTAGAGTGACACGTTTTTCCGATGGACAAATGTGTCTGAAAAAGTGATTTGTGTTGGCAAATTAATGTTCACGTACAAGTCAAGAAGAAGCCGACCATTTTAATCTACTAAATAAACTATTAGTAGATTATTTAGTAGATATAATCAATTATTAGTAGATATGATCAATTATTGAGAATCACTCGGGTACCGGATACAGCAAACATTTAAACAGTTTCACTGGAGTTTCAATTCGGCTGTCGCTAAAATTGATATATAGTTGTATTTTTGAGAACTATTCTGAGCTTAAATCGATTCCATGCAGAATTAAAATGTAAAACACGAGCTATTTACCTGCATTTGTAAGTAATTTTGTTTTTACTGCTAGAGCTAGAACATAAAATACAACAGATCCTCAAATTATGGAGACAGTTCAGGCAGGAAACCTCTTCATAACTTGATCTGATTCTAAATCAAACTAATAAATCATAACCGAGGAAAGATTGATAATAAACACACTTTATTCACACTCTAGGTTCTGCAAAAAAAGTCACGTGTAATGAATTTTAAAAACTGTGATAAAATTCCCATTTTCATAAAGTGCTCATCTTACCTTTTTTCATTTAAAGTTATTACTTGGGCTGCTAAACATAATTAAAACCAGGAGCATTTTCATGTGAGGTTTGTTCGAAAAGTATCTGGACTGACAACATTGCCAGTAGGTAACGCTGAACTTCAGGACTGCGGAAGGCAAAAGAATTGTTGTTGGGTGTGTGACCAGTCATACGCTGGTCACATTTCACACTAGCTCAATAGGACTGATAGTTTGCGGCGATAGTCGTTGTTCTTCATGTTTACAGCGACCAAGAAATTAGCTCAATGCATTTGCACGTATCACAACCTGTGCAACTCCAAATCAGAGTTCAGCAGTCTACATACTGCCCTGCTACTGGCTTTTTTTCTTTTCTTCATAAATCAAAACAGTGCTGAAAGGACAGCAATTTTTTGTGGAAGGAACTATTGCAATTGCAAAACCTTCATTCTTTCCAGCACCTTCATGCTTTCCTTTCCAGCCATTCAGTTGTAGATCTGCTGGTGTGCTTGGGATCATTGTCCTGTTGCATGACCCAGTTTCAGCTGAGCTTTAGCTGTTGGACAGATGGCCTCACATTTGGCTCTAGAATACACTGGTATAAAGAGTTCACAGTCAACTCAGTGACTGCAAGGCGCCCAGATCCTGTGGCTGCAAAACAAGCCCAAATCATAACCCCTCCACCGATGTGCTTGAAGGCTGGTGGTATGAGGTGTTTGTGATAATATGCTGTGTTTGGTTTCTGCTAGAAATAGAGCTGTGCACTATGACCAAAAATATCCACTTTGGTCTTGTCTGGACACATTTCCAAAAAATCTTGCGGTTTGTTCAGGTGCAAATTTGCAACACCGAGCTGTACTGCGATGTTATTTTTGGAGAGAAAAAGCTTTCTCCTGGCCAACTTTCCATGAAAGCCATAATTTTTCAGTCTTTTCTTATCTTAGAGCCATGAACTTCATTTATCATGTTAACTAAGGCCTAGACGTAGATCTTGAGTTTTGTCTGATTTCTCTAAACATTATATGGTTCGACCTTGAGGTGAATTTGCCGGGACACCTAACCCTAGGGAGATGTCTTGAATGTTCTCCATTTGTAAATAATCTTGGGTTATTGGACTTCTTGGATATGAAATTGTTTGGAAATGGCTGCATGGCCTATTTATACCTTGATAATGTAAAATCATTAAATTGAAAGAGGGTGCACTTTCTTTTATACATGACTATATATAACAGCATAGCTTTGCACAAATCATAAACTACCGGTACATTCATTAAGTTCTAAGACTGCTCACTGTGTGGGGCTGCTGTGGTGACAAACCGTTCAGTATGAGGCACAGTTTCCCAACACGGCAGTCAGTCATAGAAGCAATTCACTATAAGTCATTTTATCTAAGAAGAAGATATAGAATGCCCTTTTGGTTGTCAGTTTTCCATGGTCTGAATGTTAAGCTGACCGTTACACATGTCCTAAGCATATCATGAGACAACATAGTCAGAATATTACATCCTCATTAATAACGTCTGTTTTGTGTTGTAACAGGTTATGAGGTCAGGTCAGGTCAACTATTGGAATTTGGAATTTGGCTTCCAGTCCCAGTTATGTTTGCAATTTGAGGGCCGAATGCATTTGTAAACAAGCTAAATCTTGAATAACGTGGTAAGAAACAGCTGCAGCACACGGAAAATGATAAAATTCAGTTTATAGAAAGGCCAGCTATAGAAGAGATATTTACTGGAATATTACTGTACGTTAGTAAGTGAAAGGGCCTTGGTTTGAACATCAGAGCACTTGCGTCAAGGAAGCCACCATCCACAGAACACAGTCCCCACCCTGGGAAGTGCAGACATCCTTTCCGTTCCCTTTGCATTCTTCAGCAACCCACAGGGACCTATTCACTTAGGGTCTCAGGGGAGAAAGCTGAGCGAGCTCACCTGCTTTCTTCTGAGAATAACTCCTCAATGGCCCTTACTGTTGATGGAAGAGGAGCAGGGGCTGACTGCCACTGAACGAGGTCCACCAGCCTCAGCAAACATTTCTTTAAATGTGAAATGGTGCCTCCAATGTGGGGATTTAACAGGCCAAGCCAGACAGCAGTTGAAAATAATTTATTTTCAAAATAGGCTTCAGCATTCTGTCTGATGTATACACTTTCATTTTTCACACTCTTGCTCAGACTTGTGAAAGGTTTCAACTTTCAGTCCAGTAACTTTAGTCCAGTTTATGTCTAATGTGAGGATACTGCGCTGTGATCTGTATTCGTATTTTGAATCTGCATGGTGTGGGCTCGCTTAAGATGACTGACACAGTTGCACACTGTTTTTCAGCCCTTTTCTGGTCTCATAAAGTCGGAGGTATTCTATCACTAGAAATTTGTTGTCCGTAGTAACCGATACCTCTGCTGTAACCTAATACAGAACATATGTCAGTGTGATATATGGACAGACATCTGACTAGCCAGGAGGCACAGACACAAAGGGCTTCCTTTACAAGAAGTCAAGATAGCCTCACCATAAACATCCTCTAAACAGGACAGGTGAAAATTTAAGAGAGAATTTCTTGGGGATTTCTTATGGGATTATTTGCAGCTGGTGTAAAAACAAAAATTTCTCTCTTTATGGCAGGCATCTGTAGTGCGCTGGTGCCTCTCTTATGCTACCATCACCACTAAATCCACTCATATGTCCTCAAGTTAGCAAATAAGATTTATGAGGAAACAATTTTGGTTTCCCATAATCTGTTCTCAATAACCCATCTCTTCAACCTCATTTCACCTCTATAGCCTGTTTATGATTTTGTAATAGCAGGGTTATCGAGGTCATTCACACAGACACATGATGCCTTCAGCTGACTTTGTGCTAAGGAATGTTGCCTTGTATAACCCATCACAAAGGAACAACCCACATATGCTTAACTGACTTAAAAATATACGTTCTGAATTGGCAACCGGAGACTTACAGGCACTTTTAAGAAGTACTTGCTGAAAATGCTATCACTCTGTAGCAAAAGACAAGGTTTTCTCCCACAATCACATGACATGTGTTCCAGGTTAGCTACAGACTATAAATGACCTGTATGTGCATGCATGGCCATCTGGTGTTCCATCCAGAGTGTTTTCTCCTAGCCTTGTCCCCAGTTACCCTGGAGTGACTGCAGCCAGGGCAAGCAGTTAAGGATAATGAAATGAATTCTTTGTCATTTTGTCATGTCATTTTTGTAAAAATGACATTTCTTGAGGACATTATTAGTCCAAAGCCAGCACAGTGGCGCAGCAGTTAGCACTGCTGTCTTAAATGTCTTCGGTGCAGCAGTGAGTAACGCTGCAGTCTTACAGCACCTTTGCTGTTCAGCTGCAGGTTCGACTCTGGCTCGGATTATGGATGAAATCTTTGGTCTTCATGTTGGATTCTTAGAATCCCCAGTGGATTCCTGCTGTTGTACCCTAAAACTGCTTGACGTGAATTGCTACATAAATGGATACCTTTGTAGGCTACTGTATGTAAGCAGCTATAACAATGAATTGATTTCCAAGATGACTGATCAAGTTTCTTACTCTTTCTCTCTCTTTTACAGTATAAGTAGCCCTCTCTTGTCGGGAAACACCTTCTTCCGAAAAAATGGAGGGGTCCTCTTGCAAGGTAACGCACTTCCATGCATCTGAGGTTATGCATGGGTATGCCTGTCAATCCTAATATGTGTCAGACAATATTATAAGAGCTTGTGCCGAGCCAAACATGGTAGCCTGACTCTTCACCTGCCCCAACCCCAGACATTTTCTGCCCTAAGTAAGCCTTCTCTGTCTTCAGAGGTATTTTTTCAGCATTAGTTAAGAACGCTAAGGAAACCAGAGAATAGGTGTGTCTTTTTTAGTGTAGGGTCTTCCGGAATGTGAGTTTTAAGCTTTCTCTGTTTTTTGTTTTATTTTTTGGTTCCAAGATGGGCAGTGACCTGCCTTCTGCTGGTCTTTTTTCTGTCTTGGTCTCCTACTGCAATGGGGCAGAACTTTTCATTGTACTTCATCTTGCTGCCTGTGTCATTCCTGTAAGTGGGCATTCAGAAGGGACCACACTGCTGGACCAGCTGTGTTTAGTTCTTCAGTGAGTCCATGTAGATATAGCCAATATTTAGCAGGACAAAGAGCAGGATAAGAAGGGCTGATCTATATCATTCCTGTCATTCTTCCATGTTAAGCAAAAAGCTTCTGTTCTAAAGGGTGAAACAAGTAACTGATGATAAATGTCACATAAAAGTCTGTGAATGCAGTAGGCATTTGATGGCCAAAGACAAGAAAAAATTAAATTACACTAGAAAGAAATCTTACGTTGTACATGTCAATGTGCGAAATATCTATTTATTCATCAGTTATCCTTAATTGCTTGTCTGAGCAGGGTAGCAACAGTCTGGAGCCTATCCTGGAATCACAGAGCACAAGGTTAGGAGAACACACCCTGGATGTGATGCCAGTCCACTGCAGGGTCACACGTACATACATTCACACACTACAGGTAATTTATAGTGGGTAATTAAAGTAAATCTTGTGTCTTTGGACTGTGGAAAGAAATCAGACCACTTGGAGGAGAAAACCAATGCAACCATGGAAGGAACCTGCAAACTCCATAAGGACTGAAGCTTTTGCCTGAATAGCCCGGGTTGTGTGAGGTAGCAGCACTACCCACTGTACCACCGTACTGCCAACATGCTTTCAAAATGACTTCCATTTCATACATTTTAAATGTTTTAGGGTGGAAGGGCAACTTAAATGGGTCTTGTGGTCTAGTGTTAGGAATCACTAAAAAGTACCAATACAACCTCATCCTGCCTTTGTGGAACCTAATCTGCTTCAACCTATATTTCTCTATGTGAGTTGCTACCATACAGTGGCCTTTGTAGTATGTGGTATCTGTTAAGCAAAAATTTAATTTAATTTTTGCTTCAGGCATTTAGATTCCATGAATTTCAGAGGGGTTGCATTCCCAAGGTGCTTTGTGCTAAATGCATATTTGTCTTTTGAAGACAACATGGAAAAGCAAAAGACTAGACACCCTAATGATGCACATTCTGCACTTGCTTGTCCAGATGAATGGACAGCACGGAATCTCTTAGAGCCTTGCAACAAACCTCTGACCTGACGTTGCCATTTCTCTCTATACCCAAACTACTTCACATGCACTCCACACTTATGTTCCCATCTAACGGTCTGAGAAATCTGCCAGTCTGTGTATCATAAAGTATTATAAGGGAGCTTCTTTATTCGAGTTTTGTCTGGGAAGTACATCTCATGAAGAATGAACAGATGGCTACTTAATGAGAAGAGTATTCTCATTTATGTGAAAAAAACTGCAAGCAATATAAGATGTTTGAAGCATTGAAGTAGCATTGTAATCCTATCAAGTGAAGGTATTTAGTCGGAAAATATAGCATGAAGCCATGCAGTTCTGATGATTTCAAAAATCTGTACAATATTAAAACTTGTGCAATTTCTTGAAGGAATATTTTGACTTTGACAGTATCACAAAGACCACAATCCATCTCTTTCGTTCTCACAAAGAATTCCACCCACTCAGTCGAGACAATGAATGGAACTGGAATTTTTGAAGATAACTGACCTGCCAGCATGGCTTGCTGGGGTAACATGATAGACACTTTTGGTATCTCATAGACTCGGTAGAGAAGATCAAGGACCTCAGATCCAGCATCCATTTCCAGGGGTCTCAGTGCAGTAAGATACCCAAAACTACTGCCTTTGATTATGGCAGCATTAGTCACCGGAGCTGGCATTTTCACCAAATTAGACCTAAGTAGTGTGTATAACTTGATAAAGGTTCGTGAAGGAGATGACTAGATGACGGCTTTCAGTACATCCCTCTAGCATTACTGGTACCTTGTTACATCTTTAGAGATCTTGTGAAAGAGGTGCTGTTAAATGTGATTAACCAGTTTATCCAGATGTACTAATGTCGTGGTCTTTTCACAATCATATGAGGAGCATGTGCACCATGTCATGTAAGTTCTTGAGCACCTCTCTGAGCACTTGTTGTTCACAAAGAGCATCAAAACATGCCAAGTTCATCAGGCTACTGTACAATTTTTCAGATTTATGCTCAGCCCACAAGAGTTTTAGTTGGACCCAAGTAAGATAAATGTTCTGGCGTCCTAGCCATAATCACAGACTGTGAAAGAAACTGAATGTATAATAGGATTTGAAAACTTTTATGGTAGGGTTATCAGCGGGTTCGGTGTGGTAGTAGCACTATTTTTGAGTTTGATACTGTGAGCATAAAAAAAAAACTTGGCCCCCAGAGGCTTGATGATATAAGCTTTGACCTTGCTGTTTTTCTAGTAAATGTTTCGTTACCAGTTGAGGTATTATTCTGAGTGTTTATATAGTCCAAAGGGGTGGGAGTGGGATGAGTGTATTAAATAGATCATCAGGTAATCCCAATAGTTGTGATCAACAGATCAGTTTGCTATAGACATTGACCTTTTTGGGTTTCCACATGTTTCGATCACACGTTTCCCAACTAAGATTCTACTCTGCAAACACCTTGCACCTTGCATTAGAAGTTTTCTTTCATGACAGAACATCTTAATCCCCTTGCAGAACAATGGTTCCTGTTTCACATCAAGTTCCATTTCTTAGTTACCTATTGCTCTTATTGAAAGAATAGCAAATTGGAAGCCTTGTCTAGAAACCATCCTGCCCACCTCTTGTTTTGTTGCCCTGATCCAACAGATGCTAATGGTCTATATCAAGGCTGCAGAAATATGAGAACCAAGACCCAGTAACCATGTCCCAGATAAAGATTATGTACTCTCCTCCTAAACTGCTATACTAGATCCATAACTCATCTAGATCTGATCACCTTGGGCTTCTAGTTCTGCTCACATTCTTCAACTCATTTTGGAAACATTTTGGCACACCACAGTGAAGCAAAGCTGTTAATGACTCTGTCAATAAGTTCCTCTGGTGCTTCATGTATAATACAAAAACATCATACTATTAGAATCTCTTCCTGTACCAATAGACCAATGGTTACATATCTCCGTTAACTTCATTACAGAAATGCTCAGATAAGTGGGAAACACTGCCATTCTCATGTTCATTGTCTTCCTTTTTTTCTAATGCCTGCCATCTGATTCCTCTCAAAAGGCTTCTCAGCGTCATGGAAACTGGAGAAACAATTTTCAACCATGCCCTCCAAATCTGCAAAGTCCCAGCAGACATTATTTCCAATAAGGGAGCTCAGTTTACATCTCGAGCATAGAACCCATGCTCTTGCCTGGTGTTCCTAAGTGCAATCAATAACAAGATACCTAAAGCTGCATGTGTTTGTGGAATAAAAATCGGTCAACTGCTGGTATTCAGTAGCAGTTTGTATAGAGAATGCATTGTAATTTCCAGTCATTTAAAATTAGTTTTATTTTTTATGCAACACTTAATGAAGATGTCAAAACAAAACATTCTAGGGTCAGGGATAGTATGCAATACCAAGTTCTTCCACGTAAACAAATCAAGGGGCATCTGTTTATTAAGCCCTTATAGACTGTGTAGCTACATGACATTAATTGGTCTGATGACTTTTAATATGGATTTGTGGACATGATGTATTTTTTTTCATTTTCAGTAACTTTAAGCAGGTTTAAATTTTAATTCAGTTTAAAGTTAAAATGGATGTATTGTACAACTTTTGAATAACCTAACCTATTAATAAGTAGCGGAACATCTGTATTTTTCAGATCTTATTTATTGTTATACAAACAAAATTATTTATGATTAGACTCCCAATCCTGCATGTATGCATTCATAAGTTGGTAATGGTCTGCATGAACAGTCTGCATCAAACACAGCTTCAGTGTCTTTCAGTAGCTGCTGTCTGAACTATGCCTCTCTGGAGACTGCAGGACACAGGTGTAGCACAATAAAATGTTGCTCAGAGCAAATCCTAAGACAAACTATCTGAATTTCATGCTTTGTAGGGCCTGTGAGGGAAATTCCGTTCCCCTTCTTTTCTTCACGTGTACATTGTACGTCAAGAAGGATACACGCCATAGATGTGCAATTAGCAGAAACACAAAAGCAAACATGAACTTTCTTTCATGTTTCCATGATGCTTCACTTTCTTTCTTTCCTTTGAAAGCTATGTGCCATGGCCCACTGTCTGCAGGTCACTCACTTTCCAGGTTCAAGGCTGGCAGCAGATTTCAAATGTAAATTAGTCGTGAAATTTGCCACATATGAAAAGATGGTAAAAAGCTTAATTCAACAATAAAAAAAAAGTTCAGTTTAGTTTCCTGCCTCTTTTTCATGATGGGAGCAGCCAAAGAAGGACCACACCCTTCTGTTCACCCCACTGGTCTCCAGCTCCTCTTGATGGATGTTCAGGCATTCCCAGGCCAGCCAAGAGATATAAACTCCCCAACGTGTTTTCTGTTTTGAGTCAGGATTGATGATGCTGCACTCTTCCACCTTTTAATCTCCTGCACTCCCCCTTCCATTACTCAAGAATTGGGAGACACTCACCTGGAGAGACTAACCCACTATTCTCTGAGAGAGGACAATGACCTCAGACTTATAGGTGTTGGTCTTCCTACCCACCACAAATACATAAACTGTTGAAAGTTGGTGGAGATGTTGGAGCAGTACCATATCCTGTGTTAGATCATGGACCTCATTCTGGATTACTACAATGATTTTGGTATAAGGGTCACATCAGGTAGAGTTACAACTAACTGGTACAGGTTGGAGAAGGGGACAATTACAGGCGGTACTATTTTTGTGATCCTATTTCCTCTGACCATGAACATCCTGGTGAAGTTGGCAGTTTCAGTGTAGAGGGCCAAGCTGTGTCAAACAACCACCCATTAGAGTCATCATGGTTGACTTGACAAGTGAGTACATTGTCCATCACAGGATGCAGCTGTATTCTGCTGGAGCATGAGAGCCTGGGATAAGTGTGATTTAGCCAAATCCAAAGTCCAGGGGAAAGAGAGAATGAGGAAGCAATGGAGGAAGAGCTGGTGGCTAGGATGGTAGGGGTTCAACAGCAAGGAGTGTGGACTAGGTGGGAACAAGTGCTTGAATGTAAGGTCGTATAGTTAGAGCTCTGGATAGGAGAGCCTCATTATATTAACTTCTTGATCTAAGCAATTTGCTATGTGCTGCCTAGTCCGTCCATCCAACCTGTGTAGCTGGGGAGGTTTTTTTTCCTCCCAAAGTGCTTGTTAAGTTCGAATAATCATTAAAGGCACGTCCTCAGCAGCTGCCCAAGAGTGCAAATGAGGGCTGTTGCTGCTGGTGCCATGATCAGGTGCTCAAGGTCCATCAGTCTAAAGATGGCACACATCTACAATGTGGGAGATGCACTTAAAAAATGTTGCCTCTAGAGTGGCAAAGAATGAAAAGCTGGGTCTCAGGAGGATATTATTATAATTAACGTCTCTATCTAGGTTTCTGAAAAGTTGTGCACTTTCTAATTGCTTTTTTAAATGCAGATTAACCTTTTCATCAGATAATTCTGACAACAAACTTTATATTCATAAGCGAATGAGAAAACACAAAAAGTGACACATAAGGTGAACATCCAGATGTATTGGTGCTCTTCCCGTTCAGTGCCAAGCTCCGAGCCACTCGAGAATGGTGTAGCGTCCACTCAGTGTGGCACTAAGATGAGATTTCCTCCAAAGCCAACAGAAAGGGGTGAGTTAGTCAGCAAGATGTTAGTTATTTACTGAAGGGCTCAGTGCCATCAGCCAATCAGATGCTTTTTTTATCCTTCAAGACTGATAAAAGCCAATCAGGTGTTCTATGCACCAGGAGACTCCTGTCATACGATCCAATCAGGTGCTTATTATTTACTGGAACAGAATATGAGCTCATTCTTCTGAACAGTAGAGTCTGGCAAATAAGACATTTGTGGCTTGTTTATATTTTCACTGACAATCGGCTGTTTATTATTCATAAGGAGTAATAATGCACTGGTGGATACCGATGCATCTCAAAAATCTTGATGCTTCACTTTAAGCAGAGGCAATGGTCAGCTCTAGATACTTGGATGGATTTTCCATATGTTGGAAACTTTATGTATTTGTCAGACACCTTTGCACCCATTGCATTATTTATTTATTTACTTATTAATTCAAGAAACTCATAGACATTCCGTTAGAAAGCCACGAGCCAAATGACATTTTTTGATTAATGGAAAGACCTTTTAAAATTTTATACCTAATAAGGTATAATAAGTTATGAAACCCAATATGTGGAATATTAGTTACGTAAACACTATATTGATAAAACAAATAACAATGCAATGCATCACCACAGTCCCAAAGCACCAACGGTGCAATAGGATGACTGGCAGGAGCTAATTACCGAAATGTATTTATGTATCGAGCCAAGATTTCTATGCAGGGGTCTTCAGAGGCAGAGCCATTATCTCATTCCTCTCATCTCATGTAGAATTCCTTTTGCATGTGAATGATTTTTGACAAACAGACGCATGATACTGAAACAGGAACACGGGGGTTCTTTGTGATTACCTCTGTATCCAAAGAATGCAAAAGAGGCCTCATTCACATCCATTGTCTTTGGGTTTGTATGTGACTGTGATATAAAGACCCATTTCTTTTGTCCTTACGTAATCCCAGATGACACGGCCAACAGACCTTGGGTTCTGCTTATCACAAAGTACCTACAAAAAGCAACGACATCATGCTTAGGGTCCCAGCTTTTGCACTTATGGCATCTTTGAGTCTTTCTCAGTCTGGATTTCTCTGGTGGTAACATAGTCCTGATGACATATGAATATGTTGGGATGTACTACATGATGGCCTCGCATATTGAAGCAGCTTCCTACTGGGCAACTATAATATAGTTTTACCCCTGTAATCACAAGCTGCAAATCACAGCTAAAAAGGCTGTAAAGATATAACTTGCTTGTATCCCTGCTGAACCTCTTAGATCATCAGCTGGGTCAGCAAGGATTCTATCTGAATGCATTTTTGTTCCTTTTCTGTCTCTGAAAAGAGCCATGAACCTCATTTCAGGAGTGTCCATATAAATTGAAGAAGTGACACTCAAGTACACAGAGCTCTTTAAAGTCTCTTGAGTGATGTGGTTACAGTCTCACTCAGTTGCAGACAGTCAGGAATAATAAGCCGGGGGATATTTACTCACTGCTGCCAAGGAAAAGGCCTGGCTGGCAAATGAGTGCGGGGTTAAATCACATGGGACTGATGGCAGGGAATGGCATGCCACTGTTTTTCGCTTAACTTATGAAAATAAAACACCCACAACAGGGTGGTGAGCAGACAAATAGATGTTTTACAATAATGTGTCGGCACGCAAGTCACTTACTGAGCTGTCACTTGGTGTCTGAGATCAGTCCCTTTTGTTGGCGTTTCCACTGTTCATATTTACGTTAGAAATGGAATTCAAAGTCAGCCGTTTTATTGGTGCCCCACTTGTGAACGATACATCCATTTTCAACGTGACAATTTTTCATAACTTGCATTTGAGCACAGTGCAACGAAACTGCTGAACTGTACTCATTAAAACATGGGTTTTGTTTGAATATGGGTTGATCTTTTTTTTCTTTGTTATAGGTTTTACAACTTTGATGCTTCTGTGATTTTTAGAAATATTTGTTTCGTAAAACATGCGCAAGACGGAAAAATCGTGCGCAGTGAACTTGCTTTCGGAGTTTTAGTTCTTAGACCTGCCTTCCTTCCATAACTTCACGTTTATTTGTTGACTGATAACAACATAATGGAGAACTGTCAGTTCATACTACTGTTCATTTTTACCCCATTTTTCATGGGATCCTGAGGACAGAATTAAAATGTTGAGATAAGTGAAGGAAGTGAGTTATCCTATGCTGATTTCATGGGAGCACCCTGAATTGCAGTTACCTTCTGCTTCCTCTATTCCATTATTAGAGACCCCCCACATCAAAAAGATGACCATAAGTTGACCAAAGTTGACCTCCACCTCTGAAAATTTCCCTTGATCCTCAGCTGTGGTTGTCCTAGTAAGTTCTCCATATCATGTTTAATCTTCCATCATGGATCTATAGGTTAAGCTTCACGACCATTCTTTTGGTCCTGCACAATCCTGTGCTTCACACCCAGAATTTCCCATTTGGCATCTGGGAGTCACAAACACAATTTGTGAAAAGAGATTGTGAAGGACATAAGCAAGTAAATAAAGACTGGTGCAACGTGGGTGGGATTATGGTATGGAAACGAAGAGAAAAAAGAGAAGTCTGTTCTCACAGCAGTTTGGAATGGGAGGACAATGACCACCCCTTTAGGAGCTCAACATAAGATGTGTCATCCATTCAGTAAAGTGGGGGGGGGGGGGAGAAATGAGACAGGGTGGGTGTACCTAGTAGGACCATGTGCCCATCTATTTCAGATACTTTCCAGGAAAACAGCTTGAAACTTTGATAAATTACCTTTCTCTTTTTTTTACAAAAATAAGTGTGTAGTTGTTTGCTCTGCAGAATTTCCTGAAGATCTTTGTTGCAGAACTCCAACAAAGAATTGCTTTGTTGCCGTTATGGCAAATAGTTATGTGGACAGGTACAGTCCAGGTTCAGCAGAGGCTAAGAAAGTGGCTTCATTTCAGCAACATGTAGCCTCCAAGTCTCTATGGGAAGTTATAGATCAAGTTTTCAAGGCTTGGCAACACCTTGTTGAGGCCATTTTTTTTACACACATACATGCTTTCAACATGCATGAGTGACTTACAGACTAGTGTAATACTTACATGAGCATACAGTAAATGAATTGCTGAAGGCAGGTTGCCACATACCGGACCACCAGACTAAGAAGTTTCTCATCTATCATGTGTAACACAATGACTAACATGTAAAATGTCCTGTACTGTGCAAAGTACATCACGTGGTATAAACATGTAAGTTAATGACAACATTAAGTGTTTTCTGTTTGGGTAACTGGTGTTTACAGTGTTTATCAGGCTGTGGTCATGGGTTGGCAGTTATATAGATGGTTCCTATGAGCTTGTTATTTATTTATTTGCTTACTTCTTACTTACTTGTTTGTTTTCTATAGAATTATGTGAAATAGGGATTGGGTATCCGAAAAATTTGGTATCGGATGCGTTTTCAGGAATGCACGTGATTTGGATACCGAGAGATTACTGTATTCATTTAAATGGAGTCCCATGTGTGAAACAAAATGTAACTGAATACCAGTTTTGAAAAAGTGTGAAAGGTTCTTTGAATAAAGTACAGCAACATTGATACAGTGGACTACAAAAGTTTAATAATTCACAGTACATGATGTTAGCCTGTACCTGTTTTTGACAATCAGACCTGTACAGATTTTGTAGACCTAGTGACATGAGTTTCTCTTCTTGCTGAGGCCCCCCATTCTACATCTCCCACCTCTCTATGCCCCCTACAGGCAGGGATTCAGGATTCAAGCTCATCATCACCAAGTCCCAAAGTCCTGCCCTCCCTCATCAGTAGCTCCCCCTAAGTTTGTTTAGCACTGTTTCACATGGAGGTAAAGAAAAAGAGGAAAAGCAGTTCAACATCAGTGCAACCTTCTCAGCTACAGATGACTGCTGCCTAAAGCTGGTATTCCTGTTGAAACATAACTAAAAAGCTGGGTAGCTTGATATGGATGCAGCATTAAGGTGGGAAGGTGCTTCCTACTGGTGAGGTAAAAATTTGAATGTTGCCATGGTGACAGCAAGCCTAACTGAAAAGGGCCAGAGACACTAGCACAGTGCCCAGGTAGAGGAACTTTGTTCAAGTAAATACAGACTTTAGATCAAAGAGGCTTTTCAGTCAAAGATATAAACGTAGGTAACATGTACAGTACTGTGCAAAAGTGTTAGGGATGCAACTTCAATGTCTGTTAAGAAGTACAGGTAGATTCTTATCTACCATCAGGGAGGTTTCTGACTGGTCCCAAATTCTGCATTCTGCAGCCTGAGAATGACCTCAAACACAGTCTCAGTCATACACAACTATCTTGAGCAAAAAGAAGGAGTCCTGCAACAGATGGTATGGTCCCCACAGAGCCCTGATCTCAACATGATCAAGTCAGTCTGGGAGGACATGCAGAGACAGTCAAAGTCTGCAGAAGAACTGTGGCCAGTTCCTCAAAATGTTCAGAAGAACCTACCAACCTCTACCTTAAACTGCATGCAAGTTTGCATAAGAAACTGATGGTGTTTTAAAGGTCTTTTTTGTCTACTGCACTTTTTAGAAGGTTTATTGATTAATAAGTATTCACTGGCATTTTTTTTGGAACCATCCTCGCTTTATAGCATTTTTCCCACAGGTGCCTAAGACTTTTGCACAGTACTGTAGATCAGACCAATGAAGTACTATGAGAAACAGGACATTTGGTGCAACAGTAAAGACCAGTACAAAAGGATATCTTACTGTTAATAACTGAGCAGAAAGGAATTCTATCTAGGAATAGTTATGTTGGGTAATTTTCATTAACAGTGTTTCAGTGAGGTGGAACAAGCAGAGTATAAATGGTGCCCAATATATTCTCCATCATCCATTAAACTTATTTTCAGGCATGGTCAACATATCTAAATACTTTGGGATGAGCAGTTCAAGAGAATAATATCTGTTTTCTTACCTTAGGGACCGGAGCGATTTCGAAATGCCTCTGTACAACCTGCACAACAGCGGTTAACTGCCCTGTTTCCTTCAGATGAATTTATACACTAACAGTTATTTCAGGTGGCCAGTCTCTGTTTGTGAAGCTGCATGTGAGTTTTTTTAGTTTTTTTAAAGTAGACAAACTCTGCAAAACAAGCAGGTCAGTTGAAGTTTTCATTAACTTTATTTTAAATAAATGGGGTCTCTAAGACAGGAAAATGATGTCATCCTTTTAACAGCATTAGCTTTGGGATTTTATTTCTTATATTTGCAGAGACCTTATGCCTACCTCGCTTGAAATTGGTCTCAGATTTCCAGTCCTTTGGAATGATTTGAAAGAAGCTTAGATTCTGAGCCAGGCTCAGACACCTGAACACTTTTAAAAAGCCCTTCCACACAGTTCAACAATAACTAACTGTGAAACTGAACCAGAAGTGGTGTTCCGATCCCAGAAAATCCCCATCTACATAGCCATGAAAGTCATCATTTGTCCTTTAGGATTTTTTGACAGCAGCCCCACTAGTTTAATGATTTCCCAGCTGATGAGAGCTGGCAGTGAAGTGATCCTGTTCCTCTGCCTCAAAAAGCTTAACACTTAAAAAAAAAATCTTACACTGAATTTTTTTCTGACTTTAAAAAAACTTATAAAATTCAAGTCATGTATCAGTGTGACTTCTCATTTTATATTTTTGTCTGTGTTTTATGGTGAGACCCATTTGTGTAAAGTGGTTTAGTCCTTCCTAACCCTAAAGGAAAGGCTACGTATGGAGTCGATTCTGCTCTTTTGGAAGCTGATAAGACCAAGGCCTGCTTATGGTCTTTGGTCATGAGTCTCATGTAGAGACCTTTTGTAAATATTATATATACTATTTCTTCCCATTTATCATTCTTGCACTTAAAAAAAAGCACTTTTTCCACAAACTGTGCTCTAAGTGTTGCAGTGGCCTACCACAGAAACAAGCGGATTAACTCCACACCCGGAAGCAAGTTGTGATAAAGTCAATGAGAAATCTCTGCACTAGTAGAAGAATGTGCACAACGGGAGCTGTAAGGTGCCTATTAGTCCTAAGTCAACTTAATTCAATGGCGTGTTGCCGGTTGAGTTGTCTTGCATCTAAACCTTGGGTGCGTACAGTTGCTTACCTGTCACACTGGGATGTCTGCTAGCTCTAGGTTGCGCCACATGCTTGAACTGAAGCCTAGAGAAGTAAAGGGCAACACCTTCTATGCATGCCTAGACATCAGCAGTAGAAGCTTCATTTCATGGGCGATATAATTTGTACAGTGATGGAGCTCCAATTACTCCAGTTGATCATAAACGCTACAAAATACAGTCCCATATGGCATTTGTGTCTGGCAATAAAGTTTGAAGTGTTCTCAGTGTAGATTTTTTTTTTTTCACTGGGGATCAGCCTGGTACTGCTTAGCCCTCCTTTTTTGTTGTTGTTGATTTAACACATTTTCTGGCTGTTGCACATAGTGTGAAGTTGTAGCTGTTTCTTTTTTTTATGACGACCCATCTGAAACACTCGAGAATTTACTCGAAACTTTAAATTAAAATCTGCATAAAATACCTTTGGAACCTTCTGTGTCTCTAAATGGGGGATAAAGAGGGTGAGACTTTGTGCGTAAGGATCTTGCCAATGTATGACCTTACTGCACATTTGTAACTCATGGTTCTGTCCTTTATTTTTGTTTTAATCATGGATGTGACCGTGCACAAATACACTGTTTCCCAGTATTCTTTCGATCAGTCCATTGCATATCCGGGGCTTTGTGAAAACTTTTTTATGAAAAACAATTTGCTTTGGTATCCTAGAACGCATTGGGAGAAAAACAGTCCCCCTTGAACGGTGGTGATCCTGCAGTCTTTTTGGGAATGGGCCAATTATTATCTCTTGGTCTAATGTTCTCACATGCTACATCTTCCAACTCAAAAGCCTTGTTGAGGGGGCCTGAGTCATGCAGAAGCTATGAGTTTCATTTGAAGAACAGCAGGTGCTGTGGATTTGTAGTTGCAGGAATCCAACCCTCTAAATGGCTGCAGAGGCAGCGGCTCCAAACAAAACGCCCTCATGCACGTCATGCTGAAAAAAGCCAGCCTGCTGTTTTCCGAAGGAAGATTCTTTTCCGCCAGTCACGTTTGCAAACAGTCACCTCTTGCAGGTATTGCCTCCTCCATTGTGAGGGAAATATGATACAACAAGAGGATCCGCAATACGTTATTTTTCCCATCCAACGGTAAAGAGGTTTGTTTTGATCATGTAGAGAAATGGGATATGCATGAAAGCCAAAAGAGTGCCTTCAGTCCTTAATGCCCTTTATTCTACATCAGTCCAAGAAGAGCAATACACATGGGGAACAAAGCAATTTTTTAAAAATTGCTTATTTAAAGGAAAATGATTGTATTCAACCTGTCTTTTCTAGAAGGCTATATTGTGCTTGTAAGTGAAAAAGATATAAAATGATTTTTTTTGGGGTGGTGGGCATATGAAAGGGGGACTTCCTCGTCCTTAAAAATAGACAGTCCATTTGCATTAAACAGTGTGTATTTGGATATGTGATTTCGTTTCTGTCCCAGAAAAGATATACTGAGTACAAGGTGCTGTGTGTAATTCACCAGTACAGGTGATGGCTCCATGATTTTTGTAGCGTGTGGACCAATGAAAAAACAGATGGAGTCCTTTTTGAGCCAACTAAAGTAAAGCCAGTTTTTTATAGCTCTGCTGTTTTAAAGCCCTCGAGGGCCTTCTTTCCTTGCTGAGATTTTCCAGTCTTTTAGAAGCAAGATTCCCATGCGCCATCCATATCCCACCATCTACTTTGTTCCCCCCAAAACAACCCATTGGACCTCGGGGACAGAGAGATGGGCATTGGGGTTCACAGAACGGTGGGCAGAAGATATGACAGTAGGAATACCCGTGCACCTGACATTCTGGTCATGCCATCATGTGAGCAGACCACACCTGGAACAGCCTGAAAAGCCTCACTCACTCAAACAAGCAAAAGCACCTGAAACTGAGATGTGTATTTTAGCAGGCCCCTTCAAAAACTCCAATGAAAAACTGCCCCTAGTCCATTTCCAAGTTTTTCTGGCCTAAAACACTTTAAATATGTATGTCAAAAAAGCATGACCTTCTGCAATACTCAGTATTGACATATGAGCGGAAACCATTGGAAAATGGGTAGAAACAATACTCAATAATAGTAATAGTAATACTAAATAATACTGCTGTTATTAAAAAAATGAGCTTTGTGAAGTGCCTGTACAGTTATGCCATGGTGTAAACATGGGACTGTAAACATGATACCAAAGAAGCATAAAAATCCATTCACAGTCCTTCTTGGCACCTATTTTTCTGCATTTGAGTGCATTGTAATCTGTGCAGTTTAAAATACTACTACAGATGTTGTATGAAAATGCCAAAAATTCCCATGTCCTGAGTTTTCTGCTGTCAAAGGAGAGTCTGGAAACACCGTTCCATTTTTGCTAAGACTTACTGTGGACATTTTCTGCAGGAGATGGCATACGAAGCTTCACTGTTAAGTCTTTTAGATGATGGCAGGAAAATGAGAAAGAGAACATTTTAGTGTTTATGAACTGAGTCACGCAGAAAGATTGTTTAAAGAAAATATACTGTTGTACCTATGTTAAGCAAATGCAAAAATCAGAAGTGCTAATCTGGTGACCTGCTAACATGAGCCATTCAATGGCCACCATCTCTGTGCTTCACTAAGTAGCCTCCACTAAAGTGTCCAGGCAACCAAAATATACTGGTTGCTTGAAATAACTTAGGCTACATAAGAAATAAGATTTAATAAAATTCAAAATGCATCCACACAGTACCTGTGGAAACACACACTTTTATTGTTTTCTTCTCTAACACCTAGAGCTGATTTTGATTGCTATCTGTTCAAACATTTCTTTACATGAAAAAGGATGTCTGATCTAAGAAGACAGCAATTCTTATCTATTTGTTCCAACAAACATGTCTGCAGCTGCTTTATAGAGAACTTACGTATAGCGCTCAGGTTGGGGCAAAGTTCTGAAGTTTGCTCTATGGAGCAGGATGACTAGAAATTTTCCTTGGGGGATGGAACGAGCAGGGCTTCAGAATTCTTTTGGAGCTGAAGTTTTTTTTTTTCTTTCTTTCTTGAACCAAAAAGGACCTCCTGTTTTCTTTACTTATGCTTTTGTTTGCTTGTTTGATTGTTCTGGTTGGGAAGACTGGCATACCCTTGAGGATGTTTGGAGATATTTCAAATATGTTGTATAGTCCAGTAATGAAGAAAGAGTCTCTTCTATTCATCTGTGTGTTACACCGTTGAGATTTCTGTTCTGTTTGTATTCTCTATCCATGAGTCTGTTTAGACTTTGAAGGTGGAAGTTTGTATGCTTGTTAGATAGAGAATAACACCTTTTCAATGACCTTGTCTCCTCTCTCCAGTCACTCAGGGAGTGATCCAGAATGGAGCCCGCATGGTGAGCCAAGGGCTGTTCCCCGAAATCAGACCCCTTACCATCAACCCCATAGGAAGCAGAACAGCCACGGACAGGTAAAGAAAACCTCTACTTTACCTTGATTATGAGAACGTTCCTCTTGGATCCCAAACATGGGCCTCAAGAAGCCGCCGACTGACATCAAGTCTATTACTGTGTGGGGATACTGACTAGGAGTAAGGGAGGAACCAACCAAATGCCTTGGGGCTGATATGTTTAAAAAGGATATTTACAGAATGAAGCCATGGCGTGTACAGTTTCGGAACACAGCTTCCCTGTGAGGGAACCCGTGAAGCACAGGTGCACATATGTCTATGTAATTATTTAGATGTGCCCAAAGTCTGGCACATGGGCAGCCACAAATATTTGATCAAACAGTGGATGGAGCATTTCTTGGTGAGACTTGTAAAGGGCTGGCTTGTGAGCTTTGAAGTATGCAGCAAATGATGTTTCTGGACTTCAGAATGAGTTCCAGCACTCTGTAACCCTTCACGTTTACATTTAAAACACAAAAAATGGACAATAACTTAAAACTGCATAGAATAATATAAACATTGACTCCAAAAATTTCTCTGTTTGTCAGTTATCCAAACTTGGGGTGCTTATTTTCTGTGAACCACCAACTGTTTGTAAGATTTGGAAAATGAGTTAAAATTTAGATGTTTATTGAGTTTATTTGCATAGTTTAGGACTGAATCTGCAGTTTCAGCTGCGATATTGAACAGTCTTTACTGATGCTGTGATTGGCGGAAACTTTCACTGAAACAATAGCTAACAAGTCGATGCAGGGGGTTGGATTTGTTACTACAAAACATAGTGTCTGCACACGATTTACAAAGCAATAGACATTGTGTGCAGTGAATAAAATACCTGTTGTGGAAGTAAAATGTCAAAAAATACCCAGAAAAATAGCCCACTCTATAAAAAGATATATTTTTTTCTAAGCCATGGTAGTGGCTTTTCATTTTGCATGCCAAAGAGCTTTGTAATAATACCTGCATCTGGGAATATTAACTAATAATAATAATAATAATAATATGACAGAAGAACATTTTCTAGAAGTATCCAAAAGTTCCTGTTTTATAAACACACAGATTCATGTGCTTTTGCCTGCAGGAATGTAAACTCTGCTCCAGTTTCTAGTCTTCCCATAATTGACCAAATGGGATCAGGTAGATGACGCAGCGTTTGTTAACTAATCCTTGAAGCCAGTGTCCTTATCACACTTGAACCATCCTTCCTTCCCCATTCTAAGTATGGAACTGTTAATGAGGGCAACGTGCAAGAATATTTGCACAATACCACTTTAGAGTTTCAAACGCCAGACAGAAATGGATGTTTGGCTGCCGAATGTTTTTAGCGCGCCTGTTATTAAATAAATAACCTTAATAAACATGTAATTTTTTTGTGGCAGAAAAAAAAGAACAATTTAGTGCGGATTAGAACATTGAGGGTCTGTGAAGGTTAGCTTCATACAGAATATATAAAAACATGAATAAATGATATAATAATGAAATAAATGAATAATCAATAAATGAAATAACCAAGTAAATTAAAAGTCAGGCGGCACAGCAGTGCAGCATGTAGCACTGGGGTCTCATAGAACCTTTTTTGTGGTTTCGGATGCCGGGTTCAAATCCAGCTCAGTTTGTGTGAAGTTTGCAGGTTCTCCCTATGTTCACATGGGCTTCCTCCAGGTACTCTGGTTTTCTCCCACCATCCAAAGACATTTTTCAGGCAAACTAGTGCCTCTAAGTCTTTTCTTGAAACTTGAACCAGTTACCAGTATTAAAAGTTATTATTCTTATTATTATTAGATGATAAGGGTGAAATGGGTGGAAATTTGTTGTTTAGGCATGGGTTCGAATCCAGCGCAGCCTGAATGGAGTTTGCCTGTTCACCCTGTGCCTTACTTGGGCTTCCTCTGGGTGCTCCAGTTTTTTCCCAAATTCCAAAGACGTGTTCTAAATTTAACTCTAAAGTTCCCTTAGTGCAAGCAACTGTGTGTCCCATCCAGGGGTAGTTTCGTTCCCTAGTACTCAATGATTCTAGGATAGGCTGCAGACCGCTGCCACCCTGCTCAGGATTAGGTGGTTACGGATAAGAGAAACTTGGATATTAGCTGATATTCAAAACAGCGTATTCCATCGGACATGATTTTACTGAGAAATTTAGGAAAAGAACCTTGATCAAGGATAGAACAGCCGTGGGTTGGCGTGGAGCTTAAACTGGAAACCTAATTTATGCCTTTAATGTATGCAACCTGTTGCAAGACCATGTTCTGAACCATCTCACTACATGCTGCTAATTTGCACTTCCTCTGTATAATAAATATTTTAGAACCTCTCAAATGTGGTAAAAGTTAGTATATTTATTTAAAAAATCATACAGTCTGCTCTTATGTATCTGTGTCTCCCATTTGTTTGATCACAGATCAGTTCTGGGCAGTTATTGCATGCATGGTGACAGCAACCCACCTGACAGCACCACCTCAGTCAACAATAACTCCAAGCAGGATCACAACTACAGCACCGCTAAGTCTTCCCTCCTCCACAGCAGCCCCTCACCGAGTCCCTCCCCAGAACAGCAGAGTCATCACCCAGGTGACAGCGCCAGCAGTGACATTGAAGATGATGACCGGGGCTGGCCCAGGAAGGGGGTGACTGAAATGCTGCCCGATGCAGCCTGCTTGGTCCAGCACAAGAAGCGACTCCACTGGACAAAAGCCAAGCCGCGGGGAGACACCCTCCCCCTCAAAAAGAGGCGTACGGAGAAACCTCCCGAAAGCGACGATGAAGAAATGAAGGAGGCCGCAGGCTCCCTCCTGCATTTGGCAGGGGTGCGGGCCTGTTTGAACAATATCACCAACCGGGCTGCAAAAGGTCAGAGGGAACAAAAAGAATCTTTGAAAAACTAAGACTGAGGAAATTGTATTCGAATATCGAGTTTTTTTTTGTTTTGTTTTTTTTTTCAGGACATCAGGTAAATTTAAATAATTTGTGGCAATACCAACAATCACTTTGTTTTAATGTCTTGCAAATACTGTTCTTGAGGGTTCCTTTGTTTGCCTCTTTGTGTTTTGTTTTTTAAAGGAGATTAAAGCCATAAAAAACATTATTATTTTTCGATGTTCAGCTAACGTTAGGCCTTGGTTGTTCTCTAAAGTGAATCTGAAAGATGGCAACCTGGGGACAGGTAAATCACGTCGTCTTCACGAGGACGTGAGGAGACAAAATACTTGCAGCTTAATGTTGATGAGCAGCAGTTTGGCTGTAGTTGGTGGGCAGGTGGAGGTAGGGAAAGAGGGGACTGAGGTTGGGACTAAAGGCGAGTTGGCTCTGTATGCAGGACCAAGCGACCTTGTCTCTTCCATCCCGACTGTGATTACCTGGACAGGACAGTGGCAAAAAGAAGCCCAGCACTGTCAACCAACACCCGCCATTTTTACTATCTCACCTTCCCTTTTCATGTTACCATGGCTACTGGGGGTCTGACAGTTAATGGTGGCCGATCGCAGAACTGGGACGCTTAGGTCATAGGAATGTCAACTCTTCCATGCGAACGAACGTGTTGACGGCTTCCAGTTTCAAGCACAGAATTTAGTCTTCTATTTATAAAAATAATACAGCTAAGTTTAAAGCCATAACTTATTCCTGAGAAGTGAGCAAAAAAAGTCGCGTCTTCAAGACTGCCTGTGCTGTTTATAAGCAGTGTCGTTTAAGTAATAAGTAAAATGATAACTATGTGCTGTTAAAAAGTTAAATTTAAAATCTGACAAAAAACAGGGAAAACGTGTTAGAAAAATGTGAGCGATATATGAGAATTATATACATATAAATGACCGCAGAGTGTTCTTTTTCCTTTCTTTTTATCGCCCTCCTAGTTAAGCAAGCAATTTCACTGTATAGAGGTTATCAGTAAATTGCATTGTCAGCTGGAGCAATGTTGCCAGCAGAATTTTCCATATCACATTGCATGGGTCCTGTAAAGAAAAAGAGAACTGTTTTTAGTCATAATTCATGAAAGGTAAATAATGTATTTAGCATGAAGCATGAATTATTTTCATATGACTGTAGATCCTAGAAAAACAGCTTTGCCTATAATTTTTATGTCCTTAGGCCTAGATTTATGTTGTCGTATTTTTTTGTGTTTATTTAATTGTTTGTTTGTTTGTTAGTTTTGAAGTAAGGTTTTAAATACGAGCATTTTTCAGGGACTACAAAAGGACTGATGGGAAGAATCATTCTGCAATATGATTGGTTTGGTGGGGGGGGGAGGCAGACTGGTCTGTCAAACTGCCGAGTTCCGCTTGGATCCGCAGTCTAGAAACGTTCGGGATCATCAAGGAGAAGTTAGTAGTGAGTGTTCATCCAAACGTGGTTCCCCGCGAGCGCAACACACGCCACACAGAGCCCTCTGACAGTTCTACCTCCCTTATGCACCTGGGTTCAACTTCACCAGTCATGACGCTGTATCTCCACATCCCCCCATGAGCCCCGTACATTTTTATTTATGATATATTTCTGATTGGGCTTCAGTGAATTTGAACTCATTCAGGTGAAAATGCCAGTATTAATACTTGCAATTTCTACATTAGCAACTGAAAAATTCATATTATCTGAAATAAAATGCAGCCATGTTAAGCACTCAGTTTACTACTGTTTTGAGTATTATGAATGCAATCTAACTGTAGTTTGAAATTATGTGCACATGTAATATATGTTTATTAAAAGCAAACATGCAGTAGCACTATGAAATATTTGCATCGATATGGATGCATCGCAAACATTTAAAAGAGGCTAACTAATACTTAAGGTAGCCATATTTTAATGGTATTTTCATGGAAATATTCAGCATCACATGCAGACGTTCAAGGTGATCATTTTGCTCCAGTCAATACTGATGCTCTAGGTTTGCTGTTTGATACAGGTATAAAATGGCAAGAGGGAAGGGGCGTCCGTTAATGCGTTGTCTCTAGTGTACTGCCCTGTCTGAGGAGGACAGCCCCTTTCCTTACAGAAGATGTGTTTTTGCTCCTAAATAATGAATAACACTGCCACTTACTGAACCCTCCCAGCGCCACAGAAGTGCAAGATGAACAGAGACGCGCCGCCGATGGGGTGGGGTTTCACCGACTGACCGACGTAGCTATTATGACATGTATGACCTCCATGTGTTGTCAGCACTCACTGCGTAACGTTTCCTTTATATTATAGTGACAGTCTGTGTGATAAGAGCGATAAAGAGACATTTTTACTCGAGATATTACCACTAGCCAAGCGAGTTACTCATTAAAAAGCCAGTTCATGTTCCTTTCTTTCTTTCTTCTTCTTCTTCCTCTTTTTTTTTTTTAAAGGTTAACTGCCATTTATGTTTAATTGTTTGGAAATAAACTTCCAGAGAGAAAACGTCAGGGGACGAAGTTCTGATTTGACGGTGTGCTTGATGCCATTTGCAGCCGGTCAATCTGCATTCAGTTGTCAAGGCTGAGACATACCTGCATTTTGTATCTCCTCGATGTGTAATCATATTGCCAAAGACAAACTACTTCTTCGAGAAATGTAAATATCTTTTTCTTTTTTTCTGTTACTACGACAAAAATATGTTATGTTCTGTTAACTTTATTTTTTTTTTTCCTGAAACCTACCCTGAAGATTCTGTGATGTATTGTCTTCCAGTTGCAATAAAAAAAAAAGAGTTGTCAAAAAACGACCTATATCTTTAATTTTTAATATATTCTACCCGGTTCAGGTGAATGAGCAAATAATGTATTTAGTACTTCTTCCGAAATGTCGCTGTATCTCTGATTAAAGCCGATTTTTTTCATGGCTTTTAAGTCTCATTAGTGTACATCTATTTTCCGGCACTTATTCTGTTGTGGCACAATAAGAAACATGCTTCTAAATATCCTTACAATGAGTGCATTACTTATCATACCGTCGTTTTCCACTCGTCCAAGTGACAGCAGTGGAAAGACCCCGGAGCTCCGGAACCTATATTTACATTTATTAATTCACAAAGCTATACATTTACATTTATTTATTTGTACCTGCATCCTTCACCTCCAAAGGCAGTAGCTGTAACCACTGTGCTGCCTGCTGTTCCTAAGCAGAGAGATATTCTAATTGGGATGGCAGGTCCATGACAGGGACCAGACACTACAGGAAACTTTTACCTACCAGTTATTGGAATGTGGGAGGAAACAAGAGCCCCCAGAGGAAACCCAGGCTAACGCGTAACTCCGAAAAATTTGTCTGTACAAAACTCCAGTTTAAGAAAAGGGTTACGGTTATCTTGAATGTGCCAGCACCTTGAAGTGCTCCCACCCTGTTTTCTTTCTCAGGCCTGAGACAATGCTGCTCCTACCCTAGGAGAAATGCTAACCTCTGAAATGACCTCACCTTCTCATGGACCGCTGCAGCTCTGTTACCATCATGAATGACAAGGTACACCTCAAAACACAATGATCCTTAAGCAGCATTTTTACGGTCATACTCTCAATGCACTTCCACCTCCACATATATGTTTAGGTTGAATTTCAATTAAAAAAGGAATGAATTTTTCTTTTTTTTGGCTGAGCACTTTGTTTTTGAGACTTTTGCAACTGATGGCTGCTTTTTGAAATCCATTCTATTATATGTTTATCAACCATTTACCAGATGAATTAAATTATGGTGGAATCAACTAGGGTTATAGGTAGGATCTGTCAGGAGGGATGCTTTCTTCACATCTCCAACAGTTCATATAGCTGTATATATGTATATAATGTAGATATGTACATATACATTTTTTCTGGGTCATTAGCAGTCGAGGATATGAACTAGGTTTGCATATTGCACCTTCCAAGGTATGCAACCAAGCAGGTTCAGGATGTATCGCTATTACAAGTGACTGAATCCCAATTACTAAAATTCCAAGAACATCACAGGTGATTAGAATAAGAAACAAAAAAGGCAACCGATTTGCATCTAATGCATATTCATATGCAGCTGCAGCTATCAGACATCCTCAGGTTCAGCAATACTGCTATGGAACTTCCAGAGCAAACCTTGCAAAGCCCAATGTCTTGTAACAACTACTCACGAGCCTTTGTACTTTTTATTATGATGATACATCTTTATCTTTATTAACATTTCATAAAGTCAAGAATCAGAGAGTTAAGCTTGGAAAGATAAAAACTGCGTGTCAGAGTTTTTATTTTAAACAGTATTTATTATTACACTTATCATTATTGCATTTTTTACTTTCAACTTACACTTGTTCCATTTACACTTGTACCTCATGCTAAGAGCATCAAAGTTATGGATTTTCCAGAAGATACAAAGATTTCTGAGTTTATTTTTAATATAATTTTTTAAAAAACATTTTATCTTTGTAAACGTCTCTGTTGCAAAGTAGAAATGGATTGTGCTTCAGTTTTCTTCCACTGATAGGCAGTAAAACCCTTTGGGGGGGGTATTAGTGCAGTGTAAGGCAATTCACAGCATCTCTTGGATTTTCTAGATGGATTTCAGTCAGCATAATTTTTTAGCTGTATCTGAAACAGAATCTGCCCAGGGGCCAAATAGAGGTAGGTGTTTCTTATTATATTTTCTCAAGGTGACCAAATTCTGTCAAATGTGTTTATGTAATGAATTGGTTGCTTTTCTTCAAAGTGATTTACAATGCCCCATGTATACAGCTGGGTATTTTTTCCTGGAGAAATTGAGGGCAAGTACCTTCCTAAAGAGCTCAAAAGCAGGAGGTGGGACTCTTAGAAATTAAACATCTGTTGGAAATTAAAAGGCTTGAAAACTGATACAAGAGCTCATATGAAGAAATGTTCAACTCACATTTTTCAACG
This sequence comes from Arapaima gigas, assembly GCA_900497675.1. Lineage (NCBI taxonomy): Eukaryota > Metazoa > Chordata > Actinopteri > Osteoglossiformes > Osteoglossidae > Arapaima > Arapaima gigas. The sequence continues at coordinate 468,329 of UFQX01000105.1, forward strand.
AGGGGGCACAACCTGTAACGGAGACACTGTGAATCTGTCCAGATTTATTTGTTTCCCAGAAGTGCAAATTCAGCTTTTTCAGGGGCACATATCGGGAGGCGTGGAACAGGGGGCCTTGTCTGCGTTGTGAATCGGACCTTGTGAACCATGACTGGAATATTGGGAGAGAAAAAGCACATCCTCAGAAGGTAATAACACATGCAAGGTGATATTTCAGGTTCTTCTATACAAGCTATGCTGACAAGATGGTAGGAGATATACAGGCATGAAAAACAGATTTCGTTCTTTGTCTCTCTGTGGCTGACACTCATTCACGGGAATATATACGACATTCACTTCTCTCTCATTCAGTCCCGGCTATGCTGTGGTGTCTATCGCCTCTCCTTTGTACAAAGGAGTCACTGGTAAAAATGAATGTTCTGTTACGGAGTTGGAAGCGGCAGGTACACCTATCATTCTGTGCTATGCTAATGGCCTAGATGAATCACATGGGATCTATAGTCACCACAGGGCACGGAACCCTTGTTCCTGGAACATGGCATGTCTGTGTAGGAACATGTCTGTATGAGAAAATGTCAATATTTATGTCCGAGTACATGCCTATATATTGAACCACGGGAGTTATACGGTAGTAACTCCATTCAGTATCAATCCTAACATTTTTAAAATCCCTCCACCAAAACATGACAAGTATGCCACTGCTGGGAACATTACCCTGTCTGTGTTGGGACATACAGTACTGTGTAAAAGTGTTAGGGATGCAACTTCAATGTCTGTTGAGAAGTACAGATAGATTCTTATGTACCATCAGGGAGGTTTCTGATCCCAAATTCATTCTGCAGCCTGAGAATGACCTCAAACACCCAATCTCAGTCATACACAACTATCTGCAGCAAAAAGAAGGAATCCTGCAACAGATGGTGTGGTCCCCACAGAGCCCTCATCTCAACATGATCAAGTCAGTCTGGGAGGACATGCAGAGACAGTCAAAGTGTGCAGAAGAACCGTGGCCAGTTCCTCAAAATGTTTGGACGAACCTACCAACCTCTACCTTAAACTGCATGCAAGTTTGCATAAGAGAATTGATGGTGTTTTAAAGGCAAAGGGTGGTCCCACCAAATATTGATCTGATGGAGGTTTTCTTTGTCTACTGCACTTTTTAGAAGGTTTATTGATTAATAAGTATTCATGACATTATTTTTGGAACCATCCTCGCTTTATAGCATTTTTCCCACAGGTGCCTAAGAGTCTTACACAGTACTGTATTTGTCATGCCTGTTCAGGAACAATGTGAGTTTTAAACAACATCAGTCCGTTAGGAAGGTCGGTTTATGTTTTGCAACACATAGGAATGTGTGAAAATCTGCTTTACCCTGTGTCAGAACATCTGTGAACGTGTCGGTATCAAAATGTCTATCAAAACATATAAGTCTGCCAAGTTCAACTCATGTAAGTAAATATATTAGTAGGAAGAGGTCAGAGTTTGGGTACAGTTCAGTCCTCTCAGTGTGACACTGTTTTCTATTTTTCTGTGTATAACAAGGGCTTGCAAACCAAAAACACATCCTCCAGTCTCGTTTTCTCAGTTTTGTCACCTGCAGCTGAAGAAGGGAAATTGATGGGATCTGTCTTGACTGAATTTTTTCTCGGCCTTATAGGTGGTACTCTTGCCAACAGCTACAGTTAGAGCGATTAAGAGGCCATTAAGGAACCGGGATGTATGAGAGCAACAAATTCATCTGGGACCATTAAAAATATTGAATTATCCTTTCAAAATGCACATTTACCAGTCCTTTGTGAGCAAATATAATGGTCAGACTGCATAACCATTGGGTGCTTCGGTGGTAAACTGTTGGCACAAATAAATATGAAAAAAATCATTAAAAATATCATTTAAAAAATGAGCACGTGTATTATCGGATCATCTCGAAATTAAATATAACACGATAGATTAACACCCTGTTGGTTTCAGATTGTGTAATGCTATATTTGTCGCAGGCGAGCGGTGTCAGTATGAAATGGGATATTACGCTCTTAATAATCACAAAAATTTGAGGCAACGCAATGAAATCACAATTTCTTTTTGTAGACTTGCTACATTTGTGTGCTATTATCAAATTCAGAGAGGGAAAGAGAGAAGGAGAAAGGGACTGAAAGCGTGAGAATGAGCCTTCAGCTTTGTAACCGGTGTGAAAGTAAGTTACCCTGGGGATAAACTGCCAGAATGAGTAATGAATGAGATATGGGCAGGCAGAAGAGGAGCTGTTTACTTTGACCTTGACTTCTGAAAAGTCTGAGCGATCTTTTGTAACCAACAGGTCCCTAACCTCCTCATCCACCCATCCCACCAACAAACACACAAACTCAAACCCGGTCCCAACTCCCAGCTCCATTTTTCAAATAGAGTGATTTTCCACAGAAGGAAGGTCCTCTCAGTCACAAAAAACATCGACTACCAGTTGGGAATCACAGAGTAGTGTGTCATGGCTGTTGAGTGAGAGACAAACCATTGGACTTCCTATCTCCATAACCTTTATTTTTCCCTCTAGATGATTCCAAGGGACCAGGATGGTGGGATCAAAAACATCACTCATCTAGGCCAGAAAAAAGGCTTGTGGACTTTAAGCAATAGCTTCCATCACTGAGTCAAGCAAATAAGAACCAGAAATCATGACTATACACATTATGAGAGGACAGGGCATTTCACTTTATGGTTTTCCACTTCAGTGACGCAGTGTGAGTACCACTTATGGGGGGGTCTTTGCCAGGAGGGAGGCCTTGTCTCTTTTGTTCTCTGGCTGGGAGCTACCTGCCTTCCTTGGACAACTGTTACTGACCTTCATTGGTCTTACATGAGAGGGATGATCCTGCAGCCCAACTCAGACAAAATTCACCTTTTGAAAGCCAAAGCATAGGTAAACATACAGTAAGAGCTGGCAACAAAACCCTGACTTAATGTTCTGGCAGTCATGCAAGATCATATGACCCTTGGCAAAAAAAAAGGGAAAAAAAACTAATGGAATGGCCCCATTAATGTTAGACCCCAATGTCCAATAATTGAGCCACAATATCATGGCAACTCAACACTGTGTTGATTTCATTCTCCTGTGACCTGGGAAACTATGAATATTTCAAAGCATAGCCATTTGGGCCAGGGACACGAATTGGTTTTTGGAATATTTTTGCTCACAGCGTCAGCTAAGGTTTTAAAAAGATTTTCAGCCATAAATAATGAAGTAACATACCCCCTCCCTTTGGTTCTTTGAGAAATGCATACTGATGATTACGGCTTATCTAAATCCCAAATAAATCAATGTCAAGTGCTAAAAGGCTCTGACAAGGAGACAAAAAATGAACCATAAGTGGTTTGTGACATGTCTCTTATTACAAAGTTTAGACTAGGCGTATTGTCCTGTTTTTCTCTGAAAAAAGTTTGCCGTTTCAATTTTATACAGTTTGGTAGTCGATCGCCTTTAAATTTCCATATATAATTATTTTGATAAGTATATGTTCGGAAGTGTTTCATGCTAAGTTCTTCATCAGAGTCGCCTTGTTTTTGTTGCTTTTTATTGCCATACAGATTTTCCGTTATTAGCTTAAGTACAACATGAAAAAAGCGTACAAAATATTATTGTATGACCTGTTTTCTGAAGAATGCAATTATGTGCAGTTATTTAAACCTTCACTGGAATGATGTTGCGGTTCTGATGGCACTTGGGGTGGCAGAGAACACAAAAGGCTTAAATGCACCAGATTTATGCGATGCGAGAGCTTTGTTGAGTTGTCTTCTAAAAACTATACTGAGAAATAAAATGAGCACATACGGGGCAAACACAGATATGCAGGAGATGCAATAATAAATATCAGTAGACATTTTAACATAAAGTAGCAGTTATTCAGCCCCACAGAACCCGAGACCAGCAAGAGAACTGCATTTCATTTTTAATTTTTTTTATTCCATAATTTGTGAATACTGATTGTTATTGACTACTTAGACTTACAGGTTTGGAAATAATTGCTGTGAAATGAGTGAATAAATAGGAATTACCTTTTTCATGCCACACGGAACTTGGGTTTTATTTCTTTTTATTTACTCTTTCGCCACCTACTGGTGACAAGTAACTGAGCGACACCGTTTCTGCTATAACGTGTATTTTAATTCGTTATTTGGATATAATGCGATGAATACATAGAGAAATGCTATTAACTTAAGGCGAAGTTTTGTGGAGATCAGTCCCCCCCCCCCCCCCCCCCCCCCC